>OY856412.1:1398618193-1399048193 GCA_963693085.1 Alisma plantago-aquatica
AGGATCCTTCACATAAAAGCATTGCAATGCTTGAGAAGCCAGGATAAACGGTTCCTCCTTTTTTTTTATCCTTGAAGTGTTGATTTGTGTGAACCCATACTCATCAATTCGCAACCCGTTAGAAGTGATTTCATCATACCAAGAACATCTGAATAATGGAACTTTGATTCCTGGACCATAAGTTAGCTCAATAACCTCCTCTAAGTAGCCATAGTACGTGACTTCAGCATTTATAGGATTTCGATCTCTACCACTTGAATAACTTGAAGTGTCAGCACACAAATACACTCCACTATTTTGTGTAGTACATGTACTTTCAATGTGCTTTGAATGGAAACGATATCCATTGACTGAAAATCCTTCATAAGACATTCCCTCAGCACAAGGGCCTTGGGATAACCATCTCAAATCATCGCTAATACTGTTCAGCCTAATCTCTCGCATTTGCATTACCTTCATAAAAAAGTAAAACATTAATGTAATCTACACTAACTTGAACATTAAGAGTGACAACAATATTTATGTTTGAGACTTACATGCTCTTTCAACCACTTAGAGAACTCCTTTGCATGTTTTGTTTCTAGGGTCCGTGGGGCAATGTTGGGTTCCATATCTTGAAGAATACGCATGTGTTCACTGCTTTATAAGAAGTGTCTAAATTAATGTACAACATATATACAAATATCAGCAAGAATTTTAGGACCTAATTAAATCTTACCTTCTGTAAACATCCAATTCCTCTTTATTGAAAAGGACATAACGATGGGCTTGTTCCAAAGTGTGGATGTCGAAATTTCTTGACACTCCAACTCTAATTGGAGATCCATCAACATTATGAGCATTGCGGATCAGTTTTGTCTCAAAATTATGCAAGTACCTACCACAAAATGTCAAACTTTCTTCAGCTAAATAGCAACTAGCAATACAACCAGCCGGTTTAGCTTTGTTTCTTACATACTTCTTCAATTTCTTCAAGTATCTCTCTATTGGGTACATCCACCTAGTTCGGACAGATCCGGCTTGCCTGGCTTCATAAGCTAAATGAATGGGCAAATGCATCATGATGGTGAAGAAAGAAGGAGGGAAGATTCTCTCCAACTGGCAAAGAGTGACAGCAATTTCTTGTTCCAATTCTTTGAATTCTTCCACATCAATAATGTTACAGCAAAGCTTGTTGAAAAATGAGCACAAATTAGCAATAGGCTTGTACACATCTAAGCTTATGCAATGTCTCAAGGCAACAGGTAGAAGTTGATGCATAAGAACATGACAATCATGACTTTTCAGCCCAACAAGTTTTCTATCAGATTTGCTAACACACCTAGATATGTTAGAAGAATAGCCATCAGGAACTTTCAACTTTTCTAACACGGATAGGAACTTATCTTTCTGCGCATTAGTCATGGTGTAAGATGCTGGAGGCAAGTAATAGCGGTCACCTGCATCTACTGGCCATAAATCTCTTCGAATGCGCATTTTCTTCAAATCTTGACGAGCTTGTAAGTTGTCTTTACTTTTCTTAGAATCACCCAATAATGTGTTTAAAATATTCTCGCACACATTCTTTTCTATGTGCATCACATCCAGATTGTGTCTAACAGATAAATACTTCCAATAAGGTAGCTGAAAAAAGATGCTTATCTTATTCCAACCAGGAGGTAATGGTGATCTCCAAGCCTCTTGTGCTTATTCATTTTTCCAAATGTGATATTTTCATACCCATCAAATTGCCTCAGTATATCTTCTCCAGATAGTGGCTTAGGTGGAAGTCGAAAATCTTTTTCACCATCAAAATTTTTCCTATCACGTCTATACGGATGATTCATTGGAAGAAAACGTCGATGGAAACCATAGCATTGCTTTTTCCCATACTGTAACCATTTTGATACAGTCTCCACATTACAACAAGGACATCCCAAATCTTTCTTACCTTTAGTGCTCCAACCAGATAAGTCACCATATGCTGGGAAATCGTTAATGGTCCATAAAATCATCGCCCGCATAGTGAAGTTCCTTTTTCTATATGCATCATAAACTTTGACTCCAAGCTCCCAAAGTAGTTGCAACTCCTCAATTAATGGCTCCAAGTATACATCAAGGTCATTGCCAACCATATGTGGACCTGGGATTAATAGGGACATCATAATAAATTGTTCTTTCATAAGAAGCCAAGGCGGAAGATTGAGAGGTGTCACCAACACAGGCCAGATGCTATGTGATGCACTCATATTGCCAAATGCATTAAATCCATCTGTTGCTAATGCCAATCTAACATTGCGTGGTTCAGCAGCAAAGTCTGGATACCTGGCATCAATAGACAACCATTCTGGTGTGTCTGAAGGATGATGAATACGACCATCCTTGCCTTTTACTTCTGATGGCCAAATCATGTCTTTAGCAATAGATGAAGACATATAGAGCCTCCCTAACCGAGGTATCAAAGGGAAGTGATACATGAACTTAGCAGCTACCTTCTTTCCCTTTGTTTTGTATTGCTTTTCATTCCATCTTGAAGCACCACAAGTATCACAATTTTCTTTTGAAGCTGCATCTTTGCGAAAAAGCATGCAATTATTTGTACATACATCTATAGTAGAATGATCAAGTCGTAAATCCTTCACGATCGCATTTGCTTCATAGTACGTCTCCGGGAATAGACAATTTTCTTCCGGAAATCCTGAAACAATCAACTGTAACAACTTTGTGAAAGAATCGTTAGACCATCCAGATTCCTCCTTCAGAAATAGCAAGGCAACCAAATACGATAGCTTAGAATGACTTGTGCAACCTCTATAGAGTGGTTGATCTGCCTCTTTTAGTAGCTTGTAAAATCTTTGTGCATCTACATTTGCAGGTTCCTCTGTAGCTTCAGTAGAGTGGTCATTTTTTGTGTCACCCATACCAAACAAATCCTCCAACATCTGATGCATATTGTCGGTGCTAGGCATGTTTGGTGCCACAACAGGATTGCTCCTACCAATCACCTCCCCATGAAACGTCCAAACATCATAGCTATGCACAAATCCTTTTAGTAATACATGTGAGAATACCTCCTCCTCTATTTTAAGGTATCTGTTCAAACATACCTTGCAAGGACATATTAATTTCCCCTGTCTAGTTGGTCTCTGATGGATAAGAGCAAACTCAATGAACTTTCGTAACCCTGCCTTGAATACATCACTTTGCACTCTGTTCCCAATATACATCCAACTCCGATCTATTAGAAAATCCATCTACATGAAGGAAAATATATAATAAGTTAAGCACAGCTGTTTGAGATGTTAGGAAACAGCTGTTAGGAAAATATAAGTAGAGATCAGGAAGCTTTAACAAATACATGCAAACAGCAACAACTGTTTGAGATGTAGTCATGTAGGAGCAAGAATAAGTAAGAAAAAGTAGAAGAAAACTTGCAAATAGAAGTGGTACTAGTAGTCTAGGTTTGAGTAAGAATCTAAATTTCTGATATGAGTAACAAGGAAATAGCAATAAGAGGGGACAGAGAAGTAACAAAAATTTAGATGCAATAGAAGGAACACGAAATGAAGGAGAAATTGCAAAAAAAGAAAAGAAAAGAAGCTAGAATAGGAGACACAAGAGGAAATAGAAAAAAAATCAAAGAAACAGTAGTATAAAAGGACTGATTTTTTTGCAACAATTGTAGCAAAAGGGGAGGGAAGGGAGAAGACATACAAGAAGTCTATCAATATACAAGAAGCCTTACCCCTATCATGAGTCCAATCTTCATGACAGGGGAATCCTATCAGTGAGTTTACACTCAACAGCCTTACCCCGATGAAATCAGCTACATGCCAATTAAAGAATAAATGAATGATAAATTCATTAGAACTTCTACACAACAAACATATAGAAGTATAGAAAAACCCTCTTTTTTTAGGTTGTTCATCATTGAGATGTTGTTTCTAGCAATCTTTCATAATAGGATTTTAAATTCAGATGTATGATCATCTGAATTAAATACCAAGAAAGTTGACCATAGATATCAATATTTTAGATAGAATCCTTAAGAAGGTATTTCTCATGGATCAATTTGATCCATAGACTACCTTTCTTTGAAGCTACTATCCAGATATTTAATATCATAGCAACCTTACAAACGTCTTTGACTTTTTTTATAGACATACCACCTTCATCCTTTACCTTGGTTACATCATCCCACTTAATAAGATGGATATCATTTTTGCCTTCACACTATCCCCACAAGAAATTTATAATAGTTATTTCCAGAAATTTTGATTGGCGGACATAGTATAATTACAAAGTTCTAGTCTCCAATGGAAACTGAAATGATATGTAAATAAGTTTGGTATCTTTAAAAATCAAATGATGGGCATAGAAGCACTAAAGCATGGGCAGAAATAATGATGGTAACTTCTGGTTCACTTGTATGATATGTATCATTATAAGTTAGTAGCATACCATCATTATAGTAACTTCTGGTTCACTTGTATATTTGTCTTAGTAATGTGGGTTCCTCCTTGTTCCCTTTATTGTTAAAACAACATTTATATATTGTCTTTTTTTCCTTTACCCCCTCCATCTAAAATAATACCCTTTCTGTAACATGTGGTTGTGATGCATGCCCTAAAAGCCAATAACTATAGTAATGATCCGAACTCTGTACTTGGAGATTAATTAAAGGCTGACTGCCCAGGGCTCCAATGAGATACATCCATCCCTGATATAATAGTTGGCACTTTGGAGATCTTTGGCATGGATGGAGGATGCTCAGCTGTGGTGAACTTCTATGTAGGCTTATTTAGGATCTCATTCGCTGTGGAAACATTAAGTGTGTTGTCAGTAAAATCTTTTTATGTATTTCGTTTAACTAATTTAAACGAAATACATTAAAAGATTTTACTTACAATGCCCTTCATGTTTCCACAGCTAATGAGATCCTAAATAAGCCTACATAGAAGTTCACCACAGCTGAGCATCCTCCATCCATGCCAAAGATCTCCAAAGTGCCAACTATTATATCAGGGATGGATGTATCTCATCGGAGCCCTGGGCAGTCAGCCTTTAATTAATCTCCAAGTAAAGAGTTCGGATCATTACTATAGTTATTGGCTTTTAGGGCATGCATCACAACCACATGTTACAGAAAGTGTATTATTTTAGATGGAGGGGGTAAAGGAAAAAAGACATATATACAAATGTCGTTTTAACAATTAAGGGAACAAGGAGGAACCCACATTACTAAGAACACCCATTCTTTCTTGAGGCTTCTGCCTAGATTTCTGAAATGTTGACAATGACTTAGTGTGCCTCTGCAAAATGCAAAAACACCAGGCTATATTATACTAAGCACCAAAAACAAAACATTCAAAAACAACGCAGTGAGAAAACAGAACAGAACTCGTACAAGTGACCACAAATAGCAGTAAGAAGAAATCTTTTATCACCAATAGTGATTCTAGTATGTATTAATTTATCATATTAAAAAAGCTTTTCAACAGAGCATTAGATACCATTCCACAAAACAAAAACTCTCCCAATACCATGACTGGTGTGATGAGAAATCCACTATAACTACCCAAATTTATTGGATAAACAATTGCTAAGTTATCAAACTTATTGGATAAAGTAGCATTGTTATCCTCAGTTTACCCCTTTCTCCCTCTACCTCTGGACGTATTCTTCTTATTACATTTTAGAAACTAAAAGGAAGGTTCTAAGTTATTTTTCTCAACACAGTTGGGAGGGGTAACAAGGTTAACACTTCCCCTTCAAAAGAAAGGTCATTTCAGCACAACATTTTACAAGCAACCATCTTGATCATCACTGGATCAATAGACTAAAAAACACCAGATATATAGAAGCTCTACTTCATCTTCTGAACATAAGGACAAGTAGGAAACTCCAACATTGTAGAATACATACAACCATCTTGATCACCACTACATCAATAAACCAGTAACATCAGATGGAACCCTTCTTCATCTTTAGAAAATACGAACAAGTATAGCAATTCCAGAAAAAATAACACAGGGGTCGTTTAGTAAAGAAGCACTTTTATCTCATTATGGATAATAGACTATAGCACACTCACATTGACTAACCATTCCTCAAAAATCACCTTATTTCTATACCACCAGATATAGTAAAGGATACATATAATAGATTTAAAGGAGGTATTGCTTATTTCCTTCATACTGTCTTCAAAGAAACTAGGAATATTATTAATACATTCATTATCAACTACTTTGGCTATGACCCATATATATGTGTGTCATGAGAACACTTGTTCATATAGAATAGAACTGAGTAGCAAAATTACACATACATGCACACATGTGTATTGCTTTGAACCAAGCTTGAGCCTCAACAATTATATATGAGTAATATTTGATCAAGTATGACTTGGATTACATGGTAGGTATTATACATAAATTCGAGTTTGTACAATTAATAAATATTGTACATATTCGAGAAAGACAATATTCAATCAAATACTATATCTACTCAATCACATAAGTAAATTATTCTTTTCTTATTGACAAAACACAAAGTTGTATGATAGAAAAGCATTATGAGGATGCTATACTGTAGATGCATAGCCTAGGAATTTATGTACATCACAACTTTGATTCCCTTCCATTTAGTTATGGTAGCTACTCCCAAGGAGCTATTTCCTCGCTTCCAAATATTGAACACACCCCTGACTACTCTGTATTACTGTTGTATGACCATCTCCATGCAACTGAGGATAGTCAAAGTTTTTCAAGATTGTGATATGTTTCTTATACGTGTGAACGTTAACCCTTAGGGGAGGAGGAGATAACTCATATGAATACTAGATGGTTAGTATTTTTACTAAGTAAACCCAGCTAATCCTATGCAGATCACATTGGGGGGAGATGAGGCGGACACATGAGGTATGAACTGTAAGCCCATTGGAGGAAGAACCAATCTTGGCTATCAGGCGTCGAACTGGGGGCTAGTGCTCTCCCAAATGAGAAAAAGAAAAAAAGATACGAACCTAGAGAGGATTCCAGTGGCCGAAGAAGCAAGCTGCGTAGCAGAAACGACCAATGCGGCCGAGCAGGGCAATCGGCGGCAATCAAGCACGGTGACTGCGTAGCAGCAACGACCAATGCGGACGGCAGCAATCGTCAATGGCGGAGGGCAGCAACCATCAACAGCCTTACCCCGATGAAGGATGAGCCCAATACGAAGGATGAACGGCAGCAACCGAGCAGGGCGATTGGCGTCAAGGATGACCCAATGCGGAGGAACCGATGAGAGAATCGGGAGGGGGAGGGTTCAGTGGAGGAGTGCGGAGGAACCGATGAGAGAATCAGGAAGGGGAGGGTTCAGTGGAGGAGTGCGGAGGAAATGAGGGGGAAACTAGCGCCCGCCGGGACTGGGTGGTTTTTTTCGTGAATTTTGATAGATGAATCAGAGTTTTAGAATGGAGGGAAGGATTATGAGATGGAGGGAAGATTTGGCATGGAGTTTTTGAGGGGGTAATTCATAACAAATGTATTTGTGAGGGACCAATGTTCACATAAAATGCCTAACGATGTCAAGAACACGGTTGAGGGATGTGGTCCCATATTTGAAGGATGAGCCCTCACAAATGGACATCATTATTCACGATTTTTGGTTCCTCACAAATGTTCTTCAACAAAAGCCAAATTTTTTGTAGTGCTTCCTGTGCTTATACCCCACAACAAAACGGTGTCGCTGAGCGTAAGAATCGCCATCTCCTTGAGGTCGCCCGCACAATTCTCTTTCACTACCATGTTCCTCACAAATTCTGGCCTAAGGCAATCTCCACTGCTCGCTATCTCATAAACCGCATGCCTTCCTCTGTACTTCACAATAAAATCCCTTTTCAAATTCTTTTCCCTGATCTACCACTGTTTGTTGTACCACCGCGTATTTTTGGGAGCACATGCTTTGTGAAGAACCTTAGACCTGGTCTTACTAAATTAGATCCCAAGGCCACCAAGTGTGTTTTTTTGGGCTATTCCCGCACTCAGAAAGGATATCGGTGTTATGATCCTGCTTCACATAAATGGCTTGTATCTGCGGATGTGGTATTCTTTGAACACATGCCATTTTTCTCTTCGGAGGGTTCTGCTCTTACGTCTGATTTGTTGACTGATACGCCCTTACCTATGGTGGATGATGAGCATGATAGCCCTGCTCCTGTATCTACAAGTGAGAAGCCCCCTCTGCAGGTTTATCACAGAAGACCAAAGCCAACATCTCCCTCTATGGCCTCTCCATCGTTCACGTCCTCTGCGCCAGATCAGCCACCTCCGCATGTATTTTCTGACCTTGATGTTCCCATTAGTCTGAGAAAGGGGACACGTGCTTGTACGAAACATCCAATTGGGAATTTTTGTACATTTGTTCATTTGAATTCTAATTTTGCCAACTTTACTGCTGCTCTGTCTGCTATTTCTATCCCTAAGACTGCTGCTCAGGCTCTTAAAATCCTAGCATGGCGTCAGGCAATGGAAGAAGAAATGACGGCTCTTACTGATCGTCATACTTGGACTCTTGTTGATCCTCCTACTGATTGCTCGCCAGTTGGGTGTCGCTGGGTCTTCACAGTGAAATATCAGCCTGATGGTACGGTCGAGCGCCTGAAAGCCAGACTGGTTGCTAAAGGATACACTCAGACCTATGGGGTTGACTATTTTGAAACCTTCTCTCCTGTGGCACGACTTAATTCTGTAAGGATTCTGATCTCTGTTGCTGTTAATTCTGATTGGACGTTATACCAACTCGATGTGAAAAATGTCTTTCTCTATGGTGATCTACATGAAGAAGTCTACATGTTTCAGCCCCCCGGCTTTATCTGTGAGGGGGAGCCATCTAAAGTTTGTCATTTAAAAAAAGCTATCTATGGCCTCAAACAGAGTCCACGTGCGTGGTTTGACAAACTTAGCACTATTCTCCAGGATTATTCTTTTCGCCGCTCTCAGTCGGACCACTCTGTTTTTGTTAAACAATCCACAGCTGGCATTATTATTCTTATTGTTTATGTTGATGATATTATACTCTCTGGGAGTGATGCAGTAGGTATTCAGGCAACTAAGCGGTATCTTGAAAAGCACTTTGTTACTAAAGACCTCGGTTCTTTACGCTACTTTCTTGGGATAGAGGTCTCTCACTGTTCTGCAGGACTGTGTCTTTCTCAGCGGAAGTATGTTCTGGACTTGTTATCTGAGACTGGACTCCTAGGTGCTAATCCTGCTAGCACCCCTCTTGATCCTAACACTGATTGGGATGATCAAGCCTCTCCTGCATATCCTGACACTCATCAGTACAGACGAATGGTCGGGAAGCTTATCTACCTCACAGTCACACGAGCTGACATTACAGCTGCTGTCGGATTGGTTAGTCGCTACCTTGACAAACCCCGACAATGTCATTGGGATGCTGTTTGCCATATTCTGCGCTATTTGAAGAACTCTCCTAGAAAAGGGATTCTCTACAAAAAACATGGGCACTGTAAGATACTGGGCTACTCAGATTCTGATTATGCTGGGAGCAAGGTTGATCGCCGCTCCACTTCTGGATACTGTACTTTTGTTGGGGGCAATTTAGTCACATGGAGGAGCAAAAAACAGGCTGTGGTTGCCCGCTCTAGTGCTAAAGCTGAATATCGTGCCATGGCACAGACTACCTGCGAGCTCTTATGTATTCGAAGCCTTCTGACAAATTTTGGTTTTTCAGACTTGGCGCCCATTCCTATGTTCTGTGATAATAAAGCAGCCACTTTCATTGCTAGCAACCCTACCTTCCATGAGCGCACGAAGCATATTGAAGTGGATTGTCACTTTGTTCGTGAGGCGGTTCTATCTGGTCAGATTTCTACCCCTTACATTCATACTGATGAGCAGATTGCTGATATCTTCACAAAGATTCTTCCGAAGAAGCGCTTCACTGATATGACATCCAAGCTGGGCATGATTGACATCTATGCTCCAGCTTGAGGGGGAGTATTAGTAGATAGACTTTGCTGTGTTTTTCTCTTTTACACTTAGTCTATTTTCTATTTTTCTTTTCCTTTACACTTATGTTTTATCCCACATGGGTTATCTCTAGACCCTGTGGTTCTTTTGTGTATTATATAGAGACTCTTGTATATTCTTTTATCATCGAATAATACAAGACCTTTTTCCGCATTATCCAGACAACCAAATTGATTAGGGTTTACTCCATTGAATCGATCATCAATTGAACTATTGAAGGTACATCAGTTTGTAGCCCTTGGATCTTCAACCATCCACCTCAAATCAACCATTGACTTCCAAACGGTCTTGAGACCATTTAGTCTCAAATGGTCTTGAGACCGTTTGATCTCCAAATGGTCTTGGGACCGTTTGGGTCAAATCAACTTGAAATCGATTCCCTCAACTAGGGTTCCAATCAAATCAATCGATTAAGGTTTGCAATCAATGGACCCTCCAATATTGAAACCATTGTAATTAGATTAAATTGAGACCATTAGATCATCATCCGACTTATGACATCACCAAATCCTCAAACGGTCTTGAGTCCTCTTGACCTCAAACGGTCTTGAGACCGTTTTCCCTCAAACGGTCTTGAGACCATTTGACCACCAAAGAACAAAACCGTTTGCACAAGATATTATTAAGGTGTGTGCTTAAGATGATGTCATCATCATCAAGCTTGAACCTTAGAAATCTACTATGATTCTCATGGAGATTTCAACAACTTATTCAAAAGAAAATTGAGGAAGAAGAAAGGTTCAACATATAATAAATAATTTGCAAGCAATAATGACATTTAAGGGTTCAAGTTATATAACCCGCCTTCAAAGCTGAACCCAAGCTCCAAGCTTCATGTATCCAATGGTGATTGAAGCTTTATAAACCTCCCAAGGTCCGTCATCAAGCTTTTGAGTGAAATGAATGGCTAAGGTTGAAGATTGAATGAAGAAAGGAAGAAATCAAGCATTGAATTTCGATTTCCACCATGGAATCAATGTTGAAGATAACCATTAACCATTATAATAATAATATCCAAAATTGAGTGGATATTACTTTTCCTTTTACTAATGTGAGTGGACTCTCCACTCACTTTAGATATTTCGTGGCCTTTGCAAGGCACAAGGACGTTCACACTTATGGAAATTCAACCATCTCATTTTTGGTTGAAGGGCACTTCAATTAATATATTTATTTTTGCATAAAATTGAATTAGGGTTTCAATTATGCTTAAATCTTGATTATTTTAATATCAAGATTCTCTCTCCTTCAAAGAGATTCAAATGAGATGCCCCTCTGATTTTCTTGTCTCTACTTGATACCAAGAAACATCAGGGACTCTCTAGAAGTGGTATTTTGCATATTGAACCCTAGGTTTTGGGTAAATTACACATTACACCAAAACTAGGTTTTAATGCACAAACATTGCTTAATAAGCTCTTTCTTGGTGCTCAGGCTACCACAAGCCATACATCTGCATAATTCTCATTATTATGATGCTTCAACACTTGAGGAACATTTATCATGCAACATTTGCAAGTTAACCCCTCAACTTGGGTAATTTGCACTTTAGTCTAAAATAAGTAAAACATTGTTTCAACATTGTTCAAAAAGGACTAAAATTGAAACATAAGTTCCTCTTGAGTCTTAATTACTTTTCAAAAGATAAGAAAAAGCATCTAATTATCTTTATTAAACAAAACATCTAGGATTAAAGCATAACCCAGGTCAGGGATGTTACAATTATAAACCCCTAACAAGGATTTTGAACCTGAAATCCCAGGTAAAGGGAGACAGATATTTATTTATGCATCATGTCATCAGGTCTCCTCATGACATCTTAATGTCATGGAGATGCCATAGAACTTTGATCAACACAAAGTCCTCCATACAGGGTCATTAAAGAACTTGTCACATAGGACACATACTCTACTGTCCTTTTCATTACTAACTGTAGAGTCAATTCTATGTCAGGTAACACTTTTCTTAGTCAAGGAAACATTATACATACCATATTGATGTTATGTTTATGCAAAGCATAAACTCCTAACATATGATGTCCATAGTATTTTATATAACTAGACTGATTTCATAGTTGGCCATTCCAGGTAACCAACATAAATCATCTCCTCAGATTATTGCATGAACTTTCAATTGTTCGTGTGTCTTTCAATCTTATTTCTTCTTAAGTGCTTTGCCTTCATCATATAAATTATAGAGATGATTACATATCACCACTTCTCAGAATTATTATTATCATGATTACTAGATCAGGGCATTCCAACCCTTAGTTCATTAATGAACATTGTTACTTCTAGGTATAAGGACCAGGGTATACATTATACTAAACATCCTCTTTTGTTTATAAGTTGATCTATGATTAATTTAGATATCTCCATATCAATTAAGATGTGGTACAAATATCCATGCCATGTATCATACTTCATTAAACTCTTTAGATTGTCTCAAAATGACTACTTGATCAGGGTAATTAGAAAGATAACAATCTAAGAGTGTCATACTTACCCTACCTTCAATAGATGAATACCTGGCCAGGGTATTTAAGAACTGAAGTTAGGTAGTATGTATTGGTTTTTATATTATGTTTCATCTCTATAAGTCTTACTACTTAGTATCGTAAATTTTCTATGGTTGTTTCTATTACATCTCTTCCTTGTATCCTCACATGATTAATTAAAGGAAGCTCAACAATAATTATCTTTCTTATCATTAGTAGGTAGGGAGTAGAAGAAAGAAAGATGATTCAGAATGAAAAGTTATATCTTGACATATTACCTCTTACAAATTTATCTAGTAACTTATTTGACTCAAAACATGGAGTCAGTTGTCATCTGTTAATGCCTTTGTCCTCTACTACCAGAGATAGATGGACCAAACTGTGACACTTGTCTTCATCCTCGGCCTTCTGCTTCACTAACCTGAGGTCCTTGTGGGTTTTGCAGATTATGCCTTGACTATTGGGTCACCACATTATTTCTTCTTGGACACTGCTGCCGAAAATGTCCTACCTGTCCACATTTATGGCAAGTTCGGCCCTCACTTGATGACCACTACATTCATGTACTATATTGTGGTTGAACCGATGTTACCAGAAACTTTGGTTGTTTAGTACCACCAATCCACTATTCCTATGATTGTGTAGATCTCCTTTTGAGGTTGGCCTCATGTTTCTTTGTCACTGACCTTTCTATCCTCCGGATTGACTCCACAAATGTGGCAAATTTCTCTCTACTTTCTAATGCAGCTATCAAGATAGACACCTCATCATTTAATCCTTTCTCAAAATGTCGAATCTTCTCCTGCTTAGTAGCAGCCATTTGAGGATAAAATCATAAAAGTTTCATAAACCTAGCTTCATATTCATTTATTGACATGGTTCCCTGCCAAACCTTCTCAAAATGTGAGATATTTTCATTTAAGTATGTTCTTGGAAAGTACTTATTGATGAATTCTTGACGAAATTCCTCCCAACCAACCTCTTCATTATTCCTTTTTATTTCTTCTATGGCCCACCAATGGCCAGCACTACCCTTCAAAAGGTATACATCATGTTTGACTTTGTCAACATCTGGGATATTAAGGATCTTAAAAGCCTTTTCTAACTCAGTGAGCCATAGATCACCATCTACTAGATCAGTTGTCCCAGCAAATTCTATAGCTCCTACACGACGTAGTCGTTCAAAAGTCTTACTAGACTCATGTCCCTCATTGGGAGTTGGTGCCCTAGGTGTTGGTGCTGGCATCCGGTTTGCCATATGCCTCATTGTGGTCAGGAATTCCCTAAATAGAGAATGAAAGGTTGGGTTTTCTATCATAGCTTCATTAAAATGGGGATTCCCAGGCACTGATTCCTCTCTTGCATGATCCCTTGCACCTCCTACTAGTGCAGCAATATTGCTTTCAGCAACATGATCCTCGTGTTCACCAGACATCTTTAAGCTATCTTCCTTCTTCTACATAGGCAAAAGTCACTATAAGATATACTGGAGGACACTAGAACAGACTCAACATCTTAGTCCTATGTCTCTATAGACTCAACGAACCTAGAGCTCTGATACCACTAAATTGTGGTGAAGAGTTCGTTCAAAATGTTATTAACTAAGCGGAAGCGATCATTAACAGCGCATTACTGAAAATCACTAAAAATTTAAACCTTTTTCAAAGAGATCCAATTCTAGGAAACTCTTATAACAAGAACCAAAGTATTACATATACATTCTGGTTTACTAGTACATACCATGTACCATATCTTCTCGAGGATTACATACAACAGTTGCTTTGCCAGAACTATACATAAGCAACTTAAAACCTCAAGGCATTAAGCCAAAATCTCAGATCGATGTATTAAAAGTACTAATTACTAACTCTGAGGACCTGAGAGTACAGAGACGACACATAGGACTCTATATACAAGACATGACAGCCAGTGTCTCCACCTGAGAATTCACTTATGTCCCTACTGCTGCTGCTCTTCCCTTGCTATAGGGTTCCTACCTCTTCTTCTAAGTTTACCTAAAAAGTTGGATCCCACATGGGTGAGACAATTGAAAATTGTCCCAGTAAGATATATAACTCTCCACCGGAAACATTATTAGTGCAGTTTAATAGAATAAAATTGATCAGAGGATAAGCAGTTTAGAACATTCTCATATATTAAGGCATTGCAATTATCTTTGATAGAGCAGTAAATCATATATTCTCTTTATAAGGAATAGGAAGAATAGGTATTTCATTTATCCATCACACTATATCAACATCTCAAGCTTGACCTGTAATATTCATTATCATAATATGTAATCCATGATTCATTCTCATTTCTATCTATTTGCCTCAACCAATCTACTAACCAGATATTGAATTGTTCCAGTCATGTGAGTATACATCATCAAATTCTGTTCAGGCATTGGACTATGCCAATCCTATGCATACATTCCAGGCATTGGACTATACCAATCATGTGCAAACATTCCAGGCATTGGACTATACCAATCATGTGCAAACATTCCAGGCATTGGACTATTACCAATCCTGTGCAATTATTCTAGGTATTGGTTTATTACCAATCTTGTGGAATTATTCCAGGTATTGGGTTATGACCAATCCTGTGATATTATTCCAGGTATTGGGTTATGACCAATCTTGTGATATTATTCCAGGTATTGGGTTATGGCCAATCCTGTGACATTATTCCAGGTATTGGGTTATGACCAATCCTGTGACATTATTCTAGGTATTGGGTTATGACCAATCCTATGTTATTATTCCAGGTATTGAACTATATCAAACCTGTGTAACTATTCCAGGTATTGAACTGTGTCAATCATGTGCAAACATTCCAGGTATTGAACTATTTCAATCATGTGCATCTGTTCCAGGCATTGAACTATGTCAATCTTGTGCATCTTCACTGAATACCACATCACTAGGGGTGTAAACGATGCGGGTACGAATTTAGCAGGTCTGGTTCCGGTTCTAGACCCACGTAATACAAAACCTAGACCCACACCATACCCGTACCCGCAATAATAGTGGGTATGCAGTGCGGGTATGTGGGTAAGTGGTTCTATAAAACATCATATTGTTTATGTAAGAGAAATGACTATGTTATATATATTTAACACAACAATATATTGTTATCATATATTATATTAACATGTAATAGTTATATTAGACAATGCTATATTCTATACAATAAAATTAATTGAGTAATTGTTTACATATTTTTAGTCATGATCATAACATTTAATTTATGTAGAAAGTAATGTAGATTAGTAGACATTTCGATTTTACGTTTACATATGATGTTCGTTATTGTAACTAGAGTAGTTAATTCTTAGTTATATGACTAGTCTCAACCTTAGAGTAGGATATAATCTCAATAATTATATTAATTAGACTAGTAAAGTAGGATATATATAGCATATTATTTTTAGTAGTTACTTATGTATAGCGGGTACATGGGTCTAGCGGGTCTGGGTCCAAGCATACCCCATTATTGGACCCGCTTATATGCGGGTCCAAGGGTATACGAGTCCAAGGGTATGCGGGTATAAAAAATTAGACCCGTGATGGGTTTTTTTAAGGGTCCGGATTTGCAGGTCTGCGGGTCTACCCATACCCATTTATAGCCCTACACATCACCTACACTAGTATTAAACCTTGGCCAAGCCATCATACTTATTCACATCCTTTATGTAATACAAGTATTCCTCTTATCTCTTTTGAGCTTATTCTAAAAACTATAGCCCTTATTTGGCTATAACTTAAGGCATGCATGATTAAGATTTCATTATTATTATTGTATCCATTTATTATTATTATGTTACTAAGTTTCCATTTCCCAATTTACTTGAACATTATAATTGTTTTCATGAAACCTTTATAAACATCTTGTTGCCTCTCACTAGGAAACAACTATCCACATGGCTCACAAATCCCATTAAACATCTTATTACCTTTCACTAGGCAACAACCATCCACATGGCTCACAAATCCCATTAAACCTCTTGTCACCTCTCACTAGGCAACAACTATCCACATGGCTTTCAAAGCCCATTAAACATCTTGTTAGCTTTCACTAGGCAACAACCATCCACATGGCTCACAAAGCCCATTAAAACTCTTGTCACCTCTCACTATGCAACAACTATTAGGGTTAGAGTTTTCCCTTTATAGTGGAATAGGGTTTCAAGTTCATATTATCAATACAAACCCTAAATAATTGCTTCACACATCTAGGAGCATAAATTAATATCATAAGTATTCAACCATACTTATTTATTCTCAGTATTTATCATTAAGAGATAATCAACACAAGGTATGAGTTTCTCTCTCATCTTTTCTAGGATATTGATTACATCATACTTTGTTATCTTGGCTTAACCTTTTCTCAAGGTATGTTAGCCTACACTTATCAAAGTGCATTACATCTTAATGTAATATTATCATAACACACTTCATGTGTTACTCATCCAAGTATATTGGATTTAGGGTACATCAAGGTGTATCACCCTTGGAATGCTGAATGTGATTTCTATCACGTCTTAATGTTTCACTTCCCTCATCTGCTTGACCTTACTTAAGTTCATTAACTTATCTTGTATTAGGGTAATTCTCCTCCTAATACTTTATGCACCAGTTCATCACATATTATGTAATGTGTTTATTATAAGTCACCCATTTGACATATTCAACCATGATTGATATAAGATTATCCATTGTCAGGAATAGGGTTTCCCTTTCCTTATCAATTGAGGTTTTGCATACTCTCACTCTATGTTGGGGTTTCACATAACATCACCCTATATTAGGGCTAGGGTTTCCCAATTCATGTCAAATAGGAATACTCATCCCATTACCCAAATTAGGGTTATGGTTTATCATCATATTGCCCAAGATTAGGGTTCTATACATTATAACCCAATATTAGGGCTTCACATACCTTTACCCTATATCAAGGTTAGGATTTCATCCCAAGACCTATTTTGTCAATTTTAAGACCAACATCGACGACATAACCCAATTTAAGGGGAACAAATTTTCCACAAGGCACGTGACAGGAATCCAATATCATCAATTTTGGTTAGAGTAACTATGACACACCACCACTCCAAATGAAATTACTCACAACAAGACACACGATCAACTGCTAAACAAGCCACATAACTAGAAAAGTGGGAAAATTAAAACTAATTTAAATATAACTAACAAGTTTAGAAACATTTACATATGAGTCCAACAACCTACATATAAACATATACCATATCATGTATTTACGTATATGTCCATTGGTTGAGCCACAACCTATTTATAAAAAAAATGTGTTCCAAAAATACATTCCATATATAAACATTGAATCTACCAAAACTCAAGTCGATATACATATCATCTAAAAAACATCCCCTACCCAGACCTAAGAGTACATGGATGCTTGTAGGACACTACTAACAACTACTAGCCAACCTTCTGCTCCTACTTCTCTCTAAGTTGCTCTTCTTCACCTTTATGAACCTAACCACATATCTCACGACCACCTAAAAACATGTGGTGACCCACGAGGTGAGACCCATGTCCCAACTAGAGATATAACTCTCAACAAAGATCATTGAATACAACAAGTTATGTTATTTTAAATAAGGTAGATAGATTAATCAGATTAAGCAGGTTAAGTAACTAAAACAGATTAAACATGATTATCATAGAGAATAGAGAAACATGTAAAACCATCACTTACTATACAATTGATTTCTCTTACCTCAAGGCTACTAACTAAACTATACTAAAAAAAGGAAAGGGTAAACAACTAATGTGAGTTGTGTTTATCCCTAAACAAATATACTACACGACTGGATTACATGTTTTATTATCCCTGGGGAATTTGGGGTATACCACTCAAAGTCCAATTGACAATCGCTTGGTTGCAATCGGCTTTGTACAAGATCTAGGAGAGTCAGAAGCTTAAGATCTCACTCTCTCATTCTAGTACGAGTAAGCTATAGTGACATATCATTCAAACTACCCACATCGACATCTATCAAACTGCCAACTGCCTAGTCCACCCTTAGTATATAGGTTATGATACTAGTAACTAGGGTATACAAAAATCCTATCATCTGACGTACAAACAAAGTTGTCCTCTATAACATCACACATGTACAAGTATCAATTGTTCTTAAACCAAGGCATGACCACAAACATCCTCCAAAACCTTGGGATCAGGATATCAAGGACACACAGTCTCATGCATCACATACTCAATAGTATGCGCTCTGAGCTTCCCTTAGAAATAATTGTTTCCCCATCCAGCAAGTTCTGACACTGAATGGTTCTAGGACACATGACACTACATAATGAGGGTTTCACTTGATTAGTAATGCCATTCATGTGTCTTTTAACTGAATCAATCAAGTCACATACAAACCCTAAAAGAGTTTTACAAAAACATGGGTGAGTTACAACTCCATAAGATATAAAACGTATGGGGTACAATTCATATCACATCATCACATGATACCAATCCTTGTGACATAAGTAAGAGGATTTCCCCTCCATTAGGTCTCAAACCATGCCCAAGGGTCATTAAGACCATCACACCATTCCTTGTAAGAACACCATTATCTTTCCATACCTTATAAAAAGGCTCAATAAACCCTCACCATACTTGTGATACATAGGTTTAACATAACATTGCATTAAGAAGCTTATGATGCTCATATGGCAACATATTAGGGTTACAAAAACATTAATAGAGTATTTCATCATCATACTTATCACACAAGGAAGCTAAGTATAACTAACCATCATCACATTTTTGTATCAGGGTTAGGTGTAATGAGATAAACTAAATTCGTGTTACACATCATCTCATTATGGTGACTATTAGTTTACATTCATACGAGGGCAAAGGTATGACTACAAATTTATGGGCATAGGACCATCGATTCCACATCATCAAAACCAAGCCATCAAATCATGGGCTTCACCCAAGACCATCGGATGTTGGATGAGCAAAACCATAAATGGCAATACAAGTAAAACCTTGAACCGTATGACTAATAAAACCATCGAGTTGTGACCAGGATAGATCATCAACATTTAAAGTAGGGTAACCGTTGGTTGTTGATCCATCAACCTTCATCAACCATTGGTTGATGAACCATCGACCTAATCCAACCATTGGTTGATGAACTATTAACCCAATCCAACTATTGGTTGTGAACCATTGACCTGGTCCAACCATTGGTTGATGAACCATCAACCCACTTGATGAACCATCAAACCAATCCAACTATTGGTTGATGGACCATCGACCCAGTCGAACCATTGGTTGATGGACCATTGACCCAATCCAACAATTGGTTGACGAACCATCGACCCAGTCCAACCATTGGTTGATGAACCATGGACCCAATCCAATCATTGGTTGATGAACCATCAACCCAATGAGGACATTGGTTGTAGACTCAGAAGGGCTATTGAGTTTGGAACCCAGTGAGACCATCGCGTTTCGTCAACTGGTGGAGAAACAAGCTTCAAATATCAAATAAAAACCATCATATTTGGGAGAGGAGAAAACCATCGATTTCACCACTTGAAGAAGCACCAAAACCATCATTTCTTGAGAATATGAACAACCAAAACAGAACTAAGTCAAAACCAACAATTGTTCAGAAGAAAGTTAACCAAAGAGCACCAATCTACATAACCATCGAGTTGCAAAACAAGAGGGAAATCAACTCAAAAACCCTAACTCATGACCATCGTTAGAGGGCAAAAGTCATTTTTGTGACATGCAAGCAAGGTCTTGAGCACCCATATCCATGGAAGAAGTGTGAACATAGATAAGGAGGGCATCTAGGAAGATCATCTACCCAATAACTACCATATAAACATAAACTCTAGGAAATGATGCTACCATTCTACTTAGAACATCATTTTAGAGCAAGATCTAGTACATGCAAGCTAGGAGTAAGTAATAAACGTGGAGAAAGTTATATAAATTGCCTCTAGGATGAAGATGAAGCTCCAAACATAAAGGTTTCTCGAGAAAAAGAGTAAGAAATCCTAGCTGGAGCACTCCACTCGGCCAAGCTAGCTCCTTCTCCAAAAAAGAAGCAAACCCTAGGTCAAGGAAACTAGAAAGAGGTATTCTTCAAGCTCTAGCACAAGTTCCACCATGAAAAACCATGGGTACGACCAAGAAGAAGAGAGGAGAAGGTAGGAAAATAAGTAAACCTAAGGAAAGGATGGAGATCTTACTTTCTTAGGTCAAGAACAAGCTAAGGAAGCTCCACTAGCTCACAGAGAGGGTAGATCTGAACCCTAGGCGAACGTGCAAGCAGATCGACCACCTTCTTCTACCTTGCACACCTTATTCTTCACCAAGAAAAGGGGGAAGAGATCCAAGAATAAGGGAAGAACAAAGAGAAAGATAGGTGTGAAAGAACTTGTTTGCATGGGAGAGGGAAGGTATATAAAGCTATGGGTGAGAGAGAAGAGAAGGTTAAGGTGTCTAGCCATGTTTGCCATGTCTCCCATGGCCAGAGGGTCACATACATGCAAAGAAGCAGGTCCATCAGTTGTGTGAGCCAGGGGATACATCAGATATTGACTCCTAGGGTGTGCATCGACCTACAACATAGGGGAAGCATTGGTTTTGGACCCCTAGGCCACAAAGGTGAAAAACCATCGGTTCAGCACCTCTCTAGGTAAACCATTGATCAAAGGAGATAAAGAGAGAAAAGCATAGACCCCCACACCTCTAGGGATCACCTTCACATCCCATAACACAAGGAAGACCATAAGATCTCACCAAACCAAGAGAACCATTGAGTTCTAACACTCAAGGTAGCCCATCTATGAGAAATAACCCTAAGTTCACCCTAGGTAGATGTCACCACCCAAACCAAGGTGAAACTAGGTGCCCAAGGCACAAATATCTCAAGAATGATAAGAGAACATGTGAGGAACAACAATAATGTGACAAATTTCAAGAAAACCCACTAGATATGGGTAAATTGCATAGAAGTCCAAAACAAGCATAAAATTGCATAACTTGCTCAAACAGTGTCCAAACTGGACCAAACTTGAAACTTTAGCTTGTCACGTGATATCAAAGCATATATTAGGGTTATATTAAGGTTTTAAGCATACAAATATAATAATAAAGCATGTTCAACCATTAATCTAGGTCAGGGGTCTTATAGTAACCAACACTACAAAATTTTTGGGGATAATTATTTCACAGAGCGCATGACCTATCGCTTCGTCGTTTAGACAATAATCGACAACATATGATTTTTGGAGGTAAAATTTATTTTGCAGGAAGTATTGTGTCATCAGATCCTTGTTAACCGACACAACATGTGTTTTTTCAAAAAAAAATTGAGAAATTGAATTTTGCATGTTGTCTGTGACGTTGGTTCTTCACTAAGAAATTGATGTAAAAAATGAAAGTGGTACTCATGTTTTTCCTCAACAACAAGACTTGACCAATTTTAAGATTTGTACTAGTTAACCTACATCATATGTCTATAGTGTATGTATCCATTGGAAATTGGCATTCAGAAAAGTGACACTAGAGATCAAAAATGTACTTTTGATGGTGGTAAAAGAAGTTCAATTTAAATAAGAGAATATATATGATATATAATAAAATAAATAGATGAAATATTGGAGAATGGTTATATTATCAAGCATTTAAAGAAATTTATATTCATTTTCATAAGTGAAATGAGTTCATACAAAGAAAGAGAAAAGGCTTAGGTGCATTTAAAATAAAGTAAAATAAATATTTTCCTCTAAAATAAGATGCAAAGTTCTTTTTGTAATAACTTAAAACAAACATCCTCACTTTGTTTCCTTTAAATCAACTCCCATCTCTTCATTTCTCCTATACCTCTTAATGCCTCTCTCCTTTTTCTCCAACATGCAATGTGAAATCCATTTTCATTTCTAATCTCTCCCCACTACCTCCTCTCTCCCTATGATAAGACACCTCCCTCTCATCTCCCTCACCCTTTTGTATCCCCTCCCAACTTAGCTCTTCATCTCTCTTCTCTATCCCACTTGTGCAATCTCTGTCACTCCTCATTCTCATTTGCATGCACATTGTGCCAGCAGAGAGCCATAATAACATTGCCTCTAGATTTTTTTTCACCATATGTAGTGCCTTTTTCTCTCCATTATCTATTCCCTTGCATTCTAACCTACCCCCTATGGTTGTTGCTATAACATAATTTGTAAAGAATTATGAGGTAATATGAATCCATTAACCATTGTGAATGCTAATTTGGTGTGTTGGAACTAGAGAATGACCATGGTTTCAACCTTAGTGGTTCTCAACATCCATCAAATTTATTGATTACACACCACTATGACACCCCAACATGCTAGATATGTGAAGACCATGGGAGTGAGTTACCCAGTCCACAAACTCATGGAAAATCACCTTTGATAAAGCTTTATGCATCCCCTACATACATGCCATGCAAAGATGTTGTCATACCTTACCTTGTTAAGAACAGTCACTTCAACCATACAATGCCAACAAATACTCCATGCAAGCAACTTGTGGACCAAAATTCAGTTCAGATCCAACCCTCATGCATAAAAATATCAAACTCAACCTATGGATTATATAGCAGAATCTCATTTTTCCACGAACAACACCCTAGAAAGCCTACTTGTGCAAGTGTAAAGTAAGATCATGTAGCAAAAACTCAAAATTTTTTTTGTAGAATTTGGTATTAGGAGTAATTTATCTTGCATATTAAAGGGGATATAATACCCTTGAATGTCCTACACACTACCTAAAGCCATATTATTCACTATGATGATTAGTATAATCACTTCATCTTCTTCTTCCCCACTTCCATGCATGGTATACCCCAAACTCTAGCCACACCTCTCCACAATCCACTTTGACAAATCTGCAACTAACCTTATCCCAAATACAAAACACCAACCCATCATCCACTTGATATGCATGTATCTTACCCAACAACTCCCTCAAACATCCCCACAATCTTCTTCTAAGGAAATATGACCCCACTTCATCTCTTACCACTGTCATCATCCAAGTAAACATGAACCCACTTGTAACATACCAAATCTTATACGTGTGGTTAAATCTCTCCCTCTCTCTCTCTTATATATGCCTTCTATGATAATTATGATAGGATCTCCTTATCCTAGAAGTAGACCATATATGGAGTTATTGGGAAATATATAAAGAGAATTAGACCTTAATCAATAATCCCTTAGATGGGTAATTAGGACAAATGACTCATTAAACATTAATAATGGAGTTGATCTCATACGTATAATAATTGATTGAGTTTAACACAAGTTTGATTGTCTAGTAGCTTCGTCGGTGTGATGGTTGATGTAATGGGAAGAAAAACAAAATTTAAGTAATATAACTGAGTAAAAGAGTTAATGGATACACTAATCACATACTTAACATACAAGTAATTGAATGTGACCCAAAAATATAAAATTGGTTAAGGAATCATGTAGGAGTGAGAAAATCACTCCATATCACAGTACTTGAATAGATGAAATTGGTCCATTCGGTCCAGTCTGGTCCTAGACTGTTATGAGTTTGGTTTGGTTCGCAGTCCACAAATTTTAGAAGCTCAATCTTTGGTCTGGTCAGGTTCAATGTCACTCTGACTATAGTTTGGACTAAGGACTAAACTAGATTATATACATATTAAGTAATTATATTAAGTATAAAATTCAAATATTCTACATTTGTAAACACCACTATTGTATATATATATATGATAATTCTATTATAATAATATTAGAAGTAATAAAATGAAATTATTATTTTTTAAATACACTGCATAAAATATGAGAAGTCTGACTACAATTTAAAAGGTCCACTCCCAGTCCGATCGTGTCATAAAATTGTCTGATCCAATGCTACTCTAAAATGGTCCACTCTACTAACCATGATTTTTGAGTAATTCAGTCCCGGGCTAGTTCAGCTTTATCTGGTTTTGACCGATGTTTACCCATAGAATCATGATCCTCACACTTTAATTAGCCACCATGCAACATTCAGGTCACTTAGACTTCTTTTGCACCCTTAACTGAGTTTGAAAGGAAAGTGATTATAATGGAAAAGTTCTAGTCAGTTGATTTTATTTCATCTTTGATATCTCTATAGTCAACTGATTTCTTGCTATCACACATGGATCTTGTATTTCCATGCTATCCAAGAGCTTGTATTACATTGACCAAACGGAAGGCAGCCATCGTTCTCCTTGACTACTTGTTACGATCATGACTGAGGAGGGGACCCCTCCACTAATCCTTTTACCCCCTCTAATCTCCTCACGCCCTAATTTTTCTCCTTGTAGATTCCTCTTCATGAGCCTAATCTATTAAGACCTTACTCATTGTCTTTGTGACTTGTTTAATAAAATCCCAATCCACCACTTTTAGGGTTTTCCAACTCTTGAGATTTCATTTTCCTCGTAACTGTAAATCACACCCCAATTTATCTATCAATAATAAGAGCATGTGAAAAATTCCATTATCAATCTTGGAGGCACATGTCATGCCGAATATTTCTTACTACCTTACTAGATGTCAGACTCCATCGTGGTAGTAGCCTTCACATCTAGTCAATTCATTGTGATGCAACCATGTTTAACCTTTGTTCTTGCTTTCCATAGATTCATTCATCATGCTTTTCCCTTGTGGTTGTGCCAAATTAGGGATACCTCAGTATTCTAGGTGGTCATCATCAATTTGAATATAGCCATATTCAACCATAGATATATTGCTTCTAGCTTTCTATATCCTTGTTAAAGATTTTCCAAATCATAGTTCAGGTGTTCTCTTAATGCATCATGGTTCCAACCTCAAGCTCCTCCTCCCATTTCCCCCTAAATTTCCCAATTTCTTATAGGGTCAATATTATTCTTAGTTCCCCACAAATTTGATTTTCCTTATTTACATACTCGTAGACCAACTCATAGTCCAATTAATTGTTAGTTTTAGATTTTCACTTTCAGTAGCCTCTAGCCATGGCAGTGGTTTGATTCTAGGGATCATATGTACCATAGAGCTTGAGTTGTGTGTGTTTTTTATCTCAAGTAGATCACTAATATGCCCTCTTATGTCATATTGGTCAGTGGTCGAATGTGAGGGTATATCAGTCCTTTGTGGGCCATTTTTGTAAAAAAAAAGATCATAAAATGTTTTATCTTATAAAATTCATAATATATACTTGGTCATCAATGAAATATAAAATTATATATTTATTAAGTTAGGAAATCCTAGAGTAATGGTAATATTTTTATATTACAGAATCCTATTATACCAGTAAGGTCATTTTAGGGGTTAAGGGCTAAATGGAATTACTAATGACTTTGTGAATTTCATCACAACTAGGTCTTGGAAAGCCCTAATACCTAACCATAGAAGTTGTTGTTGAATGTTGAACTTTAGACTGTATTTGAGATATGTGCTTCTTTTCGATATAATTTGACCATATTCTGATCGGACCATAATTGTTATAAATGATCATATTCCTCCTTTGAATATCTTGAACTCCTTATGAATTATCAATTATTATCCATGGTATTGTTTTTTATTTATTTCTATAATGATGTCTCTTTTATACAATTCATGTGACTCCATTTGTCATATGTTGGAAGTTCTTGTTCCCTTTGTAAATGAATATGAACTGGATTTCACTATGATCTAATTTATTTGCATGTGAGTTTTAGAATAGAAAATCTAACAGTAATTTAAGCATGATTTAGACATTGAGGTTTTATTCCTCCTATCAGACACTGTGGTTTTATTCCCCCTTCCCAATGATATATATTTAGGAACTGAGGTTTTACTCCTCCTTCCATGCATTGGGGTTCTATTCCCCTCTTCAGGTATTATATGTTGGCATTGAGATTTAATTCCTCCTACCTTGTCTTATGGTTTATGGTGTCTTGGCCCTACTTCAAATTATTATAGTCTTATTTTAATCTACATGCACATTATTATTGTTCTTATTTTGGAAATTTTTAAAGGCAAGTACCTTCATGTTTATGATTTTTTTGTAAGTTTAAATGCCTCAAGACTTTGTACTCAGTTCATTGTTGATACTCTTTATTGTTCATTCTATTGGTATACTTCCTTTTTTACTTTCCCAATGATTGGAAATTCCTTGACCAGGACCTCCTCTAATCTTGTACTTTATATCTTTCAAATGTGCTAATATTTTAATTAGCGCACATAAACCAATATTTATGATACATTCCTATTTTATTTCTCTTCTAATATTGTTCCCAAACCACAGGTGATCGATCAGCCTGTTGAACAAATCTTGAAGGACTCAATTTTGGAGTATTTCTTGGAGATATCTTCTGAGATGCCTAGGTTTCCCTCTATAACTAATATATCTAGTTTTCATAGTATTTTAAGATTGTTTATTTATGTCCTTTTGGATTGAGATGTTAAACATTGCTAATGATTCTGGTACTCATTTTATTATGGTTTTAAGTTTATATGTACATTTTACTATACAATTTTGAGAATGACTATGAACCCCTTTACTTAAATTAGTTGTTGATGCACACTTGGCGTTTCTTGGTTTTTTTTAAATAGAAGAAGGGAGTGGATCCCTTGCAGGTCTCTCATTGATGAGCACACCAACAATAGATACTTTGCAATCATTGCCCATCTCTCTCTCCTCGTTTTATCTTCAAATACAAAGCAACTGCATCATATTCTCCTCTCTCTCTCCACTTTCTCTTTTCCAGCCAATAACCCCTCGTTCATTTGGGCCCATCATCAGTGGATTAATTGGTCACAGGTAGCAACCCTACTCTTTCTTTTCTTCTTCCTCCCTGACTAGTCTCCTCACTGGACTACTGTAGTTGTTGTAGTGTGGCTAGTATTGCAGTGCCCACAGTGGAAAAAAATCATCAGGAAATAATGTGTAGAAACCAAAAGGACATGGTGGATGCAAGAATACCACTTTCAACTACCCATGCAAATGACGTTGTGCTTTACACCATTCCACCCCATACTGTCGAAGATGATAAGAAGAGTGACAATGAGCTCTTTGACCCATGAATGAGCTTTATGACCCATGTATTATGCTATACCACTTCCTAGGATGTCTGCTCAACTCTAGCATGTCATGAAGTCCCTATACCCACCAACACCCTCCCATATGAAGCCTCCACCCTACCCAAGACCTTGCCATACATGGCCACTAGAGTTGACGTTTTGACATCAACAACTCTATGAAAAGACTTTATGAGCAAAAAAGTGTTTCCTTTTTGTTCCTCATGCACACAGGAAGCTAAGGGAAATGATGAACTATCCCCTAGCTTCTTTGTTTCCCATGAATGCACCACTATCACGCCAATAGATTACATGACAAGATGGAAGTTTCAGTTGAGTCTCCACCCATTTGATGATCGAACTAAGGGGATTAGAACTGACCCCCTTGGCTATAAATAGCTACCCAATACCCCTGTACCTACCATGCATGGGTTAGAGTCCATAACCACTATTTCATTTATGATATTAGTGTGTAGTAGGCTTTCCTTAAAAGATGTAACTTTTTTAGTTTGAACATGTAATAAGAAGAATGTGACTTGAACATGAATGTTGTTTTTAATAAGTGCCTGATTTGAAAATTTTATGCTTGATGATTCTTTCATAATGCTCAAGTCTTAATATTCATGATTAGTGGAAGTTATAACATTGGTCATTACACTATATATCCACATTCCCCCTTGTTGCAACCACCATATGCTCTCCCTACCTATGGGAAAAACAAACAAAAAAGAAATAAGATATTGCTCTATGTAATAACATCTCAAGAAAAGAAAAGAAAAGATGGGTGCTCTATGGAATAACACTCAAAATCCCTTCCACAACCCTTTCTTACATCTTAATTCCTATTTGGATTAAGGGAAAATCAACCCTAGCCCACCTACCCAACACAAGCCAAGTGGGTCATCAAGTATGAAATGAACTTTAGAGGAGAATGAAAGTGTGTGGTTTGAAAAATATATGCTCTATGCTTCTTCCATAACGCCTTCTGTTGTTCTAAATGATATTGTGTGGTTTGAAAAAACTATGTTTGATGCTTCTTCCATAATTCCCAGGTCTTAATCTTCATGATTAACGGAAGTTAAAACCTGGGTCATTGTAGGTGGTGTCAGAGTATGATTAGGAAACCACACGATTAAAATACCTAAAAGATGTAATATACATTTCCATGTGGATAGATCTTTAACCATTTTTCTCTTTTAAATGAATATTTACAAGGGGAAAGAATTGATTTTACTGGATAGCTTCTCTGAGGAAGATAAGAATGGGCTTACCAGGAAAAAAACTCTCCACTGTGGCTAAACCTAAGCACTCTGGTGATTAGGGTTCTGTGTGTGGGACACCCTTCTCCCCTGTGATTTTTTCTCTTGCAGGTCCAAGGGTTAGTGCGATCTCTCTGGTATATTCCCCATCATGGAATAAGAGCTAGTGGACTGCTATTCAAGATTATAGTTGATAGCAGAGGAGGAGGAACTGGTAGAAATCCAACAACAGCTGACCGATGAGGAGACGGGTCAACTAGTGGTGGTCGTGCACATCCTCAGTGACAGATCCTTTAATTTCTGGGCCATGAAGTATACGTTTACGCAGGCCTGGGATCTAACTAGCAAGGTAGTGTTCAAGAAATTGGAAGGGGACAACTTTGTGATTTATTTTCTTGATTGGCGTGATATGTAGAAGGTCATCGAAGGAGCACCTTGGAACTTTGATAATAAACTACTGTTGTTCAAAGACATTGAAGCCGATGAGAAACTGGGAGGGATAGAGATCAACCATAGCTAGTTTTGGATCCACATATATGACCTGCCTTTAGGGTTTCAAACTTCGCAAGCCATTGAGGAGATAGCCAGCAGGATAGGCAGCATGCTTTCCCTAGATGTTGACAAGCGGGATGGGACTCATCGGTGATGGTACGAGTCAGCTTGGATGTCACCAAACCGCTGAAGAGAGTTTTGAGAATCTACGGTAGCAACAACAAGATCATGGGCCTGGAGGTTAAATATGAAAGGATCACAAACTTTTGTCACTATTGCGGTCTCCTAGGGCATGTCGAGAAGGACTTTGGGGCACGAGAGGAAGAAGATGAATGGGGAAATCAGTGGGGAGCATGGCTCAAAGCTTCACTGAGGAAACCCAGGGTGTCATTGTAATAGGAAATCTATGGAAATATAAGGACAAAGAGAAGCATATAATTCATCATCGAACCTCGATCTGACTATTCAAAGAGCACTTCACAATCTACTAGTAGAGAGTCTACTACCTGATCGGAGAACATGGAGGGAAAGGTACAAGAGGGACAGAGGAAAGAAAGATAGGAAGGTCAACAACCAACATCCAGCTAGCAGGAGGAGGTGGGGGTCAGACTATGATATAAGGGAACTGATTCTGGAGATCCTTGACACCCAACTCAAGAATCTATAGGAGAAAGTGGGCAATACTAAGGAGGAAGGAACAATAATGAGGGGCCAGGAGAAGAACATCAACAGAGGGGCAGATAGGAAAAACCAAACATACTAGGGCTGACTTACTGGCTATGAGGGCACTAGGGAAACCCCACAACGAGAGCTTTGACGTGGTCGACAACAGGGTGCAAGGAGGGCAGAAAATTAATGAAGACGTTGGAGATAACAAAGAACAACATGCCAAAGCTTCTAAGGTGATGGAGAACTCAGTGCCCAATGTGGTCTGAAAGAGAGCATAGAAGGAAAAGGAGAGCCATAAGAAAGCGATGAGGAAAGGGAAGAATGATACAAAAAAGAAAAAGGAGTTGTCGTGGGTCTACAAGATGAGCAGAGCACAGCGTCTTGGTGTTACTAAGGCTGAAGTAGAATGGACCAAAATGACAAGGAAACATGGTAGACAGTCTGAACAATGCGATATGGAGTTGGACGTTGTAGAGCCAACATGTGAAGTGGGGAAAAAGGCTAGGAACAATGAGTTCAATGTGCACAATGTGGGGGTTGTTGTAGCCCAAGTAGCGGAGGCTGGGGAATACCAGCTCCGCGAAGAGAAATGAAAATCATGAGCTGGAACTGTTAGGGGATGGGCCGCCCTGACACTGTGAATGCCCTTCGGTCTTGGTGCTGGTGGGAGTGCCCGAATATAGTCTTCCTTATGGAGACTATGATATCTAGTGTTGATCTGGAAGTCGTTAATAGGAAATGTGGTTTTATGTAGGGAGTCTACATAACAAGTCTTGGAAGAGCGGGTGGAGTAGGTTTATGGTGGAAAGATGTGAATCTAAAAGTCACGTCTTATTCTCCACATCACTGCAGCTATGAAATTTCTGAAGGTAACTCAGTCAGTGCCTGGAGAGTAGTAGGTATATATAGATGGGTAGACCAACAACAAAAATACAAAAAATGGGACTTAATGAGAGAACTAAAGGTCGGGTCAGATCTACATAATGTTTTCTTTGGGGACTTTAATGATATTGTCTCAAACTATGAGAAGAAGGGGGACCACCAAAACCTTTGAGGTACATATTGGACTTCAAGAGTGTCATTGATGACTGTGATCTTACGGACCTGGGATACAGTGGTAGCATCTTCATGTGGTAGAGAGGTCTAATGCTGGAGACTTTCATCCAGGAGAGACTAGATAGAGCACTATCCTACCCTGCCTGGGCAACAAGATTCTACCAATCTAGAGTTTTACATCTTACTAAATATGAATCGGGTCATGTGTCAATTACCATCCACATAGAGTAGAGGATGAGGAATAAAATTAGGAGGCAGTATTATTTTTTCTTTAAGCCTATGTGGGTGGAGGATGAAATGTGCGAGAAGATCATCAAGATAGTATGGGAGGAACACCAACTATCTGGGCTCCATGGTAGGATGGAGTGCTGTGGAAGAAAGTTAAAAGAATGGACAGCTAAGAAATTCGAAAAGATGAATAAATGAATCAAAGAGTTGGAAGGGCAATTGGGGGAGATCCAACAGCTACAGCTATACATGGGTAACTTAGAGAGGTGCATGCAAATTGTATCTAAGTTGCAGGATTGGCACAAGAGAGATGAGGCATTCTGGCATGCAAGGGCCCGAGTCAATGGGATGAAATCAGGGGAAAAAACACTACTTACTTCCACCATAAAGCGTCTCAGAGGAGGAAAAGAAACAAAATTGAAGGACTGAAAAATGAAGAGGGGCAGTGGATGACCGGTGATGAGGAGATTGAAAAGATAATCAAGGATTTCTTTCAAGGACTTTTTCAGTCCTCTAACCCATCAGGATGGGAGGAGGCAACCCAGGGGATTTCTTCTAAGATTGATGCAGCGGAAAGGGATTCTTTAGAAAAGGAAATCACTACTAAAGAAATTCAAACAACTCTCAAAGGCATGCACCCAAACAAAGTGCTAGGCCCGGACTATATGAAGGCTGTTTTCTTTCAAAAATTCTGGCACATTGTAGAGGAGGATGTGTCTAATTACATCAAAGGGTGGTGGAAATCTGACAGGAGCATTGCTGAGTTAAACTTTACCTTAGTGGTGATGATTCCAAAAGTGCAAAAGCCGACAGATATTGGTGAATTCAGACCTATTAGCTTGTGCAACGTCATCTACAAAATTTCTTCAAAAGTCATTGCTAATAGGCTAAGACCTCTTATGGACAAGATAATGACAGAAAATCAAAATGTCTTTATCCCAGGTAAACTCATTACTGATAATGCCCTCATTGCATATGAATTATTTCACATCATGAAGGGAGGCAAAGGGAGAAAGAATGGGCACATTGCATTGAATCTAGACATGTCTAAAGCTTATGACAGGTTAGAGTGGAAATTTGTAGACTACATCCAAGGAAAGTTGGGATTTGGAGAGAGATGGAGGAGGAAGGTCATGGACTGCATGTCAACTATAACTCACTCTTTTGCCATCAATGGGGAACATACCAGAAAGACTCAACCATCCAGAGGACTTCACCAGGGTGACCCTCTCTCCCCATACCTTTTTATTCTATGTGCTAAAGATTTCTATACTTCACTTGTGTTAGCATCACAACAAAATTTTATCCATGGAATTTGGGCTAGACGTCATGGTCCCCGTATTTCTCACATTTTCTTTGCAGACAACTTGATTCTTTTTGTCAAAGCAACCAGATAAGAGTGCATGAAATTAGCTGATATTATCAGCCAATATGAACGGGCATCTGGACAGAAGATTAACTTAGCCAATACTGAAGTTGCTTTTAGAAAAGGGGTCGACTTGGAATGGAAGGAAGAGATAATAAATCTTTTGTAGGTGAAGGAAGTGGACAGGCATGGCAAGTACACGGGACTCCCTACTGTGGTAGGTAGGTCTAAAAATAGGTGATTTCTTACGTCCAAGAGCATGTCTGGAGGAAGCTAAAAGGGTGGAAAGAAAAATTGTTGTCCAAAGTGGGGAAGGAGGTCCTCATCAAAGCATTTGCACAAGCCATCCCCTCATACATTATGAGTATATTCCAGATACCATCGTACCTTTTAGACTCCATCAATAGTATCATCTTGAGGTTTTGGTGGGGATCCAAAGGAGCAGAAAGGAAAATTGCATGGGTAAGCTGGGAGAACTTATGCAAGCCAAAAAACCAAGGAGGCATGGGATTTAGAAATATCCACATCTTCAACCAGGCCATCTTGGCCAAACAAGTATGGTGATTGTTCCATAGGCGAGACACATTGGTATACATGGTCCTCAAAGCCTTATATTTCCCTAGGGATATTGTATTAAATGCAAGGCGTGGTTTCAACCCAAGTTTCACCCAGCATAGCATATGGAACTCAAAAAGTGCCATCCTGGAAGGACTACAATGGTGGGTGGGGGACAAATCAAGCATTAACATCTGGAGGGACAATTGGATCCGAATCTAGGTGGTAGTCTAGACTTGATGCATGGGGTCTCAAGTGCTACAATCCAATATGTCCATCAGTTTATGGAGTGGGAAATGAATATATGGGATGATGAGTGTATCAATAGCATGTTTACCCCTAAGATAGTGTGCAAAGTCCTAGCCATACTGCTGATTGCAGAAAGGAAAGAAGACAAGATTTTCTAGAGACTGAGTAGGCGTGGAGAGTATACAGTTCAGTCTGCATACTAGATGGCATCTCAATTACTGACCACAACAGCTAATCTAGAGACCTATGAGGGAGCGAGAGTGTGGAGAGCAATATGGAAGAGAGGACTCCTCCCCAAGGCAGCGCACTTCCTATGGTGTTGTGTGACGGGAGCATTGGCCACCCTTTGGCACCTCTTCGATAGACATTGCCACACTGATGGCATTTGTGGAATCTGTAGGAGGGAAAAGGAGGACATAAATCACATGCTCTTCAGATGCATGCAAGCATGGGATCTATGGAAGGAATGCTCGATGGAGGTACATAATTAGGTGAGGGAAGTCGAGTATGACAGATTAATGAAACCACTATGAAACTCTCATGGATAGATAGGGAAGAATATGATGAAGTGATGATATCCTCACTATGGGTGATTTGGACTAGAAGGAAGGACCTGACATTCAGCAATAAGGTGAGAACCCCTCCCGTCATTCAACAAACACTGCTAGAACTGCTAAGGGGGCATCATGAGGCTCAGAACACATGAAACGTTCAGTCGGGGATGAGAGTTGTTCACAGGTGGCGGCCACTAGGGCCGGATGTCATCAAGGTGAACTATGATGCTGCTGTAGGGATTCAAGGTTATGATGTTGTCGGGATGGCATGGAGGGACTGCAACGGCAAGGTTCTTAATGTAGCTGGCCAAAGAAACTCGAGGCTATAAGATGTCCAGTGTGTAGAGGCTTGGGCAATTCCAAAAGGATTCAAATAGTCCAAGGAGATGAACATGGATAATCTGGTGGTAGAATCAGACTCAGACTCTGTCATCCAATGCATTGTTTCTGGAGCAAAGCGGGCCGACCTTCTAGGAATGCTTCTCAATGACATTTTTCATCTAAAAGTTTCTTTCTCTAGTATTTCCTTTTGCTCATGTAGAAGGAAGGCTAATGGGCTAGCACAGAATGCTTCCATGAGTAGTGGTCCTTTTCATAGCTCTTCTTCTTTTCCTTATTTTGTAATAGACTGTGCTGATGTAGATTTGAGTTTTAATTAATAGTAGGCGAAGTGTTCTAAAAAAGAATGGGATTACCAGGATCAACCAACCCTGAGAAAGAGGATAGCCTTATTGCATTCACTATGAAGCAACCAACTAGCCTAGAGCACACTTACCAGAGCATGTACTTCCAGAGGAGTATTCTACTGACCTAGTTCCCAACCTCTACTTCTCATAATCACCACCTCAACATCTAATGACACAAGATGAGACATATTACCCCCATGATGAAATACCCATTCCATTAAGAAACAAAAATAATATTAGAAAGCTTTGATAGTGAACACTCAACCCACTCAAAAGAAACTATAGAACCATCCATCACCTACATCTATGGGATATCAACTTGCCCAAAGGGATGTGGGTGCTTTATATCCCAACTACTTTCATTCCTTAGGTCACCAAAGATAATCGTACCCATAAGATACCTTATAAAAATTGTATATATCCCAAAGTGAGATGGACTTCCCTTGTCATACACTTATGTATGGAGAACAACTGGAAGATGACACATCAATACTAAGGAGGAAACCTTCTACAGGAAAAAGCATTCATGGATTTTCCATGGGACCCCTGACTAGGAAGCATCACTCATCGAGATGGAGGATGGATCGAGGGATAGGGATTGTAAGATGAGATATAATGTAACATGTGTGTCTAATGAGTCTATTTTTCAAACTTTGTAACAAGTAATTTAGTTATGGAAGGAACATTATTGGCATCTTGTAAAATTTTTCTTACCTCATCCTTATGAGTACAATGTTTTTGGATCATGTTGAGCAATCAATGATTTGAAATTAATTTGTTCCAAATCTTTTTGGAAATTTTTAGATGTCTCCAGAACAATCTGAGCCAGGGAATGCCCCAGAGGCAACTAAAATAATGAAGTGAGTAACTATGACTACTAAGGAGATGTGAAAACATAAATTCAATGAGGAGGATGCTTCCCACAAAATAGGGCCCAACTAGAGGAGCATATAGATCTCAAAATTCCTTGAACTCTATCCAACTAACTTTGCTAGAAGGGATAATCCCGACCTTGTAGAAGAATGGATCTTAAAGATAAAAGATTTTTTTATGCTTAGACTATGCCATCTTTAAGCTAGAAGTGAGTGATAAAATATGATGGGAGAACCTTCAGACTATCTCCTTCTATGATACCTCAATCATCTCATGGGAGAAATTCAAGGAAGCCTTTAATGACCAATATTTCCTTGAGCAAGTCCGAGGTCACAAATTTCAAGAATGTCTAAATTTGTAATAAGGGAGATAGTTTCTAATTGAATACATCACTCGATTTCTTAGATTGGAAAATTATTCTACACAACTAGTATGAGATGAAAGGACCCATGTCTCAGGTTTGAAGAAGTATTGGCCCCATACCTTGTAGAAAAGATTTTTGTTCTTCATATCACCTCCTTTTATGAAATAGTAAAAAGAGTTGCTATAAAATGCCAACACATACAAGACAAAGGATCTGAATTACCTTGAGTCCCTCTACAAAAAAGGAGGACTATTCACCCGAGAAACAATATTCTACCACTCTAAAGAGGAATGGGAATACATGCTTACATTGTACAAATCTACACTTTGGGGATTGCCCATATGATACTCAATCTCCTTACTATCATTGCCACATGATTTGATATGTAATGAGATATTGTACTATGACCCCTCCCAACAATAATTCCAAGGTTCACTCAGGGTTCTATTAACAAAACTTGTTGGTACATGCTATGAGTCTAGGGCTCCATAAGAAACAATCATCTACACCCCAACTAGGTTGTATGCCTCAACAACACCCTCAATAATGCCCTCAATAGGGATGTTGCTGATCTAAACCAACAAAAGAAAACTAGAAGAGTGTTCACCCTAAGCTCAGAGGAGCTTCCAAAGGATGATTGTCCAATGGAAGGTAATTTCCCTACCAATAATAAAACCTTAAAGGCCTTATTTAATTTGGATGCTACACATTCTTTTCTATCTTCTACATGCTCAAAGAAAATAAACCTAGAAATTGAAAACATATGCTATACAATAAAAAATGCACCTCTAGATATGCAAGATGTGGAACACATGATAATAAACAATGTTCCCCTTCAAATAGAAGGGCATACACCACAGCCAGCCTTATCATTCTCAACCTAATGGGCCTATAAGTTAAGCTTGGGATGGACTGTCTAGAATAGTATGGAGTAGTTATTCATTGTCAAAAGAAAATGGCAACCATGAACTTTCTTGATATGCCTCCTTGGGTTGTCGATAGTAAAGGGAGTTCCAAATAAAGGCTATTTATCTCTATAATCCAAGATAGAACGTTAATAAACAAAGGATGTGAAAGTTCTATTGTAGTATTACAAGAAGAGAACATGAAAGAGAATCCACTAGAATAAGTGAATGTGGTTCAAGAATATTTTGAAGAATTTCTAGAAGTGTTTCCTAGATTGCCCCCACACCAAGAGGTAAAATTTAGGATTGAACTCATACCAAGATGTTCTCATATATCTTGAAAACCTTATAAAATGGTCCCAACATAGTTGACTGAGTTAAAAAAGCAACTTGAAGAATTATTGGAAAAGGGATTTATTTTCCCCAACTCATCTCCTTGGGGATCACTTGTTCTTTTTATTAAAAAAAGATGAAAAATTTAGGGTGTACATTTGTTTTTGTAGATTGAATGATGCCACTATTAATAACAAACACCCTTTTCCCCAGATTGATGATTTTTTTGATCAACTCAAGTATACTTGAGTCTTCTCAAAGACAGATTTGAGATATGGGTTTTATCAACTAAGGATGAAGGAGGAAGATGTGCCAAAAACTATTTTTCAAACATGACATAGTTCATATTAAATTCTAGTTATGCCTTTTGGGCTATCTAATGCCCCTACAACATTCATGGATCTAATTATTCATGTGTTTCATAAGCATATTTATAAATTTTTTATTATATTTATAGATGACATCCTTATATATTCCCCACCATGTTGTAAAAGAGTGAAATCACACTTTTACTAAAAATTTGAAGAATCAAACCTCCATTCCCAACATACTCAAAAGGTATGTTGAAACGGGTGTAAAATTTTCAAATATTTATTTATATGGTATACAAAAGACCAACAAGTAATGCGGCAGAATATAATTTCATGACTATATTCAATTTTATAAAAGTGTACATCATCATTCTCCCATATAGGGTTTACAACAACAAAATGATCTAGATAGAGGGAAGTCTAAACTACTTCAAGTCTTGTCTCAAAGCAACATCTCCAAGAGCTAGGTCCATGCCAAAAGCTAAGTTCTCCTTGATCTTGTTCAACACCTTGATATATCCCTAGGTGGTTGGGAAAGCACCCAGCAAAAAGGGAAAGAAAAAAATAAGGTATGTGTCAGAGAAAATGAATAAGAACAAAGGATAATCTATAAGGAAATAAGGCTAAGATTTCATCATAGGATGAAGATAGTCAAAAGAATGAGGCATAAGTAAATAGATGTTTGCCATAACAAAAATAGTATTATTGACTACCTAAACTATGTAGGGTGCATGCACCTACCTAACCTCAACCAATAGGTGAGGGAGGGTAACACAATCCAATCACCTATAAATTTTCTATATTGTGGAGAGTAACACATTCCCCAGGGCAAATTTACACATGCCCTATCTATGGGTGGTTGTACAAAAGTACCATTACTCTAGTTTAATAGTCTAATAAAATCAACATGGTAAGAAATATGGCAAGTAAAAGCATCATATAAATATAACCATGGCAGTGAGGTACAAGATCCAAGAAATAACATTAAAACTATTTTTGAGGCAAATATACCTAAGGAATTGTCAAAAAGGAAAATTAGGGTTTTATAATAGCCTCATTAGGGAAACTAGGTTAAGTTACAAATATTCCCAACTTAGGTGTTAGGAAAGAACATACCTATCATATTGATTTCAATTATCAACTTGCACCACTTTGGCTGATTCCAAGTTCCACTTTTCCTATTTTCAATGTATTAACATGTATTAGGGTTTTGCATATGGATAAAGGTAAAGAAAACCCTAGTTTTGGACTTTTCTCATAAAACTTAGATTTATACTCTAATAACATTACCATTGATCTATTTAGGTTCTCCTAATTAAGAAAACATATAATTTTTTCCAATTTGGAGTTATGATGATTAAAGTGCATTTTTTGTGATTTTTATCTATTAAATTCTTTTTAGAAAATACCTTTCAATAAACTCAAAACCAAGCCTTAAAAGTATTTTTATTAGAAATATCACATTTTTATGATTCCAAAACATATTTTACTTTAATTTTTGGACAACCAGAGTAAAAGATAAAATTTTTGCAATACTGACCAACCACAGGTTGACATGTCATCAAATATAAACAAGAAAGGCAATGAGAGAGAGAACTGAGCCCCAACTGACTTGGCCCAATCAGTTGAGGCCAAGTCATGGGTCAAAGGTCTCATTGACTCATCCCAAAACAAAGAACAATACAGTCAGATTACCAAACTCCCCTTATCGAGAAAACTAAAGAAAAGGGAAACGAGGGGGTAGTTTAGGGAAAGCAAAAGAGATCATCTTCAACCTTTTCTTACGATGAATTAACCATGAATAGCAGTGAAGTAATCGAAACCTAAGAATGGAACCTCACAAATCCATCAACTAAAATGCCAAGGCAGAGCACCATTGCAATCACGGAGCAAAACCGGACTCAAGAGTCCCAAGCAATTGAAACTGAGGTGCAAAGAACCTTAAATTGGCTTGTTGCCAAGGTACAGATAGGAAGAAGCACCGAAAAGAAGGAAAAAGGACATGCACCTCACTTGTATAAATCAAAGGGGAGAGAAACTTCCTCGAGACTCCTAGAACCTGGACCACTGCTTGTAGATAGTTGTAGGGGCCCGCACCTCGCCGCCGAACTCCTGGAGTCTCAAGAAGGTTGCCGGAGATGGTGGGAGTTAGGTCAGCATGCTCAGATGCAAACATGACCAAACTGATTAGCAGCATTGGTTCCATGTGGTTTGGCAAAGGTTGTGGATGGGTTTCTCATAGGTCCTCTCATCCATGTGGGGATGAGGAAACCGAGAAGAAGAAGGGTGCAAGGCAGAAATAGGGGAATGGAGAGATGGGTTGTAGAAAGTAGCAATATGGATGTGAACCTTAGGTTTTATAGGGTCTACTGATCCGCCAGAATGAGGGGAAACTCTGGGAGAATAAATTGTGACCAAAGATGGAAGGGAGAGGGAGACCAGAGAGAGAATCAGGGAGAAGAAGACTCATTGCTGTTCATGGAACCGGAAAGGGAGGTGAAGGTAGGAGATGAATAAGAGCCATCAGATCAGGCATCGAATGGTCGAGACAAGAGCTGGGTTAACAACTCGCGTGACAAAAATCAACTGAGAAACTTATTCAAATCAAATTAGGATAAAGTGATATATTCAATTATTGATCTTTTTTTCTCTCTTCTTTTGAGGGTGCAAACAAGTCCCAAAATTAATGAAAATTGACACCAAGCCTATTTTTGATATGAGGAATCTGAATATACAATTATTTTTTTCCTTTTGGGAAACTTTTAATGTGTTAAAAAATCAAAACTTATTTACTCTTTCCTCCTTCATTAATGGTTATAAGATTCTCCAAATTTGATGAAACTTCACCCGCAAGTCACATTAAGTGCTTTGTATGCAAATTGACCATCAATTTTATATGTTGGAGTTGTTTGTATAATTATTTAATATTTTAAAGGTTCTACACACTTTCTCTCTCCTGATTTCACATGTATATTAAGGATTATCCAAATTAAATGAAAATTTACCCAAAGGCTATTTTTAATGTGTAGATCACGAATCTAAGATTTTTTCCACTTTTGGAGTCATTAGGTATTTTATTTAATATTTTGAGGAAAACTCACATTTTCTTTTCAAAATAAAAGAGATATAGTTATTAACATCCCAAAATTATGAAACATGGCCTCCAAGCCAAACCAAACCCAAGGAAAATGAATCTCAACTTATCTTTAAACAATTAGTGTTCCTTTTATGAATTTTATCCCATTATCCATTATTACCAATATTTCCCATATTAATTAATTCAATATCACATTAACATATTTCAAGCAACATTATTCATTCCTTTTTTCTCTTCCTTGCTCTATAAGGCTAAGGAATGATCTATAACAAATATATTTTATTAATACGCCACATGAGTGGTAAATTTGCATATTAGACCCTTATTAAAAATATTTAATGAGGTATTTGTGCATAAACCCATATGTTGGCAATAATAATGAACAAATGTTCACCAAACCACTATTATTTCCACAAATTCAACATAAAGGCCAAAGAGGATAGAAAAGAAAGGAAAATCTTAGAAAGAGGGTCAAAAAGACAAAATGTCTAGGATTCAATATGTTACAACACCTGTCCTTTTTATTAAAAAAGATAGAAAATTTAGGATGTGCATTTGTTATTGTAGATTGAATGATGCCACTATTAATAACAAACACCCTTTGCCCCAGATTGATGATTTGTTTGACCAACTAAAGTATACTTGAGTATTCTCAATGATAGATCCAAGATATGGGTTTTATCAACTAAGGATTAAGGAGGAAGATGTGCCAAAACTATTTTCCAAACATGACATAGTTCATATTAAATTTTAGTTATGCCCTTTGGGCTATCTAATGCCCCTACAACATTCAAGGATCTAATAATTTGTGTGTCTCATAAGCATATTTATAAATTTTTGATTGTATTTTATAGATGGCATCCTTATATGTTCCCCCACCAAAGAGGATCATCATGTTCATCTGATAAATGTGGTACAAAATCTAAGGGATTTTAGAAATTTTATGCCAAATACTCAAAGTGTGAGTTTTGTCTAACTAAAGTAGGATTTTTGGGGCATGTTATATATTTTGGATGAATATTAGTAAACCTAACCAAGATAAAGTTGTGATTAATTGGGAAGCACCCATGACAGTAATAGAGAGTTGAATTTTCATGTGAATTGTGAGATATTATCAAAAATTTATCAAAGACTTCTCAAAGCTTATAGGCCCTCTTACACATATAACGATAAATGCAGTGTCTTTTATGTGGAGTCAAATTTTTGAAGTTAGCCTTCAAGAACTTATAAAGAGGCTAACTATTGCCCCATATTAACATTACCACAATAAGGAAACACATGTACCTTGTTTACTGATGCTTCCCGAGCAGGCAATGTATGTGAGAACACATCACGCTAAATGAGATTATAGAAAACTCAAAACATGATCAATCACTAATTAACCACATAGCAAAAAAGGGGATAATTAAAACTGATTAAACATTCCAAACATGTCCAAGAATATTTACATAAAAGCCCAACATCTTGCTTGTATTCATATATCATGCCAAGTATCTTTTACAATTGTTATGTGGCCTCAACCACAACATATATATATATATATATATATATATGAGAACATGTTCCACATATACCACATATGCAAGCATCATGACGTTAGCAAAAGCTCGATTCAAATAAAACATTGTATACAAACTTTCCCTCCCAGGCCTGAGAGTACAGGGATGACTCCAAGACACACTAGACATCTAACAACCTTCTCTAAGGTCCATCACCACAACTTCTCCTTGCTACCACGGGTCTACTACCGTTGTTTCCAATCACCTAAAAAGATATGGTGACCCACGAGGTGTGACCCATTTCCCAGTGAGAGATATAACTCTCAAAAACTCTTATTGATTACAAAAAGTTAATTAATTAAACATGTTAATCAGATTAAGCATATTTAACATGTAGGGAAGGGTTATGTAATAGAATAGAAATGCCAGATATAAAACTTCTTTTAAGAGTAGTTTAAACCAATATCTTACAATAAATGGAAAGGTTACCATCATTCTCATAGAATTTAATATGACTAACATTATGGACATAATCCATCCTTAAGAGACTAACTAGTATCATGATCATAGATAACAACAATATCATGTCTAACATCATAAGTAAAACTAACAACATAAGCAAGTTCAGCAGCATAAGCATAGATAACATCATGAGTAAGTCTGGTAGTATAGCATATCTATCAACATGAGTATGTTTATCATCATGAGTATCTAACAACATAAGCATGTATACCTTGTATATTGAATTATAAAACATATATATATAAAAGGAGAAAACAAGGGTTATCATCCAATGTGAAGTGTTGTGTATAACCCTAACGGATATACTACATGACTGGATTATGTATTTTATTAAGCCCCGGGGAGTTTGAGTCATGCCACTCAAAGTCCAAATAATCACCACTTTTGCAATTATTTCCATACAAGATCTAGGAAAGCTAGAATCCTAAGATCTTCTCCACCCCCAGTCAGAACGGGTATGTCACAATCACACATAAGGCCAAGCTACAAAACAACCTAGCTCTCCCTTGGTACAGGTCGCGACACTAGTGAAACAACCTAGTCCTCCATTACAAAGCTCACAGTACTAGTGAAATTGGGTATTCAAACCCTATCATCTTAGGTACAACTGCATTTGTCCTCAATCACATCAAATATACAAATATCTGATATACAACCACTGTCGTTCTCCTACTGAGGCATGACCACATCCATCCTCAAAACCTTGTGATCAAGATGACAAAGACACATAGATAGTATATGCTATGAGCCTCACTTAGGAATGCTCATTTCCACATCCAGCAAGTCCTAACATTGGAATGGTTCTACGGCACAAGGCACTACATGATTAGGGTTTCACTTGATTAGTTAATTCCAATTGGGTGTATTAAGGTTGCATCAAACAAGTGGACATACAAACCCTAGTTTATTTCTAACAAGCATGTATGTATAACAACTCTAGAACATATAAAATGTATAGACATAATTTCTTGTCTTAACATCACATGGTACTATTTCATCGACATTAATGAGACTATACTTGTCATCACACCATCATATGATATAAATCCTTATCACATTATCTCAGGGTACCAACCCTTGTCAACATAAAGATGATTACACCTCCATAGGGCCCAAGATATGCCCAAAGGTCATTAAGACCATCACATCATTTCCTACATGATCATGATTATCTTTCAACACATTGAAGAAGGTTCAACAAACCATCACCATACTTGTGATACATAGGTTCAACATGATATTGCATTAAAGATCTATGACATTCACATCGTAGCATAAAAGAAGACATCAATTATATGGCTATGATAACCACTAATTAACATTTAGGGTTACAACAATCATTAGAGAGAATATTCCCTCATCATATCATACAAGGAAACCAAGCATGATTCATTCCTTAATTGCATTAAGTTAAGTTCATCAGGATTGATGGCAGTGATGTTACAAATCAGCACCTCAAACTAAACCATAGGTTCATACACTACTTAGGTCAAAGAACATGCTCCACACATAGCATCCCGATCTAATCATGGATGCTCAAGGTAAAGCATTACCATCGAATCCCATAATATCCTCAAGAATGGATTCATACCTAACTCATGGTGTAACCTTTGGAGTGTAAACTCAAATTGATAAAACTTAGGGCTCAACAAACCATCGAATTGTATAAAAGAAAAACCATCATATTGTATTTATTTGAGGGCAAAGGTAAGACTACAAACTCATGGGCTCAACACCATCAATTCTAATTCATCAAATACAAATCATAGGATCAGGTACAACAAGAACAAACCATCGAGTCATAAACCCCATATAAAACTATTGGGTTCAAGGCAAACAAATCATTGGATCGTGTACCTTTATCATCACCATTAGATCATGAGAAGCCATAGGGTTATACAACTATAAGGGCCATCGTTTGCTGATGACTTCAAAAGGAGAATGGGTTGAGGACATAATCAAATCCATTGAATGTAATACAAGAAAAATTGTGTACAAAATGCCTAAAAAACCATTGAGATATGGCTTAGAAGGATCATTAAACATTACCTAGAAAGGCCATTGGTTGTTAGAACTAGAAACATTATTATTTGATGGACATCATAAGAGCCATCAGTTGTGGACTCCATATCCACCATTGGTTGTGGAAAGTAGGTTCAGCATTGGATATGAAACCAAAACGACCATTGGTTGACACCATCGACCTTGGAACCAGTGTAACCATCATTTGAGGACCATTGGTTAGAGAAACCATCAAGTTAGGAGTCAAAACCACCATCAGTTGATGGTCCAGTTGAGCCATTTTATGTGGACCATAGAGTCAAAGAAACCATTGGCGGAGGACTCAGAAGAGCCATCAAATTTGAACCTAGAATGACCATCAAGATTGGTCGACAAGTGGTGAAACAAGCTTCAAACTCTAAGTAAACCATCAGATTTGAGGGGAAATAAAACCATCAGTTTCACAACTTGAAGGAGCACCAAAACCATTATTTCTTAATAAAATGAACATCCAAAAAATATATAATTCAAAACCATAATTTGGCATAAGAGAGTCAACCAAAACAACACCAAGCACAAAACCATCGAGTTACATCTCAAGAAAGGAAAACAACTCAAAACCCTAGGAGAGAGCCATCGTTTGAGAGAGAGGCCATTATTTGTGACATGCAAGCAAGATCTAGAGATTACTCTACCAAGGAAGATTCATGCATAAGGTTTAGGGTTCATCCAAGAAGGTAAACTACTCAAGACTACAATACAAGCATAAACCCTAGGCAAAGGTAGCATCTTTCTTCTTCGAACTTCGTTTTAGAGCAAGATCATGTACATGCAAGCTAGTAGTAAGAAATAAACATGGAGAAACTTATATAACTTGACTGTAGGATAAATATGAAGCTCCAACCAGCAAGGTATCTTGAGGGAGAAGAGAAGAAAACCCTAGCTTGAGCACTCCACTCGGCCAAGCTAGCTTCTTCTCCAAAAAGGAAGCAAACCCTAGGTTAAGGAAGAAAGATGGGAGCCATAATCAAGATCTAGCACAACTCCACCATGGATCCATCCTAGAAGAAAAGAGAGGAGGGTTAGAAAATAAGAAAAATGAAGGAAGAGAGGGAAACCTCACTTACCTAGGTCAAAGAACAAAGCAAGGGAGCTCCACTCGACCTCAACAAGAGTGGATCCAAAACCCTAAGTCACATGCAAGCAAGGTCGGCCACCTTCTTCAACCTTAAGCTCCTTCTTCTACACCAAGAAAGGGGGAAGAGATACAAGAAGAAAGAAGGAAGTGGGAGAGCCTAGAGGGATCGTTTGGGTGAAAGGTGAGAGGTATATAAGGCTATGGGTTAGAGAGGAGAGAAGGTTAAGGTGTCTAGCCATGTTTGCCATGTGTCCATGGTCAAAGGCATCGGATCCATGCAAACCAGAAGCTCCATCAATTGTGGGAGTTAGGAGAACCATTTAAGATTGACCCCCAGGCCATAAATAGACCTCCAACATAGGGGAACCATCAGATCATGACCCTCTAATCACAAGGGTGAAAACCCTTGCTCAACCATCAGTTTGCACCACTACTTGGTGAACCATCAATCCAAGGAGCTTCAAATGGGGAAACCATCAACCCTCACACCTCAAAGAACCCTTAAGGAACCACCATTGAATCCCAACACCATTGAATCCCACAAAACAAAGGGAACCATCGAGTTCTAGCCTCCAAGAAAGCTCATCTATGAGAGGGAAACCCTAACTCAACCCTAGAAAGATATCGCCACCAAACTAAGGTGCATCTAGGCATCCCATGACACAACTAACTCAAGAATGATAAGGAAACATGTGAGGAAATGTCAAAAATTCCAAGAAAACCCCTAGATATGGGTAAATTGTATAAAAGTCCAAAACAAGCATATAAATGCATAACTTGCTCAAACAATGTTCAAACTGGATCGAACTTGAAACCTAAGCTTGTCACATGATATCAAAGAACATATTGGGGTTTAATTAAGGTTAGAAAGCATGTTCAACCAAAATGCAAGGTCAAGGATCTCACATTGTATGAGTTTTAATGCAAGAAGGTAAGGTAATTGCTTATGCTTCATGCCAACTAAAGAAGCATGAAGAAAATTATCCTACTCATGAATTGGATTTGATAGAACTAATGCATGGTTTGAAAATTTGGAGGCACTTACTATATAGTGTAAATATTGAGATCTTAAATGATCATGAAAGGCTCAAGTATATTATGACTCAGAAAAACCTCAATCAAGGCAAAGGTGATGGTTGGAATATCTCAAAGATTATGACTTTACTATTTCTTATCAATCTGGTAAGGCTAACATGGTGACTGATCCACTTATCTAGAAAAGAGTAATAAATCTATCAATGATAAGCATGCAAGAATGGAAAATGGTGGAAGAAATTGTCTTGTGGAAACTAGAAACATCTAGAGATAGGATTATGCTCAATCCATTGACCATTACTACAAATTTGAAGGTGGAGGTTATGGTTGCAAAAGAAGAAGACACAATTTATGATTATTGGAATGGAGTACCCCAAAAACCCAGATCACAACTACAACTAAAGGAGGAGGACACCATATGGTTTTCATAACGATTGTGGGTATTGTCTAGAACTCCAATCAAACAAACTATCCTAAAGAAGCACATGCATCAAGAAACACCTAGGCACCACCAAAATGTTAAAAGACTAATGAATTTCTAGTTGTATAATATGAAGAAGGAGATTGTTGAATATGTACTCAAATGTCTTACATGTCAACAAGTGAAGGTGGATCGTCAAATACGTGGAGGCCTTTTCAAATCCTTAGAAATAGTATAATGAGTGGGAACATATCACAAGGAATTTTGTGACTAGCCTTTCCCAAACCCATACAAGAAATGATAGTGTATGGGTAGTAGTTGACAGATTAAAAAAAAAGTCTACCCATTTCCTTCCAAACAACATCATTGCTAATAAGGACAATCTAATAGACCTATACATGAAATGTGTTGTCATGTTACCTGGAGTTCCTATTACTATTGTCTCAGATAGAAATTCTTTCTTTACTTCCAAGTATTGTCAACAACTTCAAAGAGCACCAGGAACCAAACTTAATTTGAGCACTACTTTTCATCTGCAAACTGATGGTCAGTAAGAGTGAGTAATACAAATGTGGGAAGATATGCTAAGAACTTGCTCTTTTGATTGTCAAGGCAATTGGGACGAACATACCCCTCTGGTTGATTTTGCATATAATAATAGCTATCAGGATAGTATTCAAATGGATCCATATGAAGCACTGTATGGAAGACCTTGTAGATATCCATTGTATTGGGATGAAGTGGGGGAAGCTAAAATTTTGGGACCTGAGATGATCAACTAGAGTATGGAAAAGTGATGTTTATTAGGAAGAGGTTACAAGTTGTATAAGATCAAAAAAATCAATATGTGGATCAGTAATAAAGGCATGTGGAATACAAAGTAGGAGAATGGGTTTATGTCAAGGTCTCTCTCGTCAAAGGTAAACTAATCCCCAAATATGTGGGGCATTTTAAAATAATAAAAGAAACCAATGATCGGGCCACGAAGTTAGTGCAACCTCCTAAATATCAAAAGTTACATTATATCATGTATCATTGTTGAAGAAGTATATTGCCAATCCATAACATGTCATTCATAATGAGATTCTCCTAGTTGTCAAGAATTTGTCATTCTTCAAGAACAACATGTTCAAATCCTTGACCATAATAAGAAACATATTAGAAATTAGAGCATCCAAATGTGAAGGTATTATGGAAACACCACGAGGTTGAAGAGGCAACATGGGATCTAGAATCAGAGATAAAGGAAATATGGCAACACCACTCTGTAAGGATTTTAATTCTGAGGATGAATTATTTTTAAGGATAGAGGATGTTACAAACCAATATCTCACAATGATGTATTTAATTGTTGAACATGATCACTTAATAAAAATTATCTACGATCAACATCACACTTAAATAACTTCAAAAATATATTTTAATAACCATAGTAGAAAAGAAAGATGAAATCAAGAATATATTCCTAACATAATTTTGTGATTAAATAAGTTAAGGAAATCTTATTTAATAAATAGCATAGTAACAAATAGATAAAGGGTTAAAGGGGTTATATAAATTTTTCACATAAAACTAGATAAATAGATGTGTTTAGAAAATTATTTTTGTACCATGTTTTGATTTGTTAAATGCAACAATGGCTAGACACTCATTTATGTCGTATCTCCCTATATCCACATTATTTCATTTCTTCCAATCAATGCTCACATTGATAGGTCCACGAGCAACAGTTGCTTTGCAGTCATTTCCTATCTCTCTCACCGCGTTCTATCTTCTAATGCAACACAACCACATCCTATTCTCCTCTTTCTCTCCATGTGATCTTTACCAACCAACAACCCCTCACACCTGAGGGCTCACTGCCAATAGATTAATTGGCCATGGTGCTCTCTCTCTCTATCTCCTCAACAACAACACTCCCCTTTCTTTTCTTTTTCCTCCCTGCCTTCATCCCCGACCAATCTTGTCATCAGACTGTTGCGGTTGCTATAATACAACCAACATTGATGCGGCCACAGTACACCAAATTATTTAGGAAAAGGTGTGTTGGAACCAAAAGGAAAAGGTGGAGACAACAAGACCACTTCTAGTTGCCCATGTGAACACTTTATGCTTGCCACCGTTGCACCCCCATACTACCAAATACAACAAATAGTGCTACGAAAAGCTCTCCAACCCACGTATTACACTCTACCACTGCCCATGATGTCTTCTTGACTCTATCATGTTATCATAAAATCCTTATACCCTCCAACACCCTCCGATATGAAGCTTCCACTCTACCCAAGACCTTACCGATATGGCCGCTGGAGTTGACATTTTGAGTTGACAACTCTATGTAGAGACTTTAAGAGCACAAAATATGCCCTTTTTGTTCCTCGTGCACATAGGAAGCTAAGGGAAACAATGGGCTAGTCCCTAGCTTCTTTGTATTCCATGAATAATCCTCTAGCATACCAATGGATGAAATGATGATGAGCAAGTTTTATATGAGCCTCCACCCATCTGTGGCCGATCTAAGGGGATTAGAACTGAGCACCTTGGCTATAAATAGCTACCCAACATTACTGGACATCCCATGCTTGGGTTTGAGTCCACAATCACCAAGCAAGAAAACACAATGAATACCTTTTTCCTTTATTTCCTACTTAAGAAGTTTAGCTTCTCTTGATTGAGATACACTCCTATTCTCTCTTACCCAATAATCACAATACTACAACCAGCCTCCATAAACCCAAGAGCCCCATCCATGGCTTACTTACTCATCACACACATCAAATACACTAGCAACAACATCTCCTCCTCTATCTTCTACCACCACCAAGTGAATTCAAGACAAAGCATTCACTAGGCTCAAGACCATGACTTGGGCATGCTCTCATCCACAAAAAGTCATCCTTGCACTAATTTTTCCCCACCAACATCAAATTCTACAAAGGTAGGGAGTTAAAAATCTTATTCTGAGTCCATAAAAAATCCTCTTCCTACAAAAAATCTAGATGCTTCAAATAATGATTTTGATTTGTGACAAAATGTTGATTTAATAGAAGGCAACAATCTCTCTAACAAACCATTTGTTTTCCGAATAAGAAATCCTTAGTCTTATTTCAGTCACTCAAATCCATGAATGTTGCATTCATTTCTTTTTCCCATTTCCTCCATACTTTAACTACCCCAGCCCCTTACATTCTTGTGGTTATGGATTTTATCAGTATGATCTTCCATTGAAAAGAAGTCTATTATAGGGTTTCATATGCAAAAGTTTTATAAAATATTTATATGATTTTAAATTCCCTCCTCCATATATCAACTACACCGCTTGGATGTATTGGTCAACATGTGTCTCTTTCTTTTTGTTTTGCATAAAATCCTAGTAAGTCAAGGTGTATGTAACATACTGAAACCTAGAACTTAATCTTATTCTAGGGTTAAGAGGTTGGAAACCTTAGTCTTTAAGGTTTATCCAAACAAGGATAAGATTATGCTCTTTAGTGACCTTAAATATGTTAATGCACATATAATCACCCTAAAATGTAGAATATAAATTAATATTACCCAATACCTTCAAATTAATCATAAAATCAATGATATGTACATAAGCTATGTGACATGAGGTAATAATGTGCATAAAAAGACAAGGTGTCCATAATTGAGAATAATGAATTATATTTCCACAAAATATGAAATAAATAAAATTATGTGAGATAATTTGAAAAATAATGCTTATGGTGAAAGGAAGAGAAAAAGGAATCAATAATAATGCTTAAAACATGTTAATGAGATATTGAATTTTTATGAGAGAAATAATAAAAATAATGGATAATGGACTATAAGGATAACTTATTGGATAAGTATAATCTCATATTATTTTTCTTGGGATATGCTTTGGCTTGGAGGCCAATTTTCACCAAATTTAGGGAATCTTATCACCATTAATGAAGGAGGAAAGAGAAAATGAGTTTTGAATTATTTAAAACATTAAAATTTCCCAAAAGGAAAAACGAATTCCATATTCAGATTCTACACCTCCAAATCAATCAGGATGTCAATTTTTATTAAATTTGTAAATTGTTTGAGCCCTCAAAAGAAGAAAGAGAAATTCATTTAATAATATATGTATCACTTTATAATAGGATTGGAAATATATGTCACATAGACATATATCAGGATTACGCCTGATCAAACAGTCCAGATCGACCACGGATGCATGTCTGTGGGATCGAATGGCAGAGAGCTTATCTCCTACCTCAGATCGGTTTGGGAAACAGAAACCATATTGTGAGATTTTAAAAACTCGATAACTCTCTCTCTCTACTCAACCAAATCTTGAGATTTTGGCTCGTTGGATTTCTTTTTCAATTCCACACAGGTTTATCCCAACTTTTTAGGGATTTGACAAAGATACGAGAAACCCCTAAATTTCTTGAGAATCCTCTCTCACCTAAACTCGTAAACCCTAGTTTACACCTCATCACCTATAAATGCCCTTACATCGAGCATCCCCATCTCCTTTACAACACACTGCATCTCTTAATTGCTCGTTTCCTCATCGTTTGACCCCCTGATGAGTAGCTTTAGATGTTGGACTTGTGGAAGCTTTCTCTCTCTCCTTTCTTCACCTCCGGTCAAATTACAGGTACCTCTGGGTTCACCTTCTCCTCCTCTTTCTTGTGACACCTTGCATGTTGAGTTTTGTTGCCATTTGTGATTTTGCCCAAATTGTGAGCTATTGCTTGTCGACCATGGGTTGGAACAGCGAGGGGGATGAATCCCCTATGTGATTTGTCTATCTTGTCCTCCTTGCTTTCTTTTTCGCTTCATTTTTCACCTTAGGGCAGAAGTGTCTTTTCGCCTGTTTTTGCTTTGCGTTGGGGGCAAGTCAAGGTCGCTCCTTTGAATCCTGACTTGGCCACTCTAATTGGGCCAAGTCAGTAATGCAGGTCCCCTCTTGCTCGACTTTGGTGCTTTGCGATCAATTTTTCCTACATGGCATTTTCTGATTGGTTGATTTTCATAAAATCATAACTAATTAACTATTTGTCCAAAAATTACAAATAAATACTCGTTGGATTTAGAAAAATGTAAGCTTTCTAATGGTATTGATTTTATCGCCTGAATCTAATTTATAAAGAGGTTATTTAAGTGAATTAATCTCAATAAGTAATAATTTGTAAAATTCATAACTAAATATATATATATATATGTCATAAAAATATATTAAAATATATTTTGTTGAACCGTGCGTGCCTCCTTTATTAAAAACAACACCAAAATAGAGTTTAACTCTTTACAAGAAAAGAAGCTAACAACTGTACAGAAAGGAAGAACTGAAACTATCTATTTATTCTATTGACATCGCGTATACACAGGGTCCAAACCCCTTTGGGATCACAAAATTTTTGAGAAAAGATTCTTCTATTCCTCTCCTTCTAAATACTATAGATGAGGAAGAAAGCTGCACATTTGGCTCTCTGATTGAGTGATAAAATCTCTATCAGACATGAAGGAGCACGACCGTACTTAAGCTTGAAGAAGGACCAAAGCTCAGTGCAAAAGAAATAGTCAAAGAAGAGGTGTTGTCCATCTTCTTCATGCTTCCAACATAGATAGCAAATAGAGGGGAGCTGGAAGTTAAAATATATTAAAATATGTTTTGAACTCAGGAAAATATAACCTAAAATATGGCATGTGATAACCTAATTCATTAATAATAAAAAGGTAATTTTTATAGTTTTGAATAATCAATGTAGTTCTAACCCTAATTTAACATACATGGTATTAGATGCTTTGGGAACCTAGATTTGGATCTAGAAGTAATCTTGTTTTGTTAAGACTTTGTGAGTGGTATGTTTGCATCTCATGTTCTTCTTTATTGAGCAATAACCTAAATCGTCTTTCTTTTGGTCCTATGAACAATAGCCTATACACATTTCTCTTTTATTTTGATATCTTGGTTCTTGTGAACTATTTTGTTTGTGGTGATCTTGGATATTCTCTTAACTCCTTTCCTCATGCTTTGATGCATGTTGGACTTATTTGTTATTATATGCCTACTTGAGGTGGATGATAATGATGATCACTTATGTGGTGATTAATTTGTAAAATATGGCTATATCTTTTACTTGCCTCTCTATTAAGCATGTTGTGTGAGTCAGTAGCCCTAAAGTAATATAATTTGCGTTGGTTTTTGGTTTATGTGCCCTTATATATTATTTTTGGATGGAGGTTTTGTGCCCCATACCCGGGTTTCAAATTTATGAGGTTTGTCCCAACATTTTATATATTGGGGGTTTGGTTGTGTGCCAATCTCTATCATGTTTCAAGTTTATGAGGCTTGTCCTCCTTTGTTATTTATGTTGTTCTATGTTTATCTCACCTACATGCATGTTATTATGTGTTTTGTGCCCTAAAAACATTATAAGTGTTTTTGCGGCACCACTTTTATTATTGATTTAATGGCAAGTACTCCTTTTATCATATGCTAGTGATTCCTTCCTTTTATGCCCGTTTGGATAGTTCTTACCTTTTTCATGGGTAGCCTTCTATACTTGATGTACCTCTTTCCAAATATGTATTGCTCAATTTCTTTTTAGCATACTCATACCAACTTTTTTCCGATATCCTCTTTTCTTTTCCTTTTGTGGGGTATGCTTCCACCAGGTGTTGGACAAGGAGAGGGAAATCTAGGAGGACCTGGACCACAACAAGTATAGCTGACTTCGTGGGAGACTTTTCTTGAAGTTGTTAGGTGATCCTCAGCTGGTCCTAAATATGTAGTTAGTTTTTCCTTTATGTCACCCTACGTGGTGAAAGTTTAGTATGATAAGAAGATTTGTAATGGTTAGATACATCTTTTAATTCCGCTACTACTTTGTGTTATGATACAATCATGTTAAATAAATTTAGTTTCATCCCTTTCAAGAAAAAAAAATTGGTGGATGTTGCTTTTTTATTTTTAGTAGGGAGTGGACCCCTATGGGATCCCACTCCTTACAATGTCATTTTGGTATGACTTATGATGAAGCCCTAAAAATTTGCATTTTTGTCTTCATGATGACTTTCCTCATAATTTATGAAGGTGAAATATTTATAGTTAATAAAAATGATAAAAGAATTAGAATGTTGAGATTTCCCATGATTGTGGCGCTCTATGGTTTTTTTCATTGTTTTTTATGACTAAAATACTTCTTGTTTTAAACTCCACCAATAAAGAAAAGTTTACTATCCTAGAGTATGTGAGGACCAAAAGATCAATTGATGTGTAATGTTTAGATCTGGGTCATATCCTTACAAGGGAGGAGGGATAGCCTTTCCTTTGCACCTAACGCGCCTCAAGGACAACCCACATGTTGTTGGTATGTGAGATAAATCATCAAAGGTTGTGTTTAGCTGTCGCTAAGGTGACAACACCTACACTAGGCTACCAAACCATGGAGAGATATGGTTGGAGACTGACCCCACCTTGAGGCAGAATGAGGGTTGTAGGAGTACCCTTTGAGTTGGCATCAAATCAAGGGCCTCAAAATCACAAGAACTATGTGTGGTTGGATAGAGGAAGTTGTGAGGGTATAATTGACACAATGAGACCAATGTCTATGTGATAGGGTAGTGTGAGAAGGTACATAATTCATTTTTTACTTATGCTCAATGTGACCTTAGATATGGTTGGATGCCACAAGATGGTGTTGGTATGTATGCCCTGAGAGCCAATCATGGGATGATTGGTGGGATACATTAAGATTGATTTGATAAACATCAAAGGCAAGCTTCCAATTCTTTCTGGTTCAGTCATATGAGATAGTGATAGAACAGATTGAATGTCTAGAGAATGACAGTACTCAATGACGTATGCCTTTAGGTTCATGACCTGAACGATGAGATCATACGGATGCTAAGAGTTTGTACATTCTTGTTATGTCCCTAGTCGGATGTCATTGTGGAAGGTAGATAGACAGCAATGACACACAAGACTAGATTGTGGTGTTGGTTGATGACAGAATCTCATTAGTCATGATATAGAGATATCAAACCAAACACATAGGTACTTGTTAGAGAACAAGTGTACCGGACAGACCCACCGTGAGTTTGACACATGGAACCATGACATGGTAGTCACAGTCAGTACTCACAGTGATGGTGGTGAGTGTGATTCTTAGACCTGAAATCACTGCACTCAACACATGTCGTTGGGCACACTTTGACATCATCAAACGCAGTCCTGAAACATGGGTTGTTATAAATGTGATGATTGGGTGGCTTTGACACATGGGGCTTTTGAGGGGTGAGTGATAGATATGGGATTTGTCCCTCCTGAGGGAGTTTGATATCCAAGGACACTTGATGAGTAGGATTGAGATAGGCGTGCGCACGCATGTGTGAATCAGTATGTGATATTGATGTCATACATATCTCCTTCAATCTGCTCTGAGATCAAGAAAGTGAATGAACGTTGACAGGATGACTGTTCCATGCCTTGAGTTCATTCGGGATATCAGTGACAAAGGAATTATACATTCACTGTAACACCATTCACGGATTGTAGGATGAAAGTTGTTCTCCAACTTTCTACTTTCACTTCGGTAGCACTGATGTGTGACTAGGCACCGCTCTTTGCTTGTGAAGTCATAAGTGTTATGGACTTTCACTGCCAACGTGAAATGGACCTGCAGGGTCACACACATAGGATTTAACCTGGAAGAGGAGTTTTGTCCACAAAGCAATGTTTAGATTGATTACTAAAGGAGTTTAGTAGTTCAATTAAACACTCAATCAGTCGATAGCTCAATATCATATGGTTCAAGGTGTTGGACGCATTGATTTGAGTATCGGATTGATTGAAATCGCAATTGACTGATTTTGCCCAACCTGTGCTCCCAACCGATCGGCTCATGTGATGAACCGGTCGGCTGAGGTGCTGAACCAGTCAGCTGGAGTGTCCAGGCCGATCGGCTCATGCCCAGGTTGAAACGACCGGTTCAAGAGTTGAACCGATCGGCTCAACTGGTGCAACCGACCAGTTGGGAAAGTCATGTCGGCAAGAATTTTCCTTTGGTTTCATATTGCCCAATTTGATTGGGAATAACATTGGTATATTATACCAATTGAGAACGAAACAAGGAAAGTCTTTTTGAGCCGGATTAGGACCATGAACCGATCGGTTCAGGGCACCAACCGATCGGTTGGAGTGCCCCAAACGATCGGCTCAGGTCCAACCGATCGGCTCAATGGCCGAACCGATCGATTCAGTTGTGAACCGATCATTTCAAGTTGCGAACCGGTTGCTTTTTGTGGAAAATTCTCGAACCCTTCTACTCCTGCTTTAGTCCCGTATTGCCGGGCACAGAGAACCCTGTCCCATGACCCGCCTATATATATAGGGGTATTGGGGGCTTCTCAAAGTACAACTCAATGCAAGCCGGTTGCTTTGCGAAGTTGTCGTTCTCTCTGGTTTTGGTAACCGTGAGAGATCCCGAGCAAGTGCTTCCCACAAAAGGGAGGTGCAGCAAGGGAAGGACAACTACAGTTGCAACTGGTAGCAGGAGAGTGTGTTGGCGACTAGTACGTCAACAGGAGGGTGCGATTCCTTCCACTTCCTTGTGGGACAAGGAGAGTGGAGTTCCAGGTGGTCCCTGTGGACTACTTCAGAGGCGGGAGGTCACTGCCGCTCAGGAGGACAACTGTCATCCGACAGTCCGGTAGGAGGAGGAGGAGTCAGTCCCGGTGCGACCAGGAGCTGCACAGACACCGTCCAAGACCGGAGTTGAAGACCGCGCATTGCGCGAGGTATTGTCGCCGAGCAAGCCTCGGGACAAGGTATGATTCCACAAACCATCCTTTCCTATTATATAGACGTTGACGCGTTTCCTCGGTATGGGTTGGGGGAGAATTTTTTTGTTTCCGCTGCCTTCTCTGTCTCCCCTAAAACCCAATAGTGGTATCAGAGCCACGTCAACTGCTCTATATTTTAGGAATATCGATATGATCGATTTTGGTTTGTCGCCTTTATTTATTGCATACGATGCGAATAATATTGGCTTTATGCATGTCCAATCCTAAATCCACAAATCCCTAATTACATATATGATATGTATTATTAATGCACTCGATACGCGTCGCCCTTAAACGAGTTTTGTGGTGGATGTGTGTAGCGTGATTATGGCCTATAAACCCCTATCTGTGTGTTGTTGTTTGTGGTTGCTTGCATCTCGGCTTGCGCACCGATCTTCCCTCTCTTATTCCTGATGTAACTCGAAATAATTCGAGATTCTTTCCTACCTTTGCTCCCCCCGAATGTAACTCGGGGTTTCCCTTTTCAAAGCAATGTAATAATAGGATAGATTTTTATTTCCTGTTATGTCAAAGACCAGCGGACATCAAGACGACAACTGAAACGATCGGTTCAAGGAGTGAACCGATCGGTTGACGTTCCATACGGTCGGTTCAAGGAGTGAACCGATCGGTTGATGACCGGTTCGAGGAACGAGACGAGCGGGTGGCGGACATGATGAGATGCACGACGACCAGGCGAACCGATCGGTTGGAGGAGCCAATCGATCGGCTGGTGGCACCCAGACGACTGGCTGGAGAGTACAGATCATTCATGTGATGAGTTGATCAACTCGGATGGCAAGGCACAGAGTTCATCTTGTACAGGTTGCATGTGATGTTGACCTAGATGACTGTGATTCCTCTTGGCTCGAGGAATCACATTAGGATGGCCATAATCATCACTTTTTATCATTTGTGCATGTTTTCTGTGGGATATAGTATGTATATGATACGTACTATGTATTGTGGTGATTGGATATGTATATGTATATAAAACCAAATCCCTCATTAAAATATTAAGTTTTAGATGCCTTCCAAATGTGACACACGTGAAAAGCTTGTTCGACCAAGTGTGGGCACGCCCTAGCGTGGTGCACCGTCTACCTCGTGGAAGCGTGAAGGATGAATGTGTGGGTCTGCCCTAGCAGGGTGCATATTCATCGTGTTTGCTTTGGGTCGGACTTAACAAGGTGACCTAGATAGGATCTAGCGCCTTGAGGCATGGAGATGATCATTGCAAGGAGTTGTATATGACATCTTATCAAGAGTTGCATATGATGCAATTGGCAAAAGTTGCCTACCTGAGAGATCTATGTTGTGGGTGACAGCCCTAGCTGGTCCATGGCTTAGAGGATTTCAGGATCTTGCCCACTAGAAGGTTGTACGTTGCAATCTTCCGAATTGATGGTGAGGGCTATCAATTTGAAGTAAAATAGTGGGAGCGATAATTAATTAAAGGCCTAATTTTATCGTCAACTTTTCAAATCAATCAAACAAGTCAAAAAGAGTTTTGAACTAAAATTGCATATATTTCCTTTTGTTAAAATAAATGGTTAATCAACAAATCACTTTATTTGCGATTGGTCTTTGAGACCAACAAATTAAATGGGAATAATTCCACGACTGGTTAGGATGATGATGAGAAGTGTTCTCAATCAAAGAGCGAAAGCTCTAAGTCCTAGTTATACCAGAACCAGATGAACTCGATCCCACCACATCAATGGCTGAAAGTATGCTTATGGAAGCTTACTGAGGATGACATTGATGAGGAGTGCTTGATGTTGTGTTCTCTGAACTATGAGTTGCAGAGACAACATGAGACATATGATGTCTCCAAGACACTGTCCTAGTATGTCATGATAGAAGGAGATCCATTAAGGTATTTACACACTCAATGTGATTGGGTATATGGAAAACCTGACTAAGAAGGATTCCCTCTGAGCCAAGAGTTGGCTATTGGTATGATACTGCAAATGTTGCGAGGATCATACAATTCATGATAAGCTACAACATGAACAACTTTGACAAGCGTTGACAGAGTTGTTGGACATGTTGAGGATAGTAGAGGCAAAGATGAAGAAAGACAAACCATAATCTTTGATGTGATCAAAGAGAAAGGTAATTCTTAAGGGCAAGGATAAGGGCAAAGCTAAGAAGTGTTCTGATGCTAGCCAGAAATCCAAGCCGTCTTCAGCCTCAAGGCACATGGGGAAAGGGTGTATGAGGGATTTCCCTCTATATCTGGAAGAACAAAAGAAGATGAAGGAGGGAATGGAGATCTCCACCTAAGGTATCAAGAAATGAACCGCTTCTTTATCCGAGGTATATGATACCAAGATATGGATCTATCATATATGATATGCAAGATCCGCCAAGAAGTGATGGCCTTTATGAAAGGACCAAGAAAGAAGTACCCATCATTGGAGCAAGTGTTGCTGCCATAGATAGGAGTATCTTTCAGTTTATTTCAGCCTAAAGGGCACGAAATAGAGTTGAGAACTGCTATTTCATATATTGCCAATAGATAGAAACACTTTATTATTGCATATTGTATGACAATGATGGCAATTAATAAAGTTGATGTTTCAATCTCAAAGATATGATCTTTGTGGCAATGCCTTATTTATCTTGTGATACATGGTATGCATAAGATAAAATGATACCTAAAGTTATTGATAATTCAAACAATCAAATTAGCATCAATCATGAGAAATTCATTTCTAATTTCCATATGATGGATAAATCTAGACTCTTTTGGTTAGAGAACCAGTAAGAGACATGAATCTCTTGTACATGATTAATCAATCTTCACTAATGGTAGTGGGAGAATGATTATCCTATTAGGTATAATACATGTGATGTATTTACATACCTATTGGAACAAATGCTAATACTTCTAATGGTGTTTAGAGAAATACCAATATGAATATCTTGAAGTGTTCAAGATTTTCATAGATGAAGTGCAAATTTGGTAAAGTATTAATTCTTGATGAGATCAAAGAATGAAATACTTGGACCAAATGTTTGAGATCCTTATGAGTGATTATGATAGTGTATCATAGTGAACTCATGATTAAGGCATGGTGATGTCTAAATCAAGAAGGAATCATACTCTAAGGAGTTAGAGAATGATTATCAAATAACTGAATTCTTCTTAATAAAAGAATACCCCACACTAATAAAGGACATTAAGAACCACAAGGGTTGTGAGTTCATATATCCTTGACAGATACACCTAAATCATCTATGTGATGAGTTGTTCATATGATGAGTCAACTATCTAGATGAATATGAGGAATCAGATTTTGAGTTATGGTATAGAACCATTATATCCTAAATGACTTCCATGTGAGCCACAAGGTATGACCTTGATGGTAGCACTCATTGGATTGTATCCATAAGTGCAAATAAGTCTTAAGTGTTAAGACACATGGATAACATTTTGACAAGGATGATGCTTGTTGATTGCAACTTAATGACTAAGACATTTGGCATATGGATACTAAAACTGCATTCCTATGAGGGATAAAACCAGGATGTGTACGTGACACAACCTATAAGGTTTATGAATCCACTAATGCAAATGAAGTCTATAAGTTACAATGGACTAATCCATGTGATTGATTGAGTACAAGCAACTCAAAATTGGATCTTTACTTTGATGATATAGTCAAAGGGTTTGACTGATATGTCAAAGATAAAGAAGGGATCTGTGATTTAGTGGGAGCGTATTCACATTTCACATGTTGATGTGAAATGGAAATGTTCTAGAATGGAAATCCAAAAGTGGACATTATCTTTAAGGAAGATAGAGATGTTTCCTATATGATAGGAATAGAGATTTATAGAGATAGTTCTCAAAAAATCTCTTGACCTGGAAAGAGAGAGCATACATTGACAATCTGTACTGAAGTGTTCAGTATGCACAGATTCAGTGGGAGAAAACTTGTCCATGTTATATGGATATTAGTATCCCAAGGCCGAGTGTCCAATGCTTATGAAGAATGGGAACACTAAGAATAGATATGGATCTATCATGTATGTAATCATCCCATTGTCTTGCATGTATGACATGGCAAGAATAAAATGCATTCATCATCTTGTATGTAGGACATGGCAATATGATGTGCTCATCCTGATAACTCGTATGTAGGACATGACGAGTGGATGTCTGTCTACTTCCAGTAAGGGTTACTGGAATACCATGAGAACTTGATAAGTACTTGTGAAGTACTAGTTCCATGGAGATAATGAAGAGTTTGATGTAAAGAGTTACATTGATGCGAACTTCCGAAAGGACAGAAAATTAATCGCAAAATATACATAGGATGTATAAAAGTGAAAGTTGGTTGATAATTGGAAATGTTCCAATAAAACTATTTAAAAGGAAATGCCGAGTATCCGTGTGTTAGAGAACAGCAGTAGATACTATATGGATCTGGAAGTTCATGAGATGAACTTATACATATTCCACTCATTGATGACAAGTCTGGAATCCTTGATCATACAATGTGGCTAAAGGTTAGCAAAGGAATACTAGATCGCATATTACGGCAACTCCATCTCATACGTGTGACGTACATCGAAGAGATGTGAGACATGCAATTTGTACAGACTTTGGAAAGGTGTTGTCATTACTCACTATGTTGGCACTAGGGCACAGTGACATGTGGGACATGTTTGAAGATCACTGTGAATATGATTCAAGAGTGATTGGCTCGCAGTGCAAGTGGGAGTCTGTTGGTATGTATGCCCTGAGAGCCAATCATGGGATGATTGGTGGGATACATTAAGATTGATTTGATAAACATCAAAGGCAAGCTTCCAATTCTTTCTGGTTCAGTCATATGAGATAGTGATAGAACAGATTGAATGTCTAGAGAATGACAGTACTCAATGACGTATGCCTTCAGGTTCATGACCTGAACGATGAGATCATACGGATGCTAAGATTTTGTACATTCTTGTTATGTCCCTAGTCAGATGTCATTGTGGAAGGTAGATAGACAGCAATGACACACAAGACTAGATTGTGGTGTTGGTTGATGACAGAATCTCATTAGTCATGATATAGATATATCAAACCAAACACATAGGTACTTGTTAGAGAACAAGTGTACCGGACAGACCCACCGTGAGTTTGACACATGGAACCATGACATGGTAGTCACAGTCAGTACTCACAGTGATGGTGGTGAGTGTGATTCTTAGACCTGAAATCACTGCACTCAACACATGTCGTTGGGCACACTTTGACATCATCAAACGCAGTCCTGAAACATGGGTTGTTATAAAGGTGATGATTGGGTGGCTTTGACACATGGGGCTTTTGAGGGGTGAGTGATAGATATGGGATTTGTCCCTCCTGAGGGAGTTTGATATCCAAGGCCACTTGATGAGTAGGATTGAGATAGGCGTGCGCACGCATGTGTGAATCAGTATGTGATATTGATGTCATACATATCTCCTTCAATCTGCTCTGAGATCAAGAAAGTGAATGAACGTTGACAGGATGACTGTTCCATGCCTTGAGTTCATTCGGGATATCAGTGACAAAGGAATTATACATTCACTGTAACACCATTCACGGATTGTAGGATGAAAGTTGTTCTCCAATATTCTACTTTCACTTCGGTAGCACTGATGTGTGACTAGGCACCGCTCTTTGCTTGTGAAGTCATAAGTGTTATGGACTTTCACTGCCAACGTGAAATGGACCTGCAGGGTCACACACATAGGATTTAACCTGGAAGAGGAGTTTTGTCCACAAAGCAATGTTTAGATTGATTACTAAAGGAGTTTAGTAGTTCAATTAAACACTCAATCAGTCGATAGCTCAATATCATATGGTTCAAGGTGTTGGACGCATTGATTTGAGTATCAGATTGATTGAAATCGCAATTGAATGATTTTGCCCAACCTGTGCTCCCAACCGATCGGCTCATGTGATGAACCGGTCGGCTGAGGTGTTGAACCGGTCAGCTGGAGTGTCCAGGCCGATCGGCTCATGCCCAGGTTGAAACGACCGGTTCAAGAGTTGAACCGATCGGCTCAACTGGTGCAACCGACCAGTTGGGAAAGTCATGTCGGCAAGAATTTTCCTTTGGTTTCATATTGCCCAATTCGATTGGGAATAACATTGGTATATGATACCAATTGAGAACGAAACAAGGAAAGTCTTTTTGAGCCGGATTAGGACCATGAACCGATCGGTTCAGGGCACCAACCGATCGGTTGGAGTTCCCCAAACGATCGGCTCAGGTCCAACCGATCGGCTCAATGGCCGAACCGATCGATTCAGTTGTGAACCGATCATTTCAAGTTGCGAACCGGTTGCTTTTTGTGGAAAATTCTCAAACCTCTCTACTCCTGCTTTAGTCCCGTATTGCCGGGCACAGAGAACCCTGTCCCATGACCCGCCTATATATATAGGGGTATTGGGGGCTTCTCAAAGTACAACTCAATGCAAGCCGGTTGCTTTGCGAAGTTGTCGTTCTCTCTGGTTTTGGTAACCGTGAGAGATCCCGAGCAAGTGCTTCCCGCAAAAGGGAGGTGCAGCAAGGGAAGGACAACTGCAGTTGCAACTGGTAGCAGGAGAGTGTGTTGGCGACTAGTACGTCAACAGGAGGGTGCGACTCCTTCCACTTCATTGTGGGACAAGGAGAGTGGAGTTCCAGGTGGTCCGTGTGGACTACTTCAGAGGTAGGAGGTCACTGCCGCTCAGGAGGACAACTGTCATCCGACAGTTCGGTAGGAGGAGGAGTCGTCAGTCCCGGTACGACCAGGAGCTGCACAGACACCGTCCAAGACCGGAGTTGAAGACCGCGCATTGCGCGAGGTATTGTCGCCGAGCAAGCCTCGGGACAAGGTATGATTCCACAAATCATCCTTTCCTATTATATAGACGTTGATGCGTTTCCTCGGTATGGGTTGGGGGAGAATTTTTTTGTTTCCGCTGCCTTCTCTGTCTCCCCTAAAACCCAACAGATGGATCTAGGGTTGGTTAAAAATCCCTTGGGAAAGAGTGAGTAATGATACGATAATATAAGTTACTCTTTTCTCATAAAGTGTTTTAATTCATCATTGCATATTATCAATGTTTCAACATCTTTATCATCTACTTAGTTTTTATTTCTTACTCCATACGTAGACTTTTTGTCTAACTCCTCTTGCTAAGGTTCTTGTTTCCCTCCCACTGTAGGTTGATCATAGGTTGAAGTTTATGCCATCGTGTGGATTTTATTGACTTGGTTCTAGATGGAGAAGCGTTAATTCTTTTTTCTATGCTTTTTTATTTTTAATTTATGATAATAGTGTGTAGTAGGTTTTACTCAAAAGATGTAACTTTTTGAGTTTGAACATGTACTAAGAAGAATGTAACTTGAACATGTATGTTGTTTTTAATAAAAGTGTGTGGTTTGAAAATTGTATGATTGATACTTCTTCCATAACGCCCAAGTCTTAATCTTCATGATTAGTGGAAGTTAAAACATGGGTCATTACACTATATATCCACATCCCCACTTCTTGCAACCATCATATGCTCTCCTTACATATGGGAAAAACAAAAGAAAAAGAAATGTCAGATTTCTCTATGTAATAGCATATCAAGAAAAGAAAAGATGGATGCTCTATGTAATAGCACCCAAAATCCCTTCCACAACCCTTTCTTACATGGTAATGCCTATTTGGATTAAGGGAAATCAACACAACACAGCCTACCCAAAACAAGCCAAGTGGGTTATTAAGTATGGAATGAAGTTTACATGAGAATGCATGCATGTAAAAATCATTCACACATTAAGCTTAGACTAAATCTTTCAAAATTGACACAGTTTACCCAGAGCCTTGTCAAATGACATGTTACTTATATCAATTGTGATGCCCTACATTAGAATTATATATGTTGTGTATTTTTTTGTCCTTAAAAGTGTGTTTCTCCCTTTGTTCATTGTTTTTCTCTAAACTGGTATATATAATGCAATGAAAAGAAGAAGAAGAAAGTCAAAAAAAGATAAAAATGGGGTTGAGATATCTATCTATACAAGGTGTTTATATCTATTCTAATATGAGTCCAACTCACTTTAGAGTTGGCCTTCCTCCCTTCAAAAATGAGCCTATTCCTGTCCATCCAAATTGAATAAAAATCAAGGATGATAGTACACTTTGCCTTACCATGAAAACAATGGACACAATCAACAAAACAAGTAGGCTTCCTAGATGTATAACTGTCCTCCATAGAACACCCCCATATCACATATGCATGAGAGCACTCAAAGACAAGATGATTAAGGTGTTCTTTAATACTTTTGCATGTCTCACATCTAGATGGAAATTGGAAATATTAAGCTTAGTGTTAGTGAATACCTTGTTGACAAACATTCTCCATGAATTCATAAGACATCTTTTAGGAGCATTAGTGCTCCACAACCATTTTGAAAAAAACACAGAGTTACTTTATAAACAAACAACACTACTAAAATCCTTGGAACTTCAATGGACCTTTACCATTCAAAAGAATAGAATCCTCTTTAACAAAACTAAGAGAGCAAAGAGTTCTAACAAAGCTGATGGTAGAATTTAGTCTTCTAGACTTCGGTTGGATCCAATATCCATCAGAGAAAAGATAGCTTAGCTTAGCAAACTTGCCTTTACCAAGCTTAAGAATCACATCATAGCCAATATCATCCTCCATGTAGGATCCATTTTGGAGCCAAGGGTCCCTCCACAAGTGAATTGAGTTACCATTACCAACAGTGAAGTTAATATTATGAATAATAATATCCATGTTATGAAGAATTTGCTTCTAAAACCAAGAAGAGTTTGAAGCAATTTTACACCTCCAAATAGAATCTTTTTTGAGGTACCTGCCATGAACCCATTTTACCCATAATCCATCCTTCTTGCTGGAAATGTTCCAAATCTTCTAAGTAAGACATGCTTTAACAACGTAACTGGCTAACCTAATACCAATACCTCCTTCATATTTGGGTAAACAAACTTGATTCCATTTGACTCCATGAAATTTATTATTCATATCAAAACCACCCCAAAGGAAATCACAACAGAGTTTATCAATATCATTAGTAGTTATACTAATTGGAAGAGGAAAAGATGATTCCTAATAAAGATGAAATGAAGATGAAGTAGAAATTATAGGTTCTATCTTCAGACATAAGAAATTTGTCTTCCTCTCCAACCTTCCAACATATTTTTATATTGTCTAGAATGGGAGTACAGAGACTCCTAGTAATTCTACCATGAAACAATGGCAGTCCCAAGTATTTAATAGGAAGAGAACCCACACTAATACCCAGGCAATACTCAACCATAGGTACATTAGCAACTTTGTCAGCAAAAAAGAAGATTTCTCATTTCTAATGATCATGTCCGACATAGCACCAAAATCCTTAAGGATGGAAGATATTTGAGAAGCATTTTAATGGTCAACATCCGAGAAAATTACAACATCATCTGCGAATAAGATATGAGAAATAGGGAGGTTGTGGTCAGCACATACATCATAAATCAATTTCTGCTTAACTGCATTATGCAACATACATGTTAGGCCCTACATAGTAAGAACAAAAAGATAAGGATCTAAGGGATCCCTTTGTCTAATACCCCTTGAAGGGAAAAATCTTTCAAAAGGAACCCCATTTATGAGAATTTGATGGCTAGTTGAGTTGAAAATTTTAGAAGTTCAATGAATCCAGCAGGGGGGGGGGATTCATAGTAGACATAATATCCTTCAGGTAGTTCCAATCAACCAAATCATAGGTTTTCATGAGATCAATTTTCATACACATTTTATGATTGGAGCTCTTCATGATTGAGTTAATCAAAGCATTGACTAAGAAAGTGGCATCAGAAATGTATCTTCCTTTAATAAATGCACATTGTGCTTCACTGATGAATACACAAAAAATATTTTGCGATCTATTTGCCATAAGTTTAGAAAAAATCTTATAAATAACATTGCAATAAATAGGCCTCCAATCCTTGATATTGGAGGCATGTCTATTTTAGGAATTAGAGTGATGAAAATGTTGTTCACCTCTTTCAAGAGTTTGCCACTTCTAAAGAAATTTTGAACATCTCTAACCACATCCTCCCCAATCAGATCCCAAGAAGACTTGACAAATTTGTAACTAAAACCATCAGGGCCAGGAGCACTATCTTCATTAGATTGAGTGAAAACATTTTCTATTTCATTTTTAGAAACCTATTGACAGAGATAAACAATCTGAGCATCAGTGAGACAAGGAATATGAATACTATGATCCCAAGGATTAATGTTATCCTTCTTGTTAAAAAGATCTTTATAAAATGAAACAATATGATCCTGGATATGATCCTCATCATTTCTCATAGCACCATCAATCCTCATACATTTAATAGAATTGAAAATCCTCCTAGTCTTCAAAGTGGAGTAGAAAAATTTTGAGTTTGTATCTCCTAGTTTAAGCCATTTGATTCTAGATTTTTGTTTGAAAAGATTCTCTTCCTCATTATAAGCATGAATAGCGTCTTTTATTTTTTAGAAACCCTTGCATTCGCCACAACATTATCAAGATTATTGTCTAAACCATATTGAAGGACCAACGCCTCACTTTCTAGGATTTTCCAGCTCTCATTAATATTCCCAACTGTATCCTTATTCCATTTACAGAGTGCACATCTAACTTTCTTTAGTTTTTCATTAACTATGAACAAGGGCATTTCCATCAACATCAGTCTCTTAAGGATGATTAAAAACATCCTTGTAGTCAGATTTATCTACCCAAGCATTGATGAAATGGTAGAGGGTCTTCTTCCTTTGATACTTTTCTGAAAGATAAGTACATACGATTATATGATCACTATGTATGGTTTGAATGATCTCACCCCACGAGCATTCATGATCTCACCCCACGGGCATTCATGCACATTAAGGAAATCCACATTGTAAAAGATTATATCTATTCTTGACATAACAACCTTGGATCCAACCTGATTATTATTTTGGGTATATTTTGAATCTTTGAGATTTAATTAAATCATATTAAACTTACCAATACATTCATTATAATCAGACATAGCAGAAGAAAAGGGTTAATTGATCCCATACCTATAAAAATTGAACCTTATAGCATTAAAGTCACCACAAACAACCCAAGGCCCATTCATGTAAGAACTGGTTAGAACATGATCTTTCCATAGACCCCTTCTATTAGATTCCTTATTATGACCATAAACATTAGACAATAAAAAATTGCTAGCACCAGCAGAAACAGAGCAATCTAAAAGTTGATCAAACTCCAGAATAACTTCAATTTCAACATTTGGATCAATCCGAGCAATGATTACTCTACCAAGTGTATGTTTATTGTGATCAGAAACCCAATTAATGGAAGGCCATAAATGTTGCATAGTTTTCTTCATTTTCTTTCTATGAACTTTGGATTCCAGGAAACAAAAAATACTACTTTTGTTATATTTTATAAGTTCTTGAATTGTTGTCTGTCTCCCAAGATCATTCATGCCTCTCACATTCCAAGATAGTATGAATGGAACTTTGTCCATTTCCTAGGGTACTTCGCCTGATATCATCATCATTAAGAAACAATGATAGAAATTTATTTGGAGAAAAGAGAAGACCAATTTTATGAGCTACCTCACTACTCTAATAAGAACTGTAGGGGAGTATATAATTTCTTTTTGCCTTTCCTCCTAGTGCTCAATTGGAAATTATTCTCATTAGACACTTGAAGCATATCAGTATTACTCATTGAGTAATCATATTATCATAATTGTTGCCAATATTGGAGTTAGGTGCCACCATTTGATTATAAACAAAAGTAGCAAATTCAGGAGGAGTGTAAGAAATCAGTATATCTTCAACAACATTAACAAACTGCTCAGGATCACCCTCACTACTTTTTTAGTGTCAAGCTCATTGTGACTAGATTTAGTACTCTCTACCATTTTCTTCTTTGGAATCCAAGCTTTCTAGGGACCTAATTTAGGAATATTACCACATCCATCATCACCATGCCCAAAAGTATTGTAGACAGAACACTTGCTAGGAAACCATTCATACTCGAGTATCACAGTGTCTTCAATACCATCATCACTGGTCATTGTGATGGACTTGAGAAAATCCAACTCCGTTGGCATCAGAACAAGCAATCTAGCAAAATCTAAACATTTGAACTGTTGAATGAATCTATCCATCTTAAGAGGTTTTCCAATAAAGGATCCAATAATGTTGAAAATGACATCTCATAGACCTAAAGATAAATCAAATATTTTAGTCTGAATTGAAATCTTCGCTAGCTTTAGCCTCTCAAGAGATTTACCCCTAGACCAACATTTAATAATAAGAGGTTTTCCTAAGACAAACCATGGTCCTTTTTCTATAGCTATTTCCGGATCTAGTGGGTCAGATAAGTTATAATGAAGTATCCATTACCTCTTGAGAAGATTTCTAACTTTCCTTTGACATTCCACATGCTTTTAAAAGTTATTTTGAAAATATGGCAAATGTGGCTTCAGATATATGACATATCTTGCTACAGATAAACTCCATTTACTCACATTCTTCTCAAGAATTGATTTACATTGGACAATCAAACCATCTCTCACTTCCACCTCTTTTACTTTTAGGCATTGGTCTTTTGGAAGGGTGGAAAATATTTGAGTCCATTTCTTTGTTTCGTTTGCCACTTGTATAGGAGTGTTCCTCCATTGCGTAGGTCTTCCTAGGAATCGTGGAGGAGGTCTCCCCACCTGTGGTTTTCTCAGATTGATCACGCTATCAAGGCCACCAAGGAAGTCTCATGTTTCATCACCTTTCACACGGGAGTCCATCTACTAACCTAACTGATAAACCATCATGATGTTTTTCCAAGTGAAAAGAAGAGACAAATGAAATGCATGTATGTAATCAAGGTCAAGGTGTGAGTGATTTTATCATTTATATTTGAACTAAATTTAGAAGAGATTGAGTTGGAGCATACTTGAGGACAAGTGTGCTTTAAGCTTGGGGTGGTGGTGAATCCCTTAATTAGGTCTTTATCTTGTCTCACTTTTCCCACTATTCACATATAGATGTTTCATTATGCATGTATTCCCGCGATAATTGGTTTTATATTCAAATGCACTTATGTATGTTCTTTTCATGATTTTAAAGTAATTTAGACACACTTTGGATGGAAGGCAGAAAAGGAAGAGGATCATGGGATTCCTTTGCCTTTGGAAGAGACCAAAGTAACCCCTAGAGATTCCCCAACCTATCCCAAGCGGCCAAAGATTAAGCCAAGCCAAAAAATTCCATGGATGATCAAAGTTAAGACCAAAGTTCTATAGAATACCCCCACATAGATGTGGTACGACAGAACAACCGTGCCACCAACACCAAAATCAAAGGCTCAGTCAATAGCTAAAGCAACTCCTAGAAGATCAAGCAGCACAATGGTTCCAACCAGAATAGTCGCACCAAGAAGCTCACAAGACAATCATGCCTCATACCACGACCCTGTCATGACCTATACAAAACAACCATGATAACTAATATGGTTTTTCTACATGACAACCACCACATTCGTGCTACCCATCACGTCTGTGCTAGCCTGGCCCAAAAAACCAAAAATTTAACTTATCATTTCACCTTTCACCATGTCTATTTTCTACCACCATAGCCATTCACACTTCCACTCACCATGACCATTCTTCCTAGAATAGTTGTGCTACCTACCAAACCCTATTGCTTCCTTACTATCATTTTATCATATTTCCCCAACTTAACTATATGCTTCCCAAGCCCCTATATAAACATTAGTGGTTGACGAGAGCACAAGGTTAGCTCTACCAAACATTTATTCCATCACCTACCCTTTCCCACCTACTTTTCATTTCCATCCACTTCCCCTACCTCAAAACCCTAGTTTTCTAGGGTTTTAACTATTATCCTTTCATTATTTATGCAATTACTTCCCCTTAGAGAAAGAGACTGAGCTGGGAGCATCTAAAGGTGAATATTAAAGCTCCTTATCAACATCCATGGATTCTTCTCCCCTTTAGTCTACATTTTCTTTGAGCACATCTATCTAATCCCCCTTTGTGGGTTGTATGGGTGGGAAAATGTGACTCTGATACCATGTTGGGGTAAATAACCTTTTAAACATTATGATTTCTTTTTTAATATTTATCTTCTACTTATGTCTTGTTTCCCAATGATTTCTATGTTATTGGTGCTTGATAACACCTAAGTAGTAAGGATAATGGGTGATATGTGGCCAGTTTAGGATTGTGCTCCTAGGTCCAACTAGTGGGTCCCTAGCTAGCTACCCCTCTTCCTAAATATCCATTCACTCTCTTATCTCTAGGTGAGAAATCTAAGTAGCTAGTCAAGAAACTCTTAATACAAATGGCTTGGAGCTAAAGGCTAGATGTGAGATTACATGAGGTGTAAAACCCCATTTTCACCCCCATTACTACACTTGTCCCCAAATTACCCCAAGAGCTTCTGTCCTAGTAACCTAAACTTGTTAGGTCATGGTTGAGTTCCACCTAAATCCTAATCAATTGAGCCTCAAGAGGTTGAATATGGGGTGATAGGGACTATTTCCCCAAACACACCCTATTTCATGTGTCGCCAACTAATAGTTTAGGGCAATTCATTATCACTTAACTTTCTTGTTTGGTTTGATAACTAGAATGAATGAATGATGTATGCATGTTATGAACCCCCAACCTAGTTGATTCTTACATAAACCCCAAACGGACCACATTCCCCATTAATTGCTTTAACCCTAATTGCCCCTATGCTTAGCTAGTGTTAATTTAGTTTGCTTCTTTATTTTCTTAGTTATTTTACTTGGTTATGATAGTCAATCTTCATCAAAAATGTTAATGTTTGTTTTGAGTTACTTGTGTTAGTTTTTGTTAGTCATTTTCTAGTGTATCTCTTCCTTGCATAATTATTAGTCTAGTTCCTCCTCTTGTGTAACATCCCATGATTGGAATGATTAGATTACCCAGATCACCAAGTTCACCTCCTTTTTAAGGATCCCATCACTATGAACTCTATGGTTAAGTTTTCTCAGCCAATAGTGGTACTAGGATGGTTGACCTATCAGGATGTTGATCTCAAACTATGTGTGAGTGAGGATAAAGTGCACATATAAGACTAGTGTTGATTTTTGGGGCTATTCGTCATTCCTAAAACTCTACTTAGAACCTTTGGAGGTGGGCTCAGACATCAAAAATGGTATCATAGCTAAAACCTCCCCAATATGTGGGCCCATATGCCCATGTGGCACGCCAGTCTTAACCTGTGCGGTCCATGCATGTTGGAAAGGATATCCATGGTGATGTTATCACCCTTACACTGGTAGTCATGATCAAGAGCTGGGTGCACATGGGTCTTTGTGGGTCTGGACTGAAATGGTGAATGTCTATGAGGCCTTATAGTTCATCTTTAGCGAGTACATCAAGAGTCTGAGTGAACGATATTTTAACATACCAACATCTAAAACCTCTGATAAAATGATCTTAAAAGGAATATTGGACTACCTATATCACGAAGGTGCACCACCTATTTAGGGATCCCATCACTAAGAACTCTATGGTTAAGCATGCTCAACTTAGAGTAGTACTAGGATGGATAACATGTTAGGAATTTGATCCCAAACTATGTGTGAGTGAGGACGAAGAACATAGTTGAGGCTAGTGGTGGTTTGTGGGGCCAATCGTCATTCCTAAATCTCTACTTTGAGCCTTGGAAGGTGCGCCCATGTTTTACATCTTGCCTTGTCTGGGTAGTTGTCCTCTAGATTGATAATCAAGATATCTCTCATTACTGTAGTGCATAATGCTTGCATATTCTTACTTATTTTAGTATAATGTTTTCTTTGCTTATCTTGCCTTGTCTGGTTAGTTGTTGTCTAGATTGATAATTAAGATATCTGTCATTAATGTAGTGCATAGTGCTTGCATCTTCTTGCTTATTTTAGTATAATTTCTTTCTTTGCATAGTAATTAGTCTCAAATTTCTAAAGTTAACATAGGTTTAAATCATGTCATTGTTAATGACTTGTTCACCTTAGATTAAATCAAATCCAATATTAAACCCTAGACTCCTCATTAGGAACCTAGATCTAGTGCCCTTGTTCTCCCTTGGGTCCGACCTTGACCTATTATTCATATACTACTCCCGAGCCTGTGAACTTGCAGATTCTATAGGAGTCTGTTCTAGATCAAAAATATTAAAAGACCCAGGTGTACCAAAGGCGCATAATCAATTGTCTAGGGGCCCTGACGATGCAATAATGATCTGATACACTTGTCTATTTTTCTATGTTAAAAGAGTACCCATATGTCTTCAGATGAGTTTCCAAATGCATCTTCACCAGAAAGTTTGGTTTTGGGAACCAAATTGACACAAATAAGCACCCTATAGAATAAGTGTCGTTCAAGATGGATCTATATGAGCTAAGGTAACCAAAGAAGTAGTTACTTCATCTAATAGAGAAGGGTTTTATCTAGCCAAGCGGCTCACATGGGGTGTTTAGTTCTTTTTATAAGAAGGGTTGCTCAATGCATTGTACATTAACTATGGGCAGCTGAAAAAAGTTTTTATAAAGAATAAGTCTTCATTATTCAAGATCATGATATTTTTTATCATATGAGAAGTGTCACCTTATTTTATACATGGGATTCATCAATCAAGGATAAAGGCTAAAGATGTGTCCAATAAGTGTTCAAGATGCAATATGGGCATTCCAAGTTTTGGTAATGCCATTTGTGCTAAGAAATTCACATGAAACTTTTAAGGATTGATAAATATGGTCTTTCAACAATTCTTTGACCAATTCATCATGGTTTTTGTACATGATATATCAATATAACATGTTGATGCATGGCAGCATGAGCATCATCATAGGTTAAGGCATATATGTCAAATTTGACATGTGTGATTTTCATCTAGTCGAAGTGGCATTTATAGGTCACCTGATGACATCTTAGGGATTTATGTAAATCCCAAAAAGGTATACTTAGTTTTGTGTGGGGGTGAGGAGATAAAGACACCCACCAAGGTTCATATTTTCTTACTGTCACAGGCTACTATCAATATTTGATGCATGGATTTTGAGGGTACCAATATATTACCATCTTTTACTTTGCATGTAGCTACAAAGATTAGGGTTTCCTCATTCATTCTCAAGAACATTAAGCAAAATTGTGTTATATAGAACATACTTTAGATGGATATCATAAAGAAAGTAAGTGTTGCTTGCTAATGTTATGATCACATACTAACCTTTGTCAGGGTTATGAAATTTTTTGCCCCTCACTGAATCAATACACACATTTCATCCATTCAATCTTGTTAGATTGAGAACGTTGTAATTTATAACAATCAAAGTAGGGATGAGCAATAACAATCTTTAGCGGAAATTGATATCAGATGACTAATATTTTGTGCGTAGAAAGTATAAGATATCTTATTGTACATTCTAGTCCTTCGGAAGTGTTTTGAGAGGGTTGAACTTATCTCGGTACTTGAGACAGTGTTCATATGTTATTGTAGTGTGTACATTTTGATATTAATGCAAACTCCAGCATGTTTTTGCTTATTCATGCATCTACAAAAGTTGTGAGGTGTAAATCATATGTTCTATCTTAATTGGTTTATGTATGATAATACAAATGGAAAGAAAAGAAAAAACAACCATAACTTCGGAATGATGCTTTAAATTTCTTCCTCGGAATAGTTGTGAATCGCCAAGGATGGCAAGCAAAGTTAGTTTTCGTCTAACCTTCTTGGTCACCACTTCCAATATGGCATTAGTTACCATCAATGATGTAATGCACAAATTTGCCAAGACCGACTAGTTTGTCCCGAACTAAGCCCTTAATATCATAACCAGCCTATGGGTATCTCTTTGAAATGTTGGTAGTATGGTTGTGTCTACTAACCCATAATGTAGAATCAAGAAAAAACACCACTAAACCCATGAACAATGGAGTGATATCTCATATTTGGTATTCCATTTCTTGTTGGTTTTGGAGGCAGTGGTGGAGCTTTGCATGGGCCTCATGAGGCTTGTGCCTCACCCAGATTTTGCAAAAAATACCCACAAAGACCTTCGGCTAAAACAAACTGTCTAATGTTTTTTTTATGCGATCCCCTACCTCTCATGGCCACATAAGTTCTCTCTTTTACAGTTCTACTAGTATCATTGTCCGACGCTTCTAGTTGGCAACGACCAAGGAAGTTGGTTTCTGCTGTGTAGGCTACATGCCACCTGTCAGAGAATCGAAATTAGGTGTCTCTTACTATGAGAGTTAGAAACTTATGGAAACTAGTCTTTGCATTTTGGGGCTCCGTATCGCTTAGCATGATAGGTTGTGTTCTTGTATTTAGCAATCGAGTGATAATTATTGTTGAAGAGAGTGGAGAAAATGTGACTTCTATTGGAAAACATTCTTTTGCGTAATTTATAGCCTCAACTATTACTTTATATTAGTTTATTTGATAGGATTTTTCATTGTAGTAAAGAGAGTGGCTTCTGGTTTTTTAACAAATGCAATGGCAGTTATTTTTTCCTATCGTTGTTGTTTTTTCCCGAAGAATACCACATACGTTTATTATTGGCTGTTGTTCAACATAGAGTGATTGTTTCATTTTTTTTAACCAATCACGTGTGATCTTATATAATTCATTCATGACCGTTTGCATATTTACAATTTGTGAGTTAGATAAAAGAAAATACATGGACTAGGTCACCAACTTAGGAAGATGGGCGTCACCATAGGGAGCTGGGTTATATGGGCCTTCACGACACTTCAACTGATGGCAAAAGCATTGAGCTACAAATCATGGTTGGCGTCGGTACCAGTACTATCTCAAAACAATGTGAAACTCGCAACAGCAATATATATGTATGTATAGTAGTAGATATACTATCAAACAACTCAAAGGTGAAACTAGATATACTATACAAGTGGGTATTGTTAGACCGACATCTTAAGCTGAGTCTGGAAAGACAGTATTGGTGTCAATTATAGAATAAGAGAAATATGATTGGATTTAGGAGTTAATTCACAAATTTCACATTATTATCAAAAGACCATTGAGGGCCATGTCACCAAAAAATTTCTAACTTCTACAATTCTTAAAATTCACAACATTTTCTTCCCATGTTTGACATTGCGGTTTTGTAAACTATAATATTTTATCTTTGTGCCTCACCTACTCTAGGATTCTGGCTCCGCCAATGTTTGGTGTTTGGAGGTGGGGCACATGCAACACGATGGCCCTGCTAATTGGGGTCTTCTATTCACCTTGAAGAGTTCAAGAGATCTTGTATGGTGGTGCGACGAATGCCACCTTTGCCCTATAGGTTCTTTAATCGACACGATCGCTCCCTCTCCAAAGCAGAGCTGGATACGTAGATCCTTAAGGAATCGTCAAAAGAGACAACTTTCATATTAAAAAGACGTACTCAAAATGTCTTGTCTTTGTTTACATATCAATTTTCTTGACTAAGAGACATTTTGTTGGAGTTGTACATGTTCGAACTTAAATAAGTTTTTGTAGACAAGACATGATGGAATGAAATCGTGGCTCTAAATATATTATTTCATAAATGATAATATCTTAGGTCATTGGACAAAAGCACTAGTTGCAGACAAAGTTAAATTACTTGATAAGGTGTCCTGGTGTTACAAAAACAAACTTTTGTTGGGGGATTGCGGTAATCAAAACCTACTTTGTCTTGAGTGGAAGAGTCGTTACTGGACCAACTCTTATCTCTACGTATATCATCTGTCAACCACTTCATCAACAGGCGATGTCACCATATGCAATGGATAAAAATATTGTGGATGTACTTAGATCTCACAAGAATGAAAATACTGTTCGTGTATCAACAAAGCTTACATCAATGAACGGTATTAAACATCTTGCTTTCCTGATATGCCGAAAACCCCAGAAACCTTTGTTCTGAAATACTTCAATACGAAAATGGCAAAGGCAAAATTGTTTGTTAACAACAGTATTACCTGGGCCACAGAGAAAAATATTCCTAGGTATTTTTCTAAAAAAAACAACCATGACTTCTGAATAATGCTTTAATTTCCTTATTCTGAATAGGTTGTGAATCCAAAGGTTTACAAGCAGAGTTAGTTTTAGTCTAACCTTTGTGGTCACCACTTCCAAGATCACCATTAGCGGTAGTCTAAAATGCAATGCACACACTAGCTAACTCTGACTACCTTATTTTGAACGAATCCGTTAAATTTCTTAACCATCCCATGGGATTCATTCTAAAATGTTGGCAGTATGTTTGTGCCTACAAACCCATATGAAAGAAACACAACTAAAACCCCATTAACATTGGAATTATATCTGATATTTGTTATTCTATTTTTGTTGGGCTTGAAGATGGACCACGTGCAACACGATGGCCCTCCTGGTTTTGCCAATGTTTCTAATCTAATTGGGTCTTCCAGTCCCCTTGAAGAGTTCTAATGATCTTTATATGGTGATGCAATGAATGCCACCTCTGCGCCTATCGACACGATCTCTTCCTCTCCATAGCAGTGCACACATAGATTCTTACGGAATTGTAGAAAGAGACAACTTCATATGAAAAGTGAATACTCAAAATGTGGCGTCTTTGTTTTCATGTTGAGTTTCTCGACGAAGAGAAGGTTCCGCTGGAGTTGCATGTGTTCGTCTTAAACAAGTCTTGTAGATAAGACATGGTTGAATGCAGCGTGCTTCTAAATAGGAAAATGGTACATAGAACAGAAAGGGGATCAGAAATGAGACTTTTTTTGTCATTATGTGTGCATAACAACAAAAATAGAAAAAAAAATTGTAATGCTAAAAAAGAGTCTCATTTCTAGTCCCCTTTCTAATTTGTATAACAATTTCTAAATATATTATTTCAAAATTGATAATATTGTAGGTCATTGGACAAAAGCCTTAATCTGCACTGTTTCACAGTCGATCTGTACAGACAAACTTACCTTTCGTGATAAGGTGTCACGGTGTATTAAAAACGAACTTTTATGTTAGGGGATTTCAGTGATCAAAACCAACTTTCTGTTGAGTGGAAGAGTCATCACTGGACCAAGTGTTATCTCTATGCATATCATCAGTCAACGACTTTATCCACTGGCGATGTCACCATATGCAATGAAACAAAATGTTGTGGATATACTCAAATCCAACGAAAAATGATTTTTCAGTTTTGTTGATCAATAAAGCTTACATCGATGAACAGTATTAAACATCTTGCTTTCCTGATATGCCGAAAATTGCACTAACCTTCTGAAATACTTCAATAACGAAAATGGCAAAGGCAAAATTGGTCCTGAACAAAGTGAATGGCGAAGAGAAAAATGAGTGACTACTATAAATAACCAGCAATCTGGTTCTGAGAATAGGAACCACAACAACAAGATACAGTACATAACAAATGTCTTCATTAATTGAATTTCGTATTGCTACGCCTCGCATACATCCGGCTAGAGTACATGCTATGACTATAACAAGTCAGAATTTACAATACCTGCTCACATAGGTTAAAAATAAGCCCCATGTGAAAGCCGCCAAGGCCTCAGCCTCCATGCGCTTACAATAACACAGCGCTAGAGCAGCTGACTTACAAGGGATCGATTGACACGTAAAACAGTATGTGTAAAAACTATAAAAAAGAACCCAATCAAATGCCAATGAACTCTAAAATTCAGCTGATGGCAGCAGAGAAGCCTGTCTTCGCGTGTGACTCTCCTCACCTACCCTAGCTACACCACTGGCACACGGAGATGGTTCTTTCTATTGAATCATATAATGTAACTCTTTGGTCCCTTGGAACCACGCTTTCTACGGGGATGGTCGAACATGGAGCTGAGGGCACTCATGATGTCCGCGTCTTCCTCATTGATGAGCATCTTTGCTGCACTAGGATTGTTGAGCATCTGCTTGGCTACAAGGTACCCAGCAATTGACCACGTCTGGTAAAACCTAGCCTGCTTGCCAATGAAACGTGCTCTTTTGGTATCGTAGTACTCTGGCCACTTGTCCTTTGCGAGCCTCCTTTCTGCAACCTCAATGGCTCTTGCAGCTATTTCCGGTCTGTCCATCTTTATACACGCAACAGTCAACTGTATAAATGGAAATGGAGCGGCATCAGGGTCATGGTTTGAATAGTAGTTAATGCAACAATAGATTCGATGAAATGCCAATGGAAGAAAGGAATAAGCGAGTAAGCTGGGATTACCTGCCACAGCAAAGTTGGCCAAGAACCGCCGTTGTGATATGACCAAGCTCTGCATATACATAAAGTTGAAACAAATTAGAACCAGTTCAAAACTAAAACCAGAGGGAAAATTAATCTGCAAAGCGAAATGGGTACTGACGTGTTCTTTGGATCACAGCCAGTGATGATGGCCCATTCCTGGCCTTCGAGAGCGGGATAACAGATCTTGAGAGGCATATCAGCCACCAAATCAGCCCATTTGGCTTCAATAAGGTCCAATATGGCATGAGATTGGCGCCATGTCGCCAGACTGCAAACTATAGACCACAAGTTACCGAGAGAGAAGAAGCGGAAGTCCATGTGAGCAGGCTGTAGATTGCCAATCAAATACCCTCCCTGATCAGGCATCCACTCCACAAGCCAGGGAGAGACTTGATCAGGATAGATATTGAACTTGTTTACAGCGTCATAAGAGTACTCCTCTGTCTTGTAACGGTAGATCTCGTTGAGTTTCTTCATATCAACCCAATAGTATTCTCTGATATGGAATGACAGCGCAATCAGGCGGTTGTTTAGAGCCCTGAGGAGGTCAGCGGACCCGTCCTCTGGTGTGAGCATCTCACGGGCACATAAGAGTGCTGAATAAAAGAGAGCCTGCAGAACAAATCAGATATGCATTTAAGAAATATGTTTAATTCGTTCTTTAGAAAACCCAAAACAGATGCATGACAATCAGTTGCAGCTCCATTTAAAACAATTTACCTGAATCTCCAAAGGATGGCCGTGAATTCCCATACGGCGATCTATCATGCAGGATCCATCTGTGACCAGCAATGTTGGGAACATATCAAAACCGTCGGCAAGACAGAGCTTCAAGATCATTTTGATTCCTGTTTGGACATCAATCCTCTCTTGAACTGAGAAATCGCCAGAGCATTTCCCATATGCACGCAACAAAATGATCCACCACAAACCTGGAATTTTAATACATGAAGTAAAGTGGTATTAGTGACCAGGACATACTACATTACACGGCTTTATATAAAACAAAATGTGAAGAAACCACGGATCCACTTACCAGAATCAACTGGAGCTACACGGCCTATAGCAGACTCTCCGAAATCAGGATCCAATACCTCCTCCGTAGCAGAATCCTCGCTGCCGTCAAGAGGAACTGTTTTCACCTTGAAACTAGCAGGCATCAAGCCTTGCCCTGGGCTATAGCAATCCATTGTTTTCTCCCAGCTCTATAATCACAAAGAAACGAGTATTACTAAGCAAGCCTGCACCAATGTGTGGTTTTTCTTTCTTTATGGTTTTTCTTTCTTTCTATTGGAACATTGTAATAAAATTAGATCAAAAGTTCTAATCTTGACAGCTACAATTTTCTTTTTAGTTAGAATCGACATGATAAAATAATTGTTTCCTGGGGTACACAAAAATTTGAATTTGGTCTGTGATAAAAAAGTGTGGACGAGTGCAAACATAATCAAATCACCTGCAGCTGGAGCGTGTGCAGGAGGAAGTTCCTCACAATCTCATACTCCCCCTTCAAGAGGAAAGCAATCCCAGAAGGGATAAAATCCCTAATAAAGACCTGATCGTAGTTCAAGACACTAGAGTCACTTGGGTCATTGGCAGCAATGGTCCCAACCGGAGTACCACAGTAGTAAACCATGGATTCTCTAAGTAGATGCCACGCCTCTTCCTCGATCAACGCCCCTTTGTCTGTGGTGAGTATGTTGGGCATCGCCGCTGGAAGGCCGTCATCATTGGTAGTCCCACTGGTAAGCTTCTGGAGCTCCTCTATACCTAGCAGCCCTTGCTTACTGTTGATTTCTCCCAGGATCTGGCTTGTCTGGGTGATGGTCTCCTTGATCCACGACCCGTTGCTATCCCCACTGGATGACACCCCGCTCAGGCTCCCGCCGTCCCCTTGCTGGCACCTGCAGGTGGACAGCAACCTATTGTTGTTGCTGTTTCTCAACGCCTGCTTCCCACGACCGACGTGCCGGAGATGGTGGTGCAGGCCGAGACTGCTCCTGATCGTCGAATTTCTGATCCTGTTGGGAGATCTGAGAGTGGACGGCGAAGAGGAGGAGGCCGAGCACGCTGATGAGGCATTGAATCGCGGACCGAGGCCGCTGCGGCAGAGGTCGAGGGGAGCAGCTTGGTTCGGGAGGAATTGAGCGAGCACCTCCAAAGTTGCCATCTTGGGGACGGAAAGCCGGAGAACAGTTCCAACTCTGGAGAATCGAATAACTGCTTTGGTTGGTCGGTTAGTTATATTAATATCCCCAAATTACAAGAAGAACCTGTGCAAGAGGAAGAAAAAACGTCAATATATTCAGAAAGTCGTGCCTGATCAAGAGAAAGAAAGATGCCCTGCTAACATTTTCATTCTTTTTTCAACTAAAAAGAGCGTTCGTGAACATATTCAGAAATTCGTGTGTAATCAGGCGAAGAAACACGTCCTAGCTTAACATATTCTTTTCAACGAAAAACAACATAACTGAACAACAACCCATCCGATGCGGTTACAAGTACAACACCGTTGTAAGAAATGTAGAACTAAAGAGTGGATCTTTACGGATAAGATCGTATGGGTAACTAATATTTCTATCTAGAGGTAGAATTAAACTTCTAAGGTGAGCTAGGGGGGAAACTTTTTGATAATCAGCTAGGGGAAACCGAATGTAACAGGATTCTATTTATATCCATAATTGTTATTTCAGATGGGTGTTTGCTGCTACGGAAATGGAACTGGAATCTAAGTTTTGAAGTTTTTTTGTTCGCGCCATCAGATATTGTATCTGAAATCAACGGGAGCGCCAGTAAAAACATAGCAATAGCATCTCATTTGATTGGCCGCGATATCAAAACAAAACGCACAAGAACGAGAATCATCGAAACGAAAAAGAAAAGGGGAGAGACTTACCGTTGAATTAAATGAACGAAGAATTCTTGAGCCAGTCCAATCTCACCGCAAGGCAGGAGGAAGATGCGCGTATCTACAGCTCAGGGAGGTAGGTGTTGGAAGGAGGAAAGGAGAAGGGAAAGCTGGAATGAAATAGAGAGGAGGTTGAGCCGTACAAGGTAAAGAGGGAAAAGAGGGACGAAGATATTGCGTGCTGTTCTACGGCCCAGTTTTGAGACAGCAGTGTTAAATAGAGGAGAGAAGAAAAGACAGGGTTAGGGAGGAAGAAATTCAGATTATCCGTAGAGGAGGATTCAATCCGCCGGCTCACACCAAGCCAACAAGAGAAAGAAAGAAAATAAAGGGCACGCGGAAAACGTAAGATTATGGCCCTTTCAGCTCTTGCTGGTGGTGGGGGCGAAGAAAGTGATGGGGAGGAGAAAGTACGGGTTGGTTGATTATTAATCTATCCTTCCTCTCTTCCTTCTTCCGACTATTCACCGCCGCGCCTGCGGATTGGACTCTCGTCGCCGATCTCTTCTCCTACTCTCTCTTTCTCTCTCTTCCCCTCTTTCTCTGTCTCTCCCTTTCTGGCTTCTTGACCTCTCCTCTCTTCTTCGAGAGATGATATCCAATTATCTATACCTCTCCTCGCCCTCTCCGGTCCTCTGGTCTCGGTCGCTCGCTCGCTTTTCCTACCGCTTTCCATTCGTGGTTTACATTTCTGGCCCCATTTCCCTCCTGTTTAATTTATCAAATCTTATGCCCTTCTGGGGACATCAGTTAACAGATAACAGAGTGGTGGGAAGACCGAACCGACAGCGGGAGAGAGAGAATTGCAGAAGAGGGATGGGAGCGGCTTTATCTAAAGATCTGCCCCGCTGAAACTGGGAAATAGAAATCAATGGCCATTGGCTACCAAGTACACCAATTACAGCACAGGCAAAAACAATAGTTGTAGAACACAGTGCACGTTAAGTTTTCCCGCAATAAATAATACACTCACGGTATACTTGAACCCAGACTGTAACGACAGGCCATTGGACTCAGTAGCACATCCATGCACCTATACCACCACGACCAAGAAAATAACAATTTTAAAGAAAGGAGCCGCCAGCAGCTATACAGTGGACTAGGGAGGCACGGGCGGCCGAGAAAGTTGAACTTGGTCGCTGATCTGAAACAAAATGCTCTTAGCATGTATGAGGAGCTGAGATTAGTCAGGTCTGATTCACGACTTCTAGAATCCCCATAAGACTCAAACTAGTTTAAATCAGTGGGCCTGGGCCACATCAATACTATATAACAAAGTCCAAAGAAGGGTCTGAATATATTTTTTTCATTATTAAAAAAAATTACAAATCAGTCTATACTTTTATTATTTTAATTATTTATTACATAAGGAGAATCATCTATTTATTCATTTATATTCACATAGTTTTTGGATGTCCATCTATGCAATAAACTGTAAGGAATGTGACCCGAGAGGGGATCAACTCCCTACTAAACCGAATAAAAAAGAAACATCTCAAATGCCAAATATACGACTAAATTTTTTGTAAAAAGGATAATAATTCAATATGTTCAAAGTTTGATTCAAGATATCAAATGTAGCAGCAGAATATAAAGTATCTAATATAATATTTGATATTATCACTATCTGTCACCACGTAGAGTGGTATATATGAAAACTAAACTAAAAATATAAGATGAACAGACAATCATCTAAACACCTCAAATCTATCTCCCAAAAAGGTTCAGCTACTCTTGACGTTATCCTAGTCAACTTTGGTTTTCTCCTCCTTGACCTACACCTGGGGGTGGAAGTGTACCCCGAAAAGAGACGATAAAGACGATATGAGCATATTAATCGGGGATTGATAAACATAAGGAATAAATTACGTCAAATAAACAAGGCTTCCCAAAGAAGAGGAAAGTACCACCCAAGTGGGTACCAAGACAATAAGAATTACAATAAGATGATAATCAAGAAATACAATGGTCATTAATAAAACATAAGAGTTGTTCCACAAAAGTACATATGAAGAATTTAGGGCACGAGAACCATCACAATAATATCTACTTGTATGCATGTGAGATAAGCATAGTACTAGTATAATATAAATAAACAATGACGACGTAAGACTCACAACCTCGAAACCTGATAGATTAAGGCACACAACTAAAATCCTAGATATATTTAAAGTGTGGGCACAAATCCAGGTATACAACACACAAACTCCATCCCAAAAATAAAACATAGGCACGCAATCCAAAAACTATAGTATTTACACAACTCTGGGGCTACTGAATCAAAAAGCGTGCAAAATGTATCAAGAATTCAAAATCATTTATATTAAATCAAAATGGGTCATCAAGTCAAGAAAGAGAATATTCATCGCCAAAATTGCTCAGAGAGGCTCAAGAGAGAGAGTAAAGAAAGTAATTGCTCTATGTGACTCATGGTGGGATGCAACATACCTCAAAGATGTTTGTAAACTTTCTAAAGTCCTAACCCTAATCTCAAGCCAGGGTACTTGCACACGTAACAAAGATTTTTATATATAAACCTTAATTAGTATGTAGATTATAAACCCTAAATTAACTATTCTTATTTGTTGGTATGTATGCCCTGAGAGCCAATCATGGGATGATTGGTGGGATACATTAAGATTGATTTGATAAACATAAAAGGCGAGCTTCCAATTCTTTCTGGTTCAGTCATATGAGATAGTGATAGAACAGATTGAATGTCTAGAGAATGACAGTACTCAATGACGTATGCCTTCAGGTTCATGACCTGAACGATGAGATCATACGGATGTTAAGAGTTTGTACATTCTTGTTATGTCCCTAGTCGGATGTCATTGTGGAAGGTAGATAGACAGCAATGACACATAAGACTAGATTGTGGTATTGGTTGATGACAGAATTTCATTAGTCATGATATAGAGATATCAAACCAAACACATAGGTACTTGTTAGTGAACAAGGTACCGGACAGACCCACCGTGAGTTTGACACATGGAACCATGAGATGGTAGTCACAGTCAATACTCAAAGTGATGGTGGTGAGTGTGATTCTTAGACCTGAAATCACTGCACTCAACACATGTCGTTGGGCACACTTTGACATCATCAAACGCAGTCCTGAAACATGGGTTGTTATAAAGGTGATGATTGGGTGGCTTTGACACATGGGGCTTTTGAGGGGTGAGTGATAGATATGGGATTTGTCCCTCCTGAGGGAGTTTGATATCCATGGCCACTTGATGAGTAGGATTGAGAAAGGCGTGCACGCATGTGTGAATCAGTATATGATATTGATGTCATACATATCTCTTCCAGTCTACTCTGAGATCAAGGAAGTGAATGAACGTTGACAGGATGACTGTTCCATGCCTCGAGTTCATTCGGGATATCAGTGACAAAGGAATTATACATTCGTTGTAACACCATTCACGGATTGTAGGATGAAAGTTGTTCTCCAACTTTCTACTTTCACTTGGGTAGCACTGATGTGTGACTAGGCACCGCTCTTTTCTTGTGAAGTCATAAGTGTTATGGACTTTCACTGCCAATGTGAAATGGACCTGCAGGGTCACACACATAGGATTTAACCTGGAAGAGGAGTTTTGTCCACAAAGTAATGTTTAGATTTATTACTAAAGGAGTTTAGTAGTTCAATTAAACACTCAATCAGTCGATAGCTCAATATCGTATGGTTCAAAGTGTTGGACGCATTGATTGGAGTATCGGATTGATTGAAATCGCAATTGACTGATTTTGCCCAACCTGTGCTCCCAACCGATCGGTTCATGTGATGAACCGGTCGGCTGAGGTTGCTGAACCGGTCGGCTGGAGTGTTCAGGCCGATCGGCTCATGCCCAGGTTGAAACGACCAGTTCAAGGGTTGAAACGATCGGCTCAACTAGTACAACGGATCAGTTGGGAAAAGTCATGTCGGCAAGAATTTTCCTTTAGTTTCAAATTGCCCAATTCGATTGGGAATAATATTGGTATTCGATACCAATTGGGAAAGAAACAAGGAAAGTCTTTTTGAGCCGGATTAGGACCATGAACCGATCGGTTCAGGGCACCAACCGATCGGTTGGAGTGCCCCAAACGATCGGCTCAGGTCCAACCGATCAGCTCAATGGCCGAACCGATCGGTTCAGTTGTGAACCGATCATTTCAAGTTGCAAACCGGTTGCTTTTTGTGGAAAACTCTCGAACCCTTCTACTCCTGCATTAGTCCCGCATTGCCCGGGATGGAGAATCCTGTCCCATGACTCTCCTATATATATAGGGGTATTGGGGGCTTCTCAAAGTACAGCTCAGTGCAACCAGTTGCTCTGCAAGTTGTCGTTCTCTCTGGTTTTGGTAACCGTGAGAGAGCCCGAGCAAGTGCTTCCTGCAAAAGGGAGGTGCAGCAAGGGAAGGACAACTGCAGTTGCAACAGGAGGCAGGAGAGCGTGTTGGCGACTAGTACGTCAGCAGGAGGGTGCGACTCCTTCCACTTCCTTGTGGGACAAGGAGAGTGGAGTTCCAGGTGGTCTGTGTGGACTACTACAGAGGCGGGAGGACACTGCCGCTTAGGAGGACAACTGTCATCCGACAGTCCGGTTCGAGTAGGAGTTGTCAGTCCCGGTGCGACCAGGAGCTGCACAGACACCGTCGAAGTCCGGAGTTGAAGACCGTGCATTGCGCGAGGTATTGTCGCCGAGCAAGCTTCGGGACAAGGTATGATTCCACAAACCATCCTTTCCTATTATATATACGTTGACGCGTTTCCTGAAAAAACACTAGAGGGGGTGAATAGAGTTTTAAAATAATTTTAACAATTTATTGAACTCAAACAACTGCGATTAAAAATTGGAAGAAGGAGACAGGTGTTTAGAGTGGTTCCAACTTTAGCAAATACTAAAGTTGTCAGTCCACTACCCGGTTGCTTACCCAACCGGGATTTTGAAAGTATTTATTTTATTACCTTCTCAAGGATTTATACAAAATACAATACTTTCCTTTACACCCTTTGAACAGCCTTCACTTGAAGTAGGTGCACCAACTTTGAGGTAGCCTTCTTGAAGTAACTCCAAGCTCCCCCTTGAAGTAGCCTTCCTCTCTAGAAGTAACCTCCCGTTGCACCAGCCTTCTGAAGTAGCTCAAAGTCACCTTCTTCACCAAGAAGATCTCCACCCTCTCCAATCAGCAGCCTCCAACCTAGGAGTAGCAAGGAGAGTACAAACGGTAATAGAGAACAAGAAAGGAAAAAGGAAATTACAACTTATCCTTTGTAGCCCAAGGCTTGATTTGCCTAGATCAAGCGTATAGATCTCCTAACCAAGTGTATGGACTTGTGATTGCAGTGGGTAGGAGATACTAGTCTATAGGACATGAATTTTGAGCTAAGGAAGGAAGTAGCCAATTGTCACAATGCTCAATTTGCTCACAAACAGATTGCTCAAAGTATGCTCAAGGATTTCTCAAGTGTAACAAGTGTATTTGAGTGTCCTATGACTTGTCCTATTTATAGGAATGGCCTAAGGATGCTTAAGGACGTTCTAGACAACTTCTAGGGGTTTCTAAGTGCTTAACTAGCCATTAGGTACAAGTTTGTTGCTTTAACAACGGCTAATTAATTAATTCTGCAGTTGCTGTCAGAGACCATCTCGGTCGAGGAATGGTCGACCGAGACACCTACTCGGTCGAACTTTTGTCGACCGACAGGCTCTCTGGAACAAGTGATTTGCAACGTCTATCTCCAACTGCCAACTACCTTGTCAGTTGTGTCTAACGGCTACTTTGGATCTTTCTCGGTCGAGAAGATTGTCGACCGAGAGTGTCTCGGTCGAGGAGTTTGTCGACCGAGATTGATCATGTTTCAATGTTTCAATTTAGGCACTAATTATATGTATGAGTGTGCATATGTGATCCTATTTGAAGGGAATGACTTATCTAAATGTGGTGTTTAGCTAGGGAGAATCTAACGCTTGATTTACATGCAATCTAAGTACTTGTACATTATATATTTGTACAAGTTTTTATAAAGCGATTACATTGCATGAAAACATAAACATGTAAGCATATGGATTTCCCTAGTTGCTTTGTCATCCACCTTAATCCTGCACACTCAAGTAGCTCGTTAGATCAATAAGAATGAAATGTTTGTCATAATCAAAACAAAGGGATTTATAGATGTCCGTTTAGCCAACAATCTCCCCCTTTTTGAAGATGACAAACATTTCCAAAAATATAAATAAAGGAAATATAAACCATATGAGTTTCATACCTTTAGATTACCTTGTGTAGCTTTCCCTCTTGGTTATAAAATGTGTGCTTATTATTTCCCTTGAATTATGGAACATGAAATCCAATTCACTAGGGAATATAGCAACTTTCAATGTAAAGCCAAGAGTTTATTTATGAAACTCATTTATTGAGTGTTTCATAATTACTAAGTTTTAGTTTTATATTTATTTCTCCCCCTTTGTAATTTCAAAAAGATATCCATTAGAAATAAGAACTCCCCCTTAATTAGATGTCCCATCAAATCTAATGAAAAAGATGTCCATTTAAAAGCCAAAATATCATGATGCAAGTAAGAGTTTTTGTTTAAGTAGCACAAATATCAAAGAAAACATCTTCTAAAGGAGTGATAAACAGTTGCTTCCTAATTTTGTTAAATTGATCTAGTGGAAGCGGTTTTGTAAAAATATCAGCCAATTGATCTTCCGTATCAACATGATGAAGGGAAACATGATTCTTGGAGATATGATCCCTTAAAAAGTGATGACGGATTTCAATATGTTTAGCTCGGCTGTGTAAAATAGGATTGTGTGCTAAGTTTATAGCGCTCGTGTTGTCACAAAAAATAGGCGTAGATGAAAGAGTAAAACCATAATCGTTTAATACTTATTGCATATAAAGCACTTGAGCACAACAAGACCCGGCTGCCATATATTCAGCTTCAGTTGTAGATAGGGCAACCTATTTTGTTTCTTGCTAAACCAAGATACTAAAGCTCTTCCTAACAAGAAACAGCCACCACTAGTACTCTTGCGATCAAGGCGACAACCAGCATAATCTGCATCAGTATAAGCTTTAAAATCCAAGGATTGTCCTTTTGGATACCATAAACCAAAACAAGTAGTGCCGGCTAGGTAACGAAGAATTCGTTTGACTGCTAGAAAATGAGAGTGCATAGGTTGTGATTGAAATCGAGCACAAAGACCAACGGAAAACATAATGTCCGGTCTAGAAGCAGTTAAGTAAAGCAAACTACCAATCATGGCTCTATATAAGGAATCATCAATAGGTTCCCCATTTTCATCCTTATCAATTTTAATAGAAGTAGCCATAGGAGTAGTAGCATGTTTGCACTGATCCATCCCGAAACGCTTTAAGAGTTCCTTAGTATATTTTTCTTGGCTTATGAATATTCCGACAGGTGTTTGCTTAATTTGAAAACCAAGAAAGAAAGTTAGTTCACCCATCAGGCTCATTTCAAATTCTTTTTGCATAATGTCACTGAATTGTGTGCACAATGAATCATTAGAAGCTCCAAAAATAATGTCATCAACATATATTTGCACAACTAGGAAATCAGATGTATATGTTTTGAAAAATAAAGTAGAATCTGAATTTCCAATAGAAAAATTATTATCAAAGAGATATGTCTTGAGCCTTTCATACCAATTCCTAGGTGCTTGTTTTAAACCATAAAGTGCTTTCTTAAGTTTATAAACATAGTCACCTTTTTCCGGTATTTCAAAACCAGGTGGTTGGGCAACATATACTTCTTCTTGAATAATGCCATTTAGAAATGCACTTTTACATCCATTTGGTAGAGTTTGATGTTTTATGTGCAGCAATAGCTAGTAACATTCTAATAGCTTCAAGTCTAGCTACCGGTGCATATGTTTCATCAAAATCTATTCCTTCTTGTTGATTATATCCTTGTGCTACTAACCGAGCTTTATTCCTTATTACTTCTCCTGCCTCATTTAGCTTATTCCTAAAAACCCATTTAGTTCCTATGATGGTTTTATCTTGTGGTTTAGGAACTAAATCCCATACATCATTTTTAGTGAATTGATTCAATTCTTCTTGCATGGCTATTATCCAATAATCATCTTTAAGAGCTTCAGATATCTTTTTAGGTTCAATGATAGAAACAAAAGCCATGTTTGCAACATCTTTGAAGGAAGACCGAGTTTTGACTTTATCATTAGGATTTCCAATAATAAGTTCTTGAGGATGATCCTTAATAAGCCTAGGTGTAGGTTGTGGTTCAGCTTGGTGATTATTTGTAGTAACTCTCTCACTATCATTTGGTATGTTTAAATTTTCGAATTGATTAGTGAGATCTATGATTTCTAGATTTTTAGATTTGGTCTCTTCATGAAAAGAAACATGAATAGATTCCTCAACTTTTCTAGAGATAGTGTTATATACTCTAAAAGATTTTCTAGAAGTGGAATATCCCAAAAAGAATGCTTTGTGTGATTTAGAGTCAAACTTATCTCTATCATCTTTGGTATTTAAAATATAGCATGTGGAGCCAAAAGTATGAAAATAGTCAACTCTAGGCTTCTTAGAATGTATTATTTCATATGGAGTTTTCTTCAAGTGAGAGTGAATAGTTACTCTATTTAACACATAGCATGCAGTATTTACAGCTTCGGCCCAAAAGGTTTTGGGTGTGTTGTGTTCGAGCATCATAGTTCTAGCCATTTCTTGTAGTGATCGATTTTTCCTTTCAACTATACCATTTTGTTGTGGGGTGCGTGGAGCAGAAAAAATATGAGTGTACCCTTGAGATGTACAAAATTCCTCAAATGTATGATTTTCAAATTCTCCACCATGATCACTTCTAATGGTACATATTTTGCTTTGTAATAGATTTTCTATCTTGGAACAAAATTGTATAAAAACATGAATAGTATCATCTTTAGTTGCAATAAAATGTACCCATGTGTATCTACTATAATCATCAACAATAACAAAACAGTATCTTGTACCACCAATAGATTGTGTCCTCATGGGTCCAAATAAATCCATATGAATTAATTCTAAGGACCTACTGGTGCTAAGTACATGTTTTGGTTTAAAAGAGGTTTTGGTTTGCTTTCCCATTGTGCATGGTTCATAGTTTTCAACTTGATCAAAAGATAAAGTAGGCAATCCACGAACAAGATCATATTTCACTAACTTTTTAATAACATGTGAACTAGCATGTCCGAGCTTTTTATGCCATAGTTGTAAGGTATTTTCATTTGCAAGCAAGAATTTTCCCACTACTGATTTCATAGAGTTAGGTTTAAGGATATAAAGATTTCCAACTCTATTTCCTTCATAAACAACATTTGTAGTGTTTTCTATCAATAACTTGCAGCAAGTTTTGTTAAATAACACATCATAACCACTATCACATAATTGACTAACACTTATCAAATTATGGTGCAAACCATCAACGAGTAGAACATTCTTTATTTCGAGGTTTGTACCAACATTACCTATTCCAACGATTTTGCCCTTACCATTGTCTCCAAAGGTGACTGTTCCACTTTTCTTTTCTTCAAAGGTTTGAAATGCATTCTTGTTCCCGGTCATATGTTTGGAACATCCACTATCAACCACCCATTCCTACATTAAAATGTAGATTTTGGTACCCATGTGATGGTCTGATATGGTTAGAATCATGTAAGTACATACTTGTATAAGAGTTCTGAATCAGAAATCCAGTCGGTCGACAATTGTTCGACCGACATATGTCTCGGTCGACTAATTGTCGATCGAGAAGATTACTGTATTACAAACAAAGAAACACAGAAATTTAGCTCGGTTGACCAATTTTCGACCGAAATAATTGCTGTAAATTTTGATGTTACAGACATCCTGTCGGTCGACAATACTTCGACCGATTAATGGTTCGGTCGACAATACTTCGACCGACTAAGTTTCTGTTTCATTACAACAATGCAGAAAATTAACAATATGCATGAAATCTTTTGTTTAGTTGAGATAAGACAATATAAATAGCAAGATGGAGCGTTTGGCCATATCTCAACTAAATTCCATTTGACTCTACTAAGTTTGAGGTTTTGGGACCCAAACTAATTCGGAATCCTTAGTTTTATAAGGGCATGAAAAGGAATAGTGTCCAAGACGTAAACAAAAATGGCAAGTAATAGAATCAACTTCATTTTTCTTTCTAGCCATTGTGTTCTTGGGTACAAACATAGTTTGAGTTCTTTTGGGTTGATTTTTCTTTGGAGCATATCCCAAACCTTTTCTTCCGTTGAAAACAGTACCAATGCTTCAAATGTTATCAAGTATATCTTTTCTTCTTAACTCATAAAGTTCTCTTTGCAGCTGAGCAATATCATTCATTTTCTTGTGTAGATCATTTCTTGCTTGATCTAAATCAGATAACAATGAATCTTTTTCTTTTATAACATTATCATAGTCTAGATGGTTACACAAAATAGGTTGAGTTTGAAAATCTTTTAGTTTAGCTAACAAGTCAGTCTTTTCTTTAGAAAGAAGATCAACATTTGTTTCTAAAGTGAGTAGCTTTCTAGTGCAATCATCTAAAGATGTTTTTAAAGACAAATTCTCATGATCAATGTTATTCTTTTCAGAAGAAAGATTATCTAATTTAGCAATTAGCTCATCATTTGATTTGATAACCTTCTTTAGTTTCTTCTTGACATCAACATACTTATCATGAATTTCTTGTAGACTAGTAACTAACTCTTCTTTAGGAAGATCAAGTAGGCTTACCTCTTGAGAGTCTTCATCATTTTCTCTTGCCATTAGACAATCCACCATTTCTTCTCCGCTTTCACTGTCACTTGACTCGTCCCATGCAGCTTTATAGGCTTTTTCTCCCTTCTTCTTGTGTGAGCTTTTCTTTCCTTTCTTTGCTTTAGGACATTCATTTTTGAAATGCCCTTTCTTCCCACATTCAAAGCACCTAGGAGTGGTAGAAGAAGAGCTGGAAATTTTGTTAGATTTAAATCTTTTGTATTTCTTACCGTTGACGATCAAGGCTTCTTCTCCTTCTTCTTCACTTGACTCCTCACTTTCTTGTGTGACAACTTTTGAAGCTTTTAGAGCCACATCCTTCTTCTTTCCTTGCCGAAGTTCACGTGCTCTTCTTTCCTCCTCTTCTAGGGTTGCTTCATGAGCTTCTAGGTTGCCAATAAGTTGCTCCATTTTCAGTCGAGTGAGTTCGTTTGCTTCTTCAATGGCTGTCACCTTTGGCTTATATTTTGGAGGGAGTGATCGAAGGATTTTTGATACCTGATCTTCTTCAAGGACAGGTTTTCCTAGGGCACTTAAACCATTAACAATAGTAGAAAATTTTGCAAACATTTCACTAATAGATTCATCAGGATCCATACGAAAGTGTTCAAACTTTTGTTTAAACATGCTAATTTTGGAATTTTTGACTTGGACTGTTCCTTCATAGGTTATGGATAGTCTATGCCAAATATCATAGGCTGTGTCACAATTAAATATTCTATTAAATTCTCCTACCGATATAGAACAATATAAAACGCTTACAGCTTTTGCATTCATTTGAGCTAGCTTTACCGTATTTGCATCCCATTCTGCAAATTGAGTTTGAGGGAGCTCATATGGGGTTGACACCATTCTCCATAAGTCCCAATTGATGCCTTGGAAGTAGAACTGCATCCTTCTCTTCCAATATTGGTAGTTTGTTCCATCGAACGCTGGAGGCCTAGCAACAAGTGTTCCTTCGAGGTTAAGGTTGTTGAGCACTCCATCACCCATTTCTTCAAGACCTTGCTAGGGTTCCTTGAAGCCTGCTCTGATACCAATTGAAAAAACACTAGAGGGGGGTGAATAGAGTTTTAAAATAATTTTAACAATGTATTGAACTCAAACAACCATGATTGAAAATTGGAAGAAGGAGACAGGTGTTTAGAGTGGTTCCAACTTTAGCAAATACTAAAGTTGTCAGTCCACTACCCGGTTGCTTACCCAACCGGGATTTTGAAAGTATTTATTTTATTACCTTCTCAAGGATTTATACAAAATACAATACTTTCCTTTACACCCTTTGAACAACCTTCACTTGAAGTAGGTGCACCAACTTTGAGGTAGCCTTCTTGAAGTAACTCCAAGCTCCCCCTTGAAGTAGCCTTCCTCTCTAGAAGTAACCTCCCGTTGCACCAGCCTTCTGAAGTAGCTCAAAGTCACCTTCTTCACCAAGAAGATCTCCACCCTCTCCAATCAGCAGCCTCCAACCTAGGAGTAGCAAGGAGAGTACAAACGGTAATAGAGAACAAGAAAGGAAAAAGGAAATTACAACTTATCCTTTGTAGCCCAAGGCTTGATTTGCCTAGATCAAGCGTATAGATCTCCTAACCAAGTGTATGGACTTGTGATTGCAGTGGGTAGGAGATACTAGTCTATAGGACATGAATTTTGAGCTAAGGAAGGAAGTAGCCAATTGTCACAATGCTCAATTTGCTCACAAACAGATTGCTCAAAGTATGCTCAAGGATTTCTCAAGTGTAACAAGTGTATTTGAGTGTCCTATGACTTGTCCTATTTATAGGAATGGCCTAAGGATGCTTAAGGACGTTCTAGACAACTTCTAGGGGTTTCTAAGTGCTTAAATAGCCGTTAGGTACAAGTTTGTTGCTTTAACAACGGCTAATTAATTAATTCTGCAGTTGCTGTCAGAGACCATCTCGGTCGAGGAATGGTCGACCGAGACACCTACTCGGTCGAACTTTTGTCGACCGACAGGCTCTCTGGAACAAGTGATTTGCAACATCTATCTCCAACTGCCAACTACCTTGTCAGTTGTGTCTAACGGCTACTTTGGATCTTTCTCGGTCGAGAAGATTGTCGACTGAGAGTGTCTCGGTCGAGGAGTTTGTCGACCGAGATTGATCATGTTTCAATGTTTCAATTTAGGCACTAATTATATGTATGAGTGTGCATATGTGATCCTATTTGAAGGGAATGACTTATCTAAATTTGGTATTTAGCTAGGGAGAATCTAACGCTTGATTTACATGCAATCTAAGTACTTGTACATTATATATTTGTACAAGTTTTTACAAAGCGATTACATTGCATGAAAACATAAACATGTAAGCATATGGATTTCCCTAGTTGCTTTGTCATCCACCTTAATCCTGCACACTCAAGTAGCTCGTTAGATCAATAAGAATCAAATGTTTTTCATAATCAAAACAAAGGGATTTATAGATGTCCATATAGCCAACATTTCCTCGGTATGGGTTGGGGAGAAATTTTTTTGTTTCTGCTGCCTTCTCTGTCTCCCCTAAAACCCAACATTATTATGATCAGATTTAGATTATCAAATATTTTTATTTAGGTAGAGGTTAATTTTATGAATCCAAAAAGTATTTTTTAATGTAATTTTTGGATAACCAGAGATTAAGTTATGTATTTTTGAATGTCTGGCCAATCACAATATCGAGAAAATCCACATAGGCAAGATTATCAATGCTAGTAGACTGGGTCCGCTGATATGGCCCAATCACCGGCAACCAAATAACCTCATTAGTGACCAGTGAGGTGTGAAACTAAGGAAACAAATTGAGGGCATGAAAAGACAATTCTATCCGTGGCAGAAAATGAATATATAAAAGGAAACGAGGGCTAGAAATGAGAAAATGCATGGGAAATTCATCCCCTTCCTGTATACATGTCATGGTTGTATGAAGAAGCTCCAAGCCAAGTGGCCAGTGGATGTTCTGGGCTTTAAAGCACCCTGTAACCATCACATCTAGCTTTGCAAAGGGCTAGCCAAGCCAACAAGCTAAGACTCAAGGTGCCCAGTCGTCGCAAACAGTGAAGGACACAATCCATGGTGAACGACCGTGAGAACATAGGATATGATGAAAATGGTCGTTTGGGCGAGAAGGTGAATAAGAAATCAAGAAGGGACGAGTGACACAAGGACAACAACGCTCAAAATGACATTGCTAGAGGTCTAAGGGTACACATGAAGAGGAAAGCATCAACGACTAGTCGACAAAGAAGAAGGCTCAATCACACAAGAAAACATGATGGCAGAAAGAAAGAGGGGGTTCCCACAAAGCTTACTGCACCCATGATTAAGTTGTGGTTGTCATTGATGTCGTGCAGGTGAGAGATGGTCGACGGAGAAGATAGAGTTTGTGATGGCAATGCACGCTCCCTCAGATCGAATGGATGATGAAGTTAGACCATACATGAGTGTGTGATTATTTTTTAATGCTTAGGTATATATAGGTGCAGGTATTACGTGATCTACAAATCACGGGAAACATAGGTTGAAACCCCAAATTGGGTGCTTCCTAGTTTTGGGAAACTAAGGCTCAAATTAGGGTTTTTTAAGTGTGAAATTCTCTCACGAATTCAATGCATGAAAGTTCTCAAAGAATGGTTAGGAGATAAGGGAGAAAGAAGTGAGAGAAAACTAGCAATACTATTAGTGAAAAGGGGGAGTCCAACTGGAGGTAGGATACGAACTCCCCTTCATCTAATCGTCATGCAGTGGCCATGGGAGAAGCATGTATTAAGTAAAGTCTATGTGATAGTGTGATAAAGATAATTTTGAAAACTTTATTTGAATCAGAAATAAAATAAAATGATGTTATATATTTATGTCTACTCTTTCCTAATCAAATTGGGGGAGTAAACATTTCCAACTAATATGAAATTTAAGCCCTAAACTAATTAAGATATGTAGATTCTAATTTTGGCACTAGTTTTTACTTTTGAAGAGATTTCATATTTTATGTAATATTTTTAGAGCATATCATATATATTCTTTTCTTAACAAATTTGAGGAATCTAGGAATACTCTAAAGATGTGAAACTTGGCCTATAAGCAAACTTAAACATGAGGATATTGATTTGCCATTAATTTTTCCTTTTGGAAAGATATACTATTCTACTTAATATTTTGAACTTTAAATCATATTCTCACACCAAAACTACACTAGGATAGATAAGTTTGTCCAACTAATGTGAATATTCACAAATAGACTAGTCTTGGAATGTGGATTTTTGAATTTGGGATTTATTTCCACTTCTGACACTTAGTAATTTATTGAACACTTTTGGTCTTTTCTCATATTTTCTTATCTAAATAAAGTTATTATGATTCAAATAATGTGAAAATTGGCAAGCCAATTGGGACCCAAGGAACACGTTTGTACCATTATATTTGAGTTTTGGAATTTCTTTTTATGAGTTATGTTATCATTATGGTTTAGGCAATTTATCTTCATATATGTTGATAATCTTCAATTAGAGTCTCATTAATTTCACAGTGTTACAAAAAGAGTTATATTTTATTATTATGCATGATAATACACCTTTTACTAATTGACATATTTAATCCATTAATTCCACTTTAATTTAGATGATTGTACCAAAATATTCCAATTATTATTCTAATACATGTTCTAAGTTCATTATTGCTCTTATTCAACCATTATGTGAATATTAGTTAGTAAAAAAATATATTCTACATATTTTATGAATTGGTTTACATGTTGGCACATAATTAAGTTATTATGCAAATGTGTGATTTTGATTATAGAACCTAATGCTATATGTATTATTTATTAAGGTATAACTTTATCTTTGTTTGGTCAAATTCAAAGAACCAAGAATATTATCCTTCTAATTAGGGAATAGGGTACTATTCTAGGTTTGCGTTCATTACAACATCGATTTTGTCCTAGAAATCTAATCTTCAAAACATTACCTATCACTTATTCTCCTCTCCTCAAAAATTTTAACCTAATATACCAAGATAAACAACATCAAGTTATGAAGGTTACATATTCATATCTTAGTTATGAATACTTTAGGTATTTACATTGTTCATAGATCATGCATCTGACTAATAGTTCATACTCACCTAGGGTGGGGTTTTAGGTCCTTGTGTTTTTAACCTATCAACCCCAAGATTCACATTATCATCCAAAAATGCATAAGGTTATATATAAGTATATGTCAGCTAAACCTTTAGCACAAGCCTTACTATCATAGTCACAACTTCCACTTAAAACTAGGGTTTATGATTTCCAATCCAACTAAATCTAGGGTTTCTGTATCAAACTTCATACCTCTCTTCCTTGTGACACAGTTTAAGGAAAAAATAGTAAATCCATAAAAAATTCTTTTGTACATGTAATTGTATAATAGAGAATATTTTTTGACGATGAAATCTATTTGACATAAAACAAAATATGGATCCAAAATCAATCACAAGAACTGAGTCACAAGGTATTCTATATATCATCTGCTTAAATATTTTCTCATCCTCAAGCCAAAAACCATCCTAAAGTTAAAACTCAAAACTTTCAAGAGATATTTTACAAAAACCTACATATGATCTTAAGGGTCCCCTCACACTAGGGTTGGATCATCAAGATCTTATAGGGAAATATGGTACAGAGCAGGCAGAGGAATTTAAAAATGTATCTACCATATTCCTCATAATTAGTAGACCTCGTCAATAACTATAATGAAGGAAGGACGGTTTATGGATATACTTGGTCCTGGAGCAAGTCCAGTGACAATCCTCATCATTGTAGATGCACAACTCTGAATCCTAGTTGCACTGGGACAGGTCTGACTGCTACGCCTCCTTGGTCTGCACCACAGACTGCAGCCACAAATGTCGTCTTCTTCAATAGTTCCTCTTGTCATATACTTTTGGTTGATGTTGTCCTCTAAGCGCCAAACAATAGCTTCCCGCCTCTATGGTAGTCTACACGGACCGCCTAGAACTCATGTCGTCCTATTGGATAGGACAGGAAGGAGTTGTCCCTCCCACTGGCGTACTAGTCACCAGCTTTCTATCCCACCACGACAACTCTCAGTTCTTCTCTCCCTTTGGCTATCCCTCCCTAGTCGGGTAGGACTTGCCTAGGCTCTTGTGGTTACCACAACTAGAGAGGATAACAGTTGTCAAAGGAACTGATTCTCAGTTGTCTTCGTTGTGCTCTGGGAAGCCCCCAATACCCCTCTATATATAGTAGAGGCCAGGTCAAGGTTCCCAATTGCTATCCGATGTGGGATTAATGTGCAAGAGTGGAAAGGATTAGAAGAACTCAAAATTTCACAACAATTTTGAAAATTGCACAACCTGCGACAGTCAAAATGGCCATTTGGCTGAGCCAGACAGTCATCTCACACTACGAGATGGTTTTTTCGTGGTTGTCAGTTGTACACAAATTTGGCAAATCAATTTCCATCAATGTTAGACATTGATTTTCTTGTGCAGCAAGTATTGCTCAAGTGAAACGAATAGGGAAACATCTAGAACCTTCCCCGACTGAGATGGGCCATCTTTCCCATGCGAGACAGCAGTCTCAGTTCACCCAGATAATTGTCTAGTGACCTGAGTCATGCCCTTTTGAATGGGTCAGTTTGATCCTTGGCCAAATTCAACTCACAACCAGCCTGACACCCAGACTCCCATCTCAACTCTTGAGACGGCCGTTTGGCACTTCTAGATGGCCGTCTCAACACTTGAGAAGGGTGTTTCACAATGTTGTTTGTTTGTTTGTTGCCTTAATCAATAGCCTAAACACTTTAGCACTTAATTAACTATCATTCGAGATCTGAACTCCTCTTTTAGGTCAAGACATATGCGTGTGACCCTATAGGTCCCATATTACGTTGGCAGTGAGTGTCCATAACAACTTATGACATCACAAGCAAAGAGTGGTGCCTAGTCACACATCATTGCTACCCAAGTAAATGGAAAAGTTGGGGAACAACTTCAACTTACAATATGTGTATGGTGTTGCAGTGTTTGTATAGTTCCTTTGTCTCTGATGTCCCAAATTGAACTAGAGGCATGGAGTAGTCACCCTCATTATTATTCAATCCTTTTCTTGAACCAAGAGTAGACTGTCTGAAATATATGTAAGCTCAATATCACATATTGACTCACATGTGCATGGTCATGCTTTTCTCAATCTCACTAATCAAGAGGCATGAGACATCACACTACAATAGGAGCGACAAATCCCACATCTATCACTCATAGTCAATCTCCATGTATCAAAGCCACCCAATCACCACTGTTATAACAACCCATGTTTCAGGACTGCATTTGATGATGCCAAAGTGTACCCAATGACATTTGTTGAGTGCAATGATTTTAGGTCTAAGAACCACAACCACCACCATCACTGTGAGAGTTGACCATGACTTCCATGATGATGGCTTCCATGTGTCAGTCTCACGGTGGGTCTGTCTGATACACTATTCTCTAACATGTATCTATGTGCTTGCTTTGATATTGCCTTATCATGACTAATGATATTTAGTCATCAACCAACTCACACACTGATCTTATGTATCATTGTTGTCTATCAACCTTCCACAATGACAATCGATCAGGGACATAATGAGAATATGTGTATTTACTTTTAACATCTGTATGTTCTCATCAACATGGTTCGTAACTTGATTACATATGTCATTGAGTATTATATTCTCTAGACATTTATAATGTTATATAATTATCTCATAACTGGATGAAATAGAATAAATTAGAAGCTTGCCTTTTATTAATAATCAAATCATTTTACATGATATGCCATTCCAATCATCATAAGATTGGCTCTCTGGACATACATAACCAACTGACTGCCACTTGCATGCATGGCCATGTGATTCATAACTGTAGATGCACAACTTTGAATCCTAGTTGCACTGGGACACGTCTGACTATTGCGCCTCCTTGGTCTACACCACGGACTGCATCCAAGAATGTTGTCTTCTTTAACAGTTCCTCTTGTCACAGACTATTGGTTTATGTTGTCCTCCAAACGGCAAAGAACAACTTCCCGCCTCTATGGTAGTCCACAGGGACCGCCTAGAACTCATGTCGTCCTACTGGACCAGACATGAAGGAGTTGTCCCTCCCACTAGCATACTAGTCACCATCTTGCTCTCCCACCACGACAACTCTCAATTATTCTCTCCCTTGTCTATCCCTCCATATTCAGGTAGGACTTGTCTGGGCTCTCATGGTTACCACAACCCGAGAGGACAATAAATGTTAGAGGAACTAATTCTTAGTTGTATGTGTTGTGCTTTGGGAAGCCCCCAATACCCCTCTATATATAGTAGAGACTAGGGTCAAGGTTCCCAGTAGCTATCTGATGCAGGATTAATGTGCAAGAGTGGAAAGGACCGGAAGAACTCGAATTTTTACAAAAATTCCCAGTTGTACACAAATTTGGTAAATCAATTCCCATCAATGTTAGACATTGATTTCCTTGTACAACAAGTATTGCTAAAAGAAACAAACAGGGAAACATCTAGAACCTTCCCAAACCGAGCTGGGCCATCTCTCCCATGCGAGACGGCCGTCTCAGTTCACCCAGACGGTCGTCTAGTAACCCAAGTTGTGCCTGTTCAACTGGGTCAGTTCGATCCTTAGCCAAATTCAACTCACAACAGGTCTGACACCCAGACGCCCATCTCAACTCTTAAGATAGCCGTTTGGCACTTCTAAACGACTGTCTTAACACTTGAGATGGGCATTTGAAAGTGTTGTCAGCCTATTTTTTGCCTGAATCAATTGCCTAAACACTTTAGCACTTAATTCAACTGTCATTCGAGATCTAAACTCCTCTTCTAGGTCAAGACCTATGTGTGTGACCTTATAGGTCCCATATTACATTGACAGTGAGTGACCATAACAACTTATGACATCATAAGCAAAGAGTGGTGCCTAGTCACACATCATTGCTACTCAAGTAAATGGAAAAGTTGAGGAACAACTTCAACCTACAATTTGTGTATGGTGTTACAATGTTTGTATAGTTCCTTTGTCACTGATGTGCAAATTGAACTAGAGGCATGGAGCAGTCACCCTCATTATTATTCAATCCTTTTCTTAAACCAAGAGTAGTCTGTCTGAGATATATGTAAGCTCAATATCACATATTGACTCACATGCACATGGCCATACTTTTCTAAGTCTCGCTAATCAAGAGGCCTAGGACATCACACTCCAATAGGAGGGACAAATCCCATGTCTATCACTCACAGTCAATCCCCATGTGTCAAAGCCACCCAATAATCACCGTTATAACAATCCATGTTTCAAGACTACATTTTATGATGTCAAAGTGTACCCAATGACATGTGTTGAGTGCAGTGATTTTAGGTCTAAGAACCACAACCACCACCATCACTGTGAGAGATGACTATGACTTCCATGATGATGGCTTCCATGTGTCAGTCTCACGGTGGGTCTGTCTAATACACTATTCTCTAAAATGTATCTATGTTCTTGGTTTGATATTGCCATATCATGACTAATGAGATTTAGTCATCAACCAACTCACACTGTAATCTTATGTGTCATTGTTGTCTATCAACCTTGCACAATGACAACCGATCAGGGACATAACGAGAATATGTATATTTACTCTTAACATCCATATGATCTCATCCACAAGGTTAGTAACTTGATTACATACATCATTGAGTAATATAATTCTTTAGACATTTATAATGTTACATCATTATCTCATAAATGAATTAAACAGAATAAATTGGAAGCTTGCCTTTTATTAATAATCAAATTGTTTTACATGATATGTCATTCCAACCATCATATGATTGTCTCTCTGGGCATACATAACTAACAGACTCCCACTTGCATGCATGGCCATGGGATACATACATGTAGATGCACAACTCAGAATCCTAGTTGCATTGGGACACGTATGACTGTTGTGCCTCCTTAGTCTACACCACGGACTACAGCTACGAACATCATCTTCTTCAATAGTTCCTCTTGTCACAGACTGTTGGTTGACATTATCCTCCAAGCGACAAACAACAGCTTCCCGCCTTTATGGTAGTCCACACGGACTGTCTAGAACTCATGTCATCCTACTGGACCGGACAAGAAGGAGTTGTCCCTCCCACTGGCGTACTAGTCACCAGCTTGCTCTCCCACCATGACAACTCTCAGTTCTTCTCTCCCTTGGCTATCCCTCCCTATTTGGGTAGGACTTGCCTGGGCTCTTATGAGTTGTCAGAGGAACTATTTCTCAGTTGTTTGTGTTGTTCTCTGGGAAGCCCCCAATACCCCTTTATATATAGTAGAGGCCAGGGTCAAGGTTCCCAGTTGCTATGCGATGTGGGATTAATGCGCAAGAGTGGAAAGGACCAGAAGAACTTGAATTTTTACAACAATTCCCAATTGTACATGAATTTGGCAAATCAATTCCCATCAATGTTAGACGTTGATTTCCTTGTGCAACAAGTAATGCTTAAGAAAAATGAATAGGGAAACATTTAAAACCTTTCCCGACCAAGCTGGCCCATCTCTCCCATGTGATTTGGCTATCTCGGTTCACCCAAACGGTCATTTGGTGACCCGAGTCATGCCCGTTCGATTGGGTTAGTTTGATCCTTAGCCAAATTCAGCTCACAACCAGCTCGACACCCAGACACCTGTCTCAACTCTTGAGACGGCCATTTGGCACTTCCAGATGACCATCTCAACACTTGAGAAGGGCGTTTGGCAGTGGTGTCATCCTATTTGTTGCCTGAATTAATTTCCTGAACACTTTAGCACTTAATTCAATTGTCATTCGAGATATGAACTCCTCTTCTAGGTTAAGACCTATGTGTGTGACCCTATAGGTCACATATTATGTTGGTAGTGAGTGTCCATAATAACTTATGACATCAAAAACAAAGATTGGTGCCTAGTAACACATCATTGCTACCCAAGTAAATGGAAAAGTTGGGGAACAACTTCAACCTACAATCTATGTATGGTGTTGCAGTGTTTGTATAGTTCCTTTATCACTGATGTCCAGATTGAACTAGAGGCATGGATCCGTCACCCTCATTATTATTCAATCCTTTTCTTGAACCAAGAGTCGTCTGTCTGAGATATATGTAAGCTCAATATCACACATTGACTCACATGTGCATGGCCATGTTTTTCTCAATCTCTCTAATCAAGAGGCCTAGGACATCACACTTCAATAGGATGGACAAATCCCATGTATATCATTCATAGTCAATCCCCATGTGCCAAAGCCACCCAATCATCACCGTTATAACAACCCATATTTCAAGACTGCATTTGATGATGTCAAAGTGCACCCAATGACATGTGTTGAGTGTAGTGATTTTAGGTCTAACAACTACAACCTCCACCATCATTGTGAGAGCTGACTATGACTTCCATGATGATGGCTTCCATGTGTCAGTCTCACGGTGGGTCTGTCTGATACAATATTCTCTAACATGTATCTATGTGATTGGTTTGATATTGCCATATCATGACTAATGAGATTTAGTCATCAACCAACTCACACTATGATCTTATGTGTCATTGTTGTCTATCAACCTTCCACAATGACACCTATCTAGGGACATAATGAGAATATGTATATTTACTCTTAACATCCGTATAATCTCATCCAAAAGGTTAGTAACTTTATTACATACGCCGTTGAGTAATATAATTCTCTAGTCATTTATAATATCACATCATTATCTCATAACTAAATTAAATAGAATTACTTGGAAGCTTTCCTTTTATTAATAATCAAATAATTTTACATAATATGTCATTCCAATCATCATATGATTGGCTCTCTAGGCATACATAACCAGCAGACTCCCACTTGCACTTAGAAAAAATCACCCACAAATCTAATTCCGAGTGACCTTACATGACCATCATGTTTTTTCTGTGAAAGTGCCTTCATCAAGGGATCAACAACATTGCTTTCAGTTGGTACTTTGCAAATTTTTACATCTCCACACTACATGATCTCTCTTATGAGATGAAACCATATTTGTATATGATTTGAGCGCTAATGCAATCTGGTTTCCTTAGCTTGTGCAATAGATCCATTGTTGTCAAAATATAGCTCGATTGTGTCACTGATGCTTGGAACAACCCTAAATTCTATGATGAACTTCTTGATCCATACAACCTCATTTGTTGCACTTGATGCATCAATATACTCGGCCTTTGTTGTAGAATTGACAATTGTTTCTTTCTTAGAACTCTTCCACCTCACAACTCCATTGTTGAGGCAGAACATGAATCCAGATTGCAATTTGTAATCATCTTGATCAGTCTGGAAGCTTGCATCAGCGTAACCTTTTACCACCAACTCTTCCTCTCTGCCATAGACCAAGAATTGATCCTTAGTCATTCTCAAGTACTTGAGGATGTTCTTAATGGCTATCCAGTGAGCATCACCTAGATCTGACTGATATCTGCTCGTCATTCTCAAGGCATACGAGACATCGGGATGGGTACACAACATTACCTACATGATTGATCCAATTTCTAAGGAATATGGAATCTCACTATGTGTTCCCTTTCTTTATAAGAACTGGGACATTGAGCTCTAGAGATAGGACATGTTTCCTCTCTTTGAGTTCTCCATGCTAAACCATTTCAGTAGTTTGTCAATGTGTGTCCTCTAACTTAGTCCAATAAGTCTTTTGTATCTATCTCTATAGATCTTTATTCCCAAGTTGTAGGATGCTTCTCTCAAGTCTTTCATAGAGAATGTATTTCCAAGCCATCTCTTTACCTTTTGTAAAGTAGGGATGTCATTTACCATAAAAAATATGTCATCTACATACAATATGAGAAAAGTTACTATGCTCCCACTAACCCTTTTCTACACACAAGGTTCATATTCATTTTGAGAAAAGCCAAACCATTTGACTGTCTCATAAAAATGAAGATTCCATCTCTGAGATGCTTGCTTCAATCCATAGATTGACCTTTTTAGCTTATAGACTTTATTTGCAAATTTTGGATCTATAAATCCCTCATGTTGTGTCATATACACATCCTCAACAAGGTTCCCATTAAGGAACGCAGTTTTAACATCCATTTGCCAAATCTCATAGTCATGATAAGATGCAATAGCAAGCATGATCTTGATGGATTTAACCATGGCCACTGGAGAAAAGGTTTTGTCATAGTCAACACCATGAAATTGTCTAAAACCCTTTGCAACCAATCTACCCTTATAGGTTTGAACTTTTCCATCCATGTTGGTCTTCTTCTTGAATGCCCACTTGCACCCTATGGGTTTCACCTCTTTGGGTGGATCCACCAAAGTCCATACTTTGTTAGTATACATGGATTCCATCTCAGAACTCATGGCCTCAAGCCATTTCTCAGACTCTGGTCCCTCTATAGAAACTTTATAGGTTATTGTCTCATCATCAATGACCAATTCACTACCTTCTTGAGTTATAAGATATCCAAATCTTTTAGGCTCAAGACGTGTCCTATTAGATCTACAAGATTCATGTGTTACTTTGAGATTCCACAACACTTTGTGAATCTTTAGGTTCCTCTTGTACATCTAATGGTTCAACGTTTTCTTATTGGTCTCAAACCTCTTCGAGTTCTACTTGTATCCCACTGACTCCTTTGGAAATAGAATCCATTTCAAGGAATACAACATGTCTAGAAACCAACACTTTGTTGTTAGATGGATTATACAAGTAGTATCCCATTGTTTACTTGGGATATCCAACAAAATAAAAAAAATTAGATCTAGGGACAAGCTTTTTAGGAAACATTTTCTTGACATAAGCTTCGCAACCCCAAATCCTCATAAAAGACATTTTGGGACGCTTCCCACTCCATATATCATATGGTGTCTTTTGAACTGACTTAGATGGTACTCAATTTAGTATAAACGCGGTGGTTTGTAGAGCATGCCCCTAGAAGGTTATCGGAAGTTCAGCTAAACTTATCATTGATCGCACCATATCCACTAATGTGTGATTCCTTCTTTCTGATACACCATTATGTTGAGGTGTTCCAAGCGGAGTCCACTAGAACACAATCCCATGGGCTCTAAGAAGGTCCTCAAACTCTTGGTTTGGGTATTCTCCACCTCGATCAGAATGAAGTGCCTTAATAACTTTACCAAGTTAGTTATGTACTTCATTCATAAACTCCTTGAACTTTTCAAGAGCTTCTGACTTATGTTTCATTGAATAAACATAGCCATACCTACTGAAGTCATCAATAAAGGTTATGAAATATCGATACCAACCTCTAGAGATTGTCCTAAAAGGTCCACACACATCAGTATGTATGAGTCCTGATAGATCATTAGCCCTCTCATTGTTACTAGTGAAAGGGGTCTTACCCATCTTTCCCAACAAACAAGATTCACATGTCTCTATTGATTCAAAATCAAAAGAGTCCAGATAACCATCATTATGGAGCCTAGATATGCGATTCTCATTTATGTTCCCTAGAATACAATGCCAAAGGTAAGTTTTGTTTGAGTTGTTGAGTTTTAGTCTTTTGGTATTAATGTTATATACATCTATCTTTAGATCTAACAAGTAAAGACCATAATACATTGGGGTACTGTCTTAAAAGATCCCATCTTTTAAAACAGAACATCGACCACTTTTAATATGGAATTCAAATGCATCATTGTCCAAACAAGATACATAAGTGATGTTTCTATTTATAACATGTACATAATAACAATTATTTAACTCTATTACAAGCCTTGTAGGCAAAGATATATTATAGTTTTAACTGTGTTGGCCACAACTCTTGTGCCATTAGCAACTCATAGTTCCACCTCGTCTTTCCCCAAAGGCCTATTTCCCTTCAGATCTTGCATATGAGAACATATGTGAGATCCACATCCCATATCTAATGCCCATGATGATGAAGTAGATATATTTATCTCAATAACATATATACCTAAAATGGAGATCACCATCCCCATCTTCTACTTCCTGAAAGCCTTAAGCCTTCAAGTACAAAGGATGAGATCATCTTATACTTTTCTTTCTCCTTATCTTGAGTGCTGAAGAATTAGACTTAGGCTTGACCACATAACTCTTCTTGGTCTTGTTTTGATCCTTGGACTCAGCCCCGGTGATCACCGTCATGGGCTTGCCTTCTTCACTTTTGCTTCCTCATGAATCAACATGTCAAGCAATTCTGACACATGTCCATCCGAATTACTCACACGTTGGTAAGCAATAAAATGGCTATATGATTTTGGCATAGTCTTTAAAATCATATTAGTAGCATCCACTTGTGCCCTAGGCACATCAGGAGGAGGTATTTTAGGCACAAATTTGTCAAGGACGTAGAGTTTGCACTCTTCATTGAGAAACCTTCCCAAAGTCCAAAACCAGTCATGGAAATTTCTCCCGTCTAGTTTGTCCTTCTTTAGGACCAATCACAAATTAGATTTGTTCGTCATTGATTCTACAAGAGAAAAATTGCATTTATCATAAACCATTTTTGATTTTATTATATTTAAAAAATATTGACGATATTAATTAGGTCTCTAATTATCACTTCTCCCACTATTTTATTCGAATTGATAACCCTCAATATCAATTCGGAATATTGTAGTGAATAATATTCTAGTGGGCCAAGATCCAAAATAATTCAACCATTACTTGTCCAACACCAGTTTCCATGGTTAATTATTAAGGTAGAAAGTCATACCAATTGCAACATATTCCACTCGTGGATAGATGATATGCACAATCCCTTGTTATAATCATTTGCATGCTTTTGGGCTTAGACTTTCTAAGAATCACCAGTTAAGCCTGACCCAAAAGCTGACACGATAGAACATGCACCCTGCTTTAGCAGAACCTACATATCTATCATCACACTTCTACAAGATGGATGGCGCACCATGCTTTAGAGTAACCTACGCTTGGTCGATCAAGCTTTTCATGTGTGCCTCTTATGGAAAGCATCTAAGACTTAATATTAAAAATACTTTATCTAATAACTACATATATAGTATGTAACTTATACATGTTATATCCCACAATGAAAATATCCAATAAACGAAAGTGGTGGTTATGGCCAGTCCTAATGTAATTCCTTGGAGCCACAAGGAATTATGGTCATCTAGGTCTACATCACATATAGAAACTTGTTGTTGATGAAGATCTATGCTTGTCAATATGGGCTATTGGTTCAACCCTTGAACCGATCAACTCACCTCTTGATCAGTTATTAGGTCGTCTCACTCATCGACGGGTCCTTCCATGCACCATCGGCTGGCTCCTCCAGCTGATCGGTCGGGCCCATCAGGGGATCGATCTGGCTTGTTCACCATGTCCTCCAAGGTCCTTCCGTCAGTCAACTCATCTTCAGGATGTCTTCATCTTCTTCATAACAGGAAAGTAAACTATCCTACTTTTACATGATTATAGGAAAACCTCGAGTTACATTTGAGGGGAGAAAATGTAGAAGAGAATTAACTTTACATTGGGAAGATGAGATAGAGGCTCAATACACAGATCGAGATAAAAGGGACAAACCAACCACATACAACCATGCACATATAGGGGTTATTGGCCATAACCATGCTACACATCCACCATCAAAACCACTTATAAGGTGATGCGTGTAATTTGGAGATATATATATATATATATATATATACATAAGTTTGGGATTATCATGGTGTTTGGATTTGATAAAATAATATTTGCATTACATGCAATAATAAAATGACAAAACCAAAACCCAATCATATCGATTATCCCGTAATATAGTAAATCGATGTTGCCTCTAATACCACCATAGGGAAATATGGTACAGAGAAGGTAGCAGAATTTTAAATTTTATCTACCATATTCCTCATAATCAATAGATCTCATCAATAACTATAATGCAAGAAGGATGGTTTATGGATATACCTGGTCCTGGAGCAAGTCCAGTGACATTCCTCGTCTTTGTAGATGCACAACCCTGAATCCTAGTTGAATTGGGACATGTCTAAATGATGCACCTCCTCGGTCTGCACCACAGACTGCAGCTACAAACGTCGTATTCTTCAACAATTCCTGTTGTCACAGACTGCCGGTTGACGTTATCCTCCAAGCGGAAAACAACAACTTCCCGCCTCTATGGTAGTCCACACGGACCGCCTAGAACTCATGTCATCCTAATGAACCAGACAGGAAGGAGTTGTCCCTCCCACTGGTGTACTAGTCACCAGCTTGCTCTCCCACCACAACAACTCTCAGTTGTTCTCTCCCTTGACTATCCCTCTCTAGTCGGGTAGGACTTACCTGGGCTCTCATGGTTACCACAACCAGAGATGACGACAATTGTTAGAGGAACTGATTCTCAGTTGTCTGTATTGTGCTCTAGGAGGCCCCCAATACCCCTCAATATATATTAGAGGCCAGGGTCAAGGTTCCCAGTTTCTATCCGATGTGGGATTAATGTGTGAGAGTGGAAAGGACCAAAAGAACTCAAAATTTTACAACAATTCTGAAAATTGCACAACCTGTGACAGCGGAAGCAGACATTTGGCTGAGACGTACAATAGTCTCACACACAAGACAGTCGTATCACACTACAAGACAGTCTTTTAGTGATTCCCAGTTGTACAAGAATTTGGAAAACCAATTCCCATCAATGTTAGACATTGATTTCCTTGTGCAACAAGTATTTCTCAAGTGAAACGAATAGGGAAACATCTAGAACCTTCCCCAACCAAGTTGGGCCATCTTGACCATGCGAGATGGCCATCTTGATTCACTTAGACAGTCATTTGGTGACCTTAGTCATTCTCGTTTGGCTGGGTTAGTTCGATCCTTAGCCAAATTCAACTCACAACCAACCTGACACCCAGATGCCCGTCTCAACTCTTGAGACTGCCATTTGGCACTACTAGATGGCCACCTCAACACTTGACATGGGCGTTTGGCAGTGTTGTCAGCCTGTTTGTTTCATGAATCAATTACCTAAACACTTTAGTACTTAATTCAATTGTCATTCAAGATCTGAACTCCTCTTCTAGGTCAAGATCTATGTGTGTAACCCTATATGTCCCATATTACATTGGTAGTGAGTGTCCATAACAACTTATTACATCACAAGCAAAGACTGGTACCTAGTCACACATCATTGCTACCCAAATAAATGAAAAATTTGGGGAACAACTTCAACCTACAATTTGTGTATGGTGTTGTAGTGTTTGTATAGTTCCTTTGTCACTGATGTCCAGATTGAACTAGAGGCATGGATCATTCACCCTCATTATTATTCAATCCTTTTCTTGGACTAGTAGACTATCTGAGATATATGTAAGCTCAATATCACATATTGACTCACATGCACATGGACATGCTTTTCTCAGTCTCGCTAATCAAGAGGCCTAGGACAACACACTCCGAAAGGAGGGACAAATCCCATGTCTATCACTCACAGTTAATCCCTATGTGTCAAAGCCACCCAATCATCACCATTATAACAACTCATGTTTCAGGACTGCGTTTGATGATGTCACAGTGTACCCAATGACATGTGTTGAGTGTAGTGATTTTAGGTCTAAGAACCACAACCACCACCATAACTGTGAGAGATGACTATGACTTCCATGATGATGGCTTATGTGTGTCAATCTCATGGTGGGTCTGTCTGATACACCGTTCTCTAACATGTATCTATGCTTTTGGTTTGATATTGCCATATCATGACTAATGAGATTTAGTCATCAACCAACTCACACTTTGATCTTATGTGTCATTTTTGTCTATCAACCTTCCATAATGACAACCGATCAGGGACATAATGAGAATATGTATATTTATTATTAACATCCATATGATCTCATCCACAAGGTTAGTAACTTGATTACATACGCCATTGAGTAATATGATTCTCTAGACATTTATAATGTTACATCATTATCTGATAACTGAATTAAATAGAATAAATTGGAAGCTTGCCTTTTATTAATAATCAAATTGTTTTACATGATATGCCATTCCAATCATCATATGATTGGATCTCTGGGCATACATAACCAATAATTCTTATGTGTGCATCTTACAATTCCAAATTACTTATTCATCACCTCGTAAACAAATTAGGTAAGTTCTAGGGTTAACATATAACTTAGAGGATAACTATGTAATGTAAGGGTTCTAATTAGGGACTTATGGGATAAGATATAAATCCTATGGGAGACAAGACTTAATTAGTTAGATTAAGTGACTGCTAATGGCTCTGATACCATACTATAAGTAGTGGGAATTAAGAGGGGATCCACTCCCTACTAAATTGAATAAAAAGGAAACATCCCATATGCCAAATGCATGACTAAATTCTTCACAAAAGGCATGATAATCTAGTTTAATTAAAATATGATTGGAGACACCAAATATAACAGCAGAATATAAGACATCTAACTATTACAATGCTTGATATTATCATTTTCCTTCACCACATAGGGTGATACATGTATAAACTAAACTAAACCACAGGATAAGTAGAGGATCATCTAAGCACCTTGAATCTATCTCCCAAAAAGGTTCAACTACTCTATCCTAGCCAACCTTGGCTTTCTCTTCCTACCTATAGATGGGGTTGGAAGCATACCTAGAAGAGAATAGAAAAATGGAAATTATTAGCATACTCGAGAATATGAGCATATTAATAATATATTCAACAATAGAAGGAATAAATGACATCAATAAACAAGATTTCCCATAGAAGAGGAAAGTACCACTCAAGTGGGTATCAAAACAATAAGAATTGTAATAAGATGATAATAAAAAAATACACTTGCCATTAATAAAACATTAGAATTGTGCCACAAAAGAACATATAAAGAATTTAGGGCACAAAACCCAGCATAATTATATCAACCTTTTAAAGACCTGATCTTTATAATCAAATATTCACAATGTTTGCATCAAAAAATATAAACAATCTTTCATTCATACAATTTTCTCAAGTACATGATTTTTTATACATATACACTTGATATTAAAACTTAGTAAATCTAATCTTTATCTTCTAACAGAGGACTATGTCATGCAATCTCTTCTACGCCTTCTCTGGTCACCTTCCCATGAGTTCCTAGAAGGAACAAAAAACCACAAATGGGCCCCAATAAGGGAAATTGGGGTCAGCAAAGATGGTACAAAATTAATATTTGGAAAATAAAATAATATGAACATATCTACAAGAATTTTCATGATATAATGCAAAGGAATGAACAATATAGGCAAGCATCAACAAGGTAGCAATGGGTTTTCAATTTCAATAAGATTCAATATCCAAAATTTGAAACTAGTCATTAGATTTCCAATAGTTAGCACATGTCAATGTCTATGTTGTTGGGTAAACCATATGTTCTCTTCATGAGAATGACAACACATCAACTGTGTTTCCCAGTATACTAAGGGACCTCATGTCCTTCTCTCTGTGTAGAGTCGTGGAAGCTTTATTCCACTAAATCATGGGGCACTAGCCTGCCCTTTTTGAGGTTTAAACAATGTGCTACTATTTTTGATGATTTATTGTGGGTGGATTTCAAGGAGGAGGGATAAGGTTTATAAAAAAGTTTAAGCCAACCAACCAATCTAATTATGCATATAATCAAAGAGGGAAATAACTTTCCAAATGGAATAGAAATTTTGTACCTTGAACTCAATATCAAGTAATTTAAAGCACTCCAAGTATGAGGCTCCATGAGTCAAAACAAGATAGAGAATCTACAAATGTAGAGTATTACTTGTCACTATTTGACTTGGAATCATGTGTTATTCAAATTTCATCTTATTAGTATTACAAGTGGCTAGGATTTTCATTTTAGGAGTTTTGATTCATTTATTTCACATTCTAGTCTTTCATAGGGAATTAACTAAATTACTTGCATATAATCAAAGCCATACAATATGATATGATCATATCAATATATTAAGTCATCAGTGCATCAAGATATTCCCAATCTTCTTGATTTAGGGTTTACATTCTTTCTTATTATAGGATACATGTAAGTCTAAGATCTCTAGGCATCTTATACTTATAGTCGTAAAAGTATTTCTTATACCATAATATAGATTAATCTAGCATTCTATGTGTGGGCTCTGATCTCCAAACCATGACATAAACACGATTAAAACTTAACGGAAGCGATTCGATAATCAGCGGAAGACAAAAATCAAGGGAAATTAAAACTTTTAAGACAAGAGCTTGAATCCATAAAAACTTCTTTCATAAAGAGAGATAAACTGTTTACATCTCAGGATAATTACTTCTTGAGTAATTATATACATCGAGATACAAAATCTCAAGATCACATAACAAAAGACTCCAAGACCTGAGAGTACAGAGGACACATAGGACTGACTCTAACTACACCATATGGCAGGATAATCTCCACCTGAGATTCTACTACTGATCCTGGTGCTGCTGCTGCTGAGACTGATCACCTGTAGGCTGGTTCCTTCATCTCCGACGTCCACCTAAAAGTTGAAGTCTACGGGGTGAGACAATTTTACATAATTGTCCCAGCGAGAGTTATAACTCTCCGCCAGAAGCTTTAATATAACATCAAAGAATATCTTAAGCAATAAAGCCTTCAAGGTATTAGATAACAGTTGTAGCTATAACCAAGAACTCAACATTTATGAGGTATGAAGAAATATAAGCACTATTACAGTGTAACATTAATCAACTAACTTGGAGTTATCTCTAACAAGTATATTACGTGGTTGATTATGTTTTACAAACAACATTATGCCCTGTGGAGATGAGGCATACCACTCATACTCCAACTGATCGCTGAGAAGTCACATCAGTATCATACATAGGTCATCAAAAGAGCCGGATTCTCATGACCTTCACCTTCCTCAGTCAGTAAGAGGATCATTTGTAGGACATCTCGTGTCTCTACTACTATAGCTCACCAGGGTAAACTGGTCCTTCGCTATTCTAGAGTCACAGTGGCGTTATGTACTCTCTTCGTCATTAGGAGATTTCATGTTTATCTCCACTAATACGGATATCTGTGTTTTCTTTGTCATCAGGAGGTTTCATGTTTACCTACCACTGATACGGTATGGAATTATAGTGAAGGATGGATGGATTACACATCTACATCACTTTCCTACACTAGGATGTAAGGTTCTACACATCCATGTACCCCACATACTCAAAAGTATGTGCTCCAGGAGTTCCCTGAGGAAAACCTGTTTCACCATCACTTGATCTCTGACAATGATGGATCTATGATCAGGGCTCTACATTATACTTGATTAGTTAGGTACATTCAGTATTCTTTAACAACATACATTGTTCTCCAAACAATAACAGTAGCATAACAGCTATAAAGGAAGAATACTAAATGTAACATGCCTAACTCATATCAATCATAATTTCTCATCATACTCATCACAAGTCATCTCTAAAGCATGACTTTGATGGTATTCATGGCTCTTACAGCCCATTAACTCATGGGATGCCACTGACTGGGCATCAAGTTACTTTTCTTATTCATAAGGCTAACAACATGCCTTCAATGAATATAACATCAATATCCATACCTGGATAAGATCACCTTCATATCAGAACCTGCATGGTTAATTCCACTGATAAAGGTAATACAAAAATAAGGAATACATTTCCCACTCTTATCATAACAGTTAACTCCTCTGATTCTCATCAATTGGAGTTTAATACTCATTTGCATGCCATTACCCTTGAATTAGGGTTTACTATTCACATTACATGTCATCACCCTTGAATTAGGGTTTACTATTCACATTACATGTCATCACCCTTGAATTAGGGTTTACTATTCACATTACATTAAATTGAACTCATAACATCATCATGTATGAGTATCATTATCATTGATGCTCTCAGATTAGTTAAAGATTCATCATTCATCATAATTAGGGTTTCTATGACTTCACACAGGTGGATCATACCCTAATTATGCACATTCATGTGTATTGAAGGTTCTTTAATTGAGTTTCCACCTAAAAAGGGTACTTTCTCTCTCTAGAAGTACTTTCTCTCTCTAGAAGTACTTTCTCTCTCCTCATACTAGTAGAGGGTGATAACACCACTCTAGATCAGGTTGGATTAAGTCATCATAGGCTAACATAGCCAAAAACATCACTACCATGTGATTAGGGTTTGATCTGATCAAGGTATTACTCAATTGACCCTTCAAGGGTATTTTGGTAATTTTCCCCATTGATCATCATCATGGTCAAGTCATTAGTCAATTAATCCCTTAATGTCCTAGGTTATCATTAGGGTTTAGATTAGGGCATAATTGATCCATTTATATCTTCAAATGATTGAGTGAAGTCAACCTTGAATCACCTTGATCGATCTCAACCATCAACCTCCAATTGGTTTGAGATCGTTTGAAAGAGTTGACCGTTTAGCCAATTTTGACTTCCAAGACCGTGAGGGTGTGTTGACCGTTTGCTCTATTTTGACTTTTCAAGACCGCGAGCCCTCATCTTACTCCAAGACCGTGAGCCTTCATCTTACTCCAAGACCGCGAGCCTTCAACTTGGTTTCAAGACCGCGAAGGTTATGTAGACCGTTTGCTCACCTTTGACCTCAAGACCGCGAGGCCCCTCACTGTCTTGAGACCGCGAGCCATCTCACGGTCTTGAGACCGCGAGCCCTCTCATGGTCTTGAGACCGCGAGCCCTCTCATGGTCTTGAGACCGCGAGGCTCACATGCTCTCAACCGCTTGGACCATCGACAAAGTTCAATGGTTACAACCGATGATGTCAACCAATGTTGAAGCCCTCAAAAGGTCAAATCCATGGTGACCACTTATGGATTAGGTCAATTAAGATTATGCTTAACCAATTGGTCATTCAATTGACCCTCAATTGTTGACCAATTAGGGTTGAAGTCGATTCAATTAGGGTCTATCAATGTTCACCCATCAACACTCAACAATGTGTATCAACACAAGGTTGAACCCTTCAATTGAGCTCCAATTGGGCCCAAACTTGGCCCAAACGGTCTTGAGATCATGTGGGTGGACCCCACATGGTTTTGAGACCGTTTTCCCAAGATTTCATCAAAATCTAATGTGATTTGATAGGGGTTGAACCATGATTGAGTCACAAAATCAGAATTTTGATTAATTGATAACTTATTGCAATTGGGTCCTTAATTGATCAATTAGCTTAACCCTAGACCTTCAAACGGTCATGGTTGATTGCCCTCGCGGTCTTGATACCGTTTGGATGACCCCCAAATGGTCTTGAGACCGTTTAGGTCAATCAACCCTAAAAACCCTAATTAAGTCACCATAATTTCAGTACTGATTTCATCTAGGGTTAGCCCTAGTAATCACACTTCAACTCTTATCTCGTTTGGAATTAGACCATAAAACTTGGTGAGTTGTTAATTAACATAATTTTTAAAAGTAATTTCATATGGTCAAAGCTTGGTCAACGACCTTACACGGTCTTGAGACCGTTTGCCCAAAAAAGCGATTTCAGACCGTTTGAAAATCAGGAATAAATTCAATTAAAGTTGTTACTTAAAAAGGCCATATATCCTGATACCTTTGGAGTTAACCTCTCAATTTTTGAGGGTGATTAGCATACATAATTAGGAACAGATTTATTATACGGTCCATGCTCGGTCAACGGGTCCAAATGGTCGTGAAGACCGTTTTCCCTCTCACGGTCCAGAGACCGTTTGCTCACCTCGCGGTCCTGAGACCGAGAGAGAAAGTTAGGGATACCGTTTAAGAAAGTGAAAAGTGGTGGGTTTTTCTTGGAAATCATGCCTTCATATCCTATCTCAAGAACAGTACGGGTATCCCACGGATTTTCTTGCAAGGTAGCAAAGAAAAGTAGGGAACATGAAGAACTATCATCTAACCGCATAAAAGAGATGTATATAGTAAAGCATGGGTTTAGAGTTATAAAACCAGCCTAAAGCTTGCTCCTTGAGCTCCAAGCTTTCAAGATCCAAGCTCTAATGGAGTCCTTGAGCTCTCACAGGTTGGCCAAGGTGAAAACTCCAAGGAAATACGAAAAGAGATGGCTAGAAAGGTAGAGTTTCGTGAGTTAGCCATGAAATTGACCTTAAATCCGAGTTCTGACCATGGAATTTAGGCAAAAGAAGGTCCCAAACCTACCTTGCACCCTTGGTCGTTCCTCTTGAGCTCCAAGACAGTCCTTAGTCGGCCAAGAAAGGGAAAACAGTGATATGCACGAAGGAAAGGTTCCTTTGCTTGAGAGGTAAAGTGTATATATACTTGGGTGGGGTTTCATTAAAGGCCCATAAGTTTCCCCTGATTCCAACTAGGTCCTTCCTTCATTACTTGCTCGTCCCTTCCTCTTTATTATAAGGACAAACCTTCTCTTAAGGTCTAGAAAAATAGGCAAAGAAGATCAATCTAATACTAAGGTACATACATAAAGAGCTATTGCACATATACCCTGATTATTCAATCACAAGGTATATTTCATAACTTGATCATTCAATTGAGGTGACTTCCTCATCATTTCTTCTCTAAATGATGGCAAGAGTCTTAAAAGATACATTAGATGATATATTTTTACAAATTGCATCCCTTAATTTGGGTAAATTGCATTTTACCCCAAATTAGGGTTTCAAGCACCGGGATTGCTTCCACAGCTGCACCTTGGTGCCCAAGCTTGGGAAATCCCTCAAACTTTACCAAAAAGATTCTCATGATGTCTCAACATTAGAGGAACATCTCATCATGTGCAAATTGCAAGCTAACCCTTTCAACTGGGTAAATTTCACATAGGTCCCTGTATATCAAAACAATGCTACAACCTTAAATAAAAAGGAGCAAATACTGAAATATATGTTTCTGAGAAATTTAATTACATGCTCAGAGTTAATCACAAAGATTTAATTACATATTTAGGCAAAACACCTAGGGTTAACTCATAACCCAGGTCAGGGATGTTACAAATTATCCACCCCTTACAAGGATTTTGTCCCCGAAATCGATAAGACATATTAAGAGAAAAGGGCAGGATACTTCCTTCTCATCTCATCCTCTAACTCCCAAGTGGCTTCTTCAACACCACGATGGTTCCAGAGGACTTTTACAAGACTTATATCTTTCTTCTTTAACTTTTTAATTCTTTTATCAAGGATTGACACTGGTCCTTCCTCATAGGATATATCATCATTCAATTCTACTTCCATGGGTTGTAGAACTGACAAGGTGTCTGGGTGACATTTCTTCAACATAGAAATGTGAAATACAGGGTGTAACCTTTGTAACTCAGGGGGCAGCTCTAGTCTATATGCTACCTTTCCAATCCGTTCAATGATTGGATAAGGCCCCATAAATCTAGGAGTTAACTTCCCTTTCCTTCCAAAACGAAGGACTCCTTTCCAAGGCGAGACCTTGAGATACACTCTGTCTCCAACCTGGAACTCTAAGGGTCTACGACGTTTGTCAGCATAAGATTTCTGCCTATCATGTGCAGTCTTAATCTTTTGTTGTATTACTTTAATCTTTTCTGTGGTCTGCTGCACAAGATCAGGACCCAACAACTGATGTTCACCAGTCTCAAACCAACACAGAGGTGATCTAAAATGTCTACCATACAAGGCTTCATAAGGTGCCATATCAATACTATGATGATAGCTATTGTTATAGGCAAACTCTATCAAGCTTAGGTGTAGATCCCAACTTCCGGTGAACTGGAGAACACATGCTCTCAATAGGTCTTCTAAGGTCTGTATGGTCCTTTCCGACTATCCATCAGTCTGCGGATGAAAGGCCGTACTAAACCTCAGCTTGGTGCCTAAGGCTCGGTGTAACTGTTCCCAAAAACGACTCGTAAACTGAGGACCTATGTCAAAAACTATTGTGACAGGAACTCCGTGCAAACGCACTATCTCTTGAACATATAACTCTGATAACCTTTCAGCAGAATAGGTTGTTTTGACAGGTAAGAAATGTGCTGTCTTAGTCAACCTATCAACAATTACTCAAATGGAATCATGTCCTTTGCTTGTCCTGGGTAGGCCAACAACAAAGTCCATGGTCACATGGTCCCACTTCCACTGTGGTATGGGTAAAGGTTGCATTGTCCCTGCAGGCTTCTGGTGTTCAACTTTAACTTGCTGACACACAGGACACCTCAAAACAAATTCTGCAACATCCTTCTTCATTCCAGGCCACCAATACAAATCTTTCAAATTCCGATACATCTTGGTGCTCCCTGGATGCATAGCATACATGGAAGAATGAGCTTCTTCCAGGATTAACTTCCTCAAGTTGTCCACATCCGGCACTATCATCCTTCCATTATAACAAGCTACTTGATCCTCTGAGTCATGGAAACCATCTCGCTTTTCATCTCCATACTCAGATCTAATCTATTGAACTGCAGCATCACCTAGATGTGCTTCCTTAATCTGCTCTCTTAGGGTAGGTTTAATATGCATCTCAGCTAACAGACCGACTAACAATGACACTTTCAACTGTACATTGTCTTGCCTTAAAGAGATAAGCATATCTCTCCTAGAGCATACTAAAGAGTTTAGTTGTGCTCTATTCATGGTTGATGTTGCTGATTTCCTACTCAAGGCATCTGTAACAACATTGGCCTTGCCTGGATGATAATCAATTGTACAGTCGTAGTCCTTGATTAACTCCATCCAGCGACGTTGCCTCATGTTGAGCTCATGCTGAGAGAAGATATACTTAAGGTTTTTGTGGTCTGTGAAGATCTGGAATGTATCTCCGTAGAGATAATGTCTCCAGATCTTCAAAGCATGAACCACAGCAGCTAACTCCAGATCGTGTGTCGGATAATTCTCCTCGTGTTTCTTAAGCTGTCGGGAAGCAAAAGAAATCACTTGTTTATCCTGCATCAACACACATCCTAGTCCATTCTTGGAAGCATCACAGAAAACTACATATCCTTTTCCTTGTTCAGGTAGCACTAGCACAGGTGCACTTGTCAACCTCTCCTTCAACAACTGGAAATATTGTTGACACTTATCATTCCAAGAAAAAGGAACATCCTTCCGGGTCAACTTGGTCAAAGGTAAGGCTATAGAACTAAAGTTCTTAATGAACCTTCGATAATAGCCAGCTAACCCCAAGAAACTTCGAATCTCCGTCGATGTCTTCGGTTGTTCCCAGTGTAGAACAGATTCTACTTTCGTAGGGTCAACATGAATTCCCGAGGCGGATATCACACTATGTGTCCTCCTTTATGCTTGTTTCTCTAAGTTTCAACTGAAATTATGATCTACATTGAATCAATTTAGAATTCTAAATATTACATCCAAGTATATTCATTATCATATCTACCTTGAGGGTTTATACTTACAACATGGATATAGTCTTCATAGTTACTTAAGTCACAAATTTATTACTTACAAATTTCTATATACAAATATTAATATAATGTGGCAAATCTTCACATAACATACCAACTAGGCTAGATGATTGTCATGTCGATATACACACCTAGCATGTCCTCCCTATTATAAATGTTCTCTTTGGTATGTACATGTAAATTGTTGTTCATGTAATTAGATAAGACGGGTCTATGATTTAGTAACAAAATACACCGACTAAGTGTTATATCCTATTATAAGTATCATCAAATGTTATAGGAGTTAGGTGTGAGTTTATGCCCCAGAATATATATGTGTGTTTATGGATACAACACGATTGATTTTATATATAATCAATTAGGTTTTCCATGGGGTTTTAGTATGCCATTACACTTAGATCCATGAGCAATTATCTTAGATTTCATAAATAAAATGACAAACTCACTTACATATTGTTGGATGTTTTTATGATTAGATCTGGGGTAGAAGCCACTTAAATCCTACTCCATCAGGTCTGATCAACCTACTTAGAGGTGCCATAGATGGTAACTCTTATCATGGATAGAATAGTAGGTTTCAGTTGTTGCCCCAAGTTCTTTCCTAGAGCCTCAGAGTTCATCATGGGATCACTGTGGGGATGCATCAATTGTGAATAGATGGTGGACTAGCACTGTTGATCCACACCCTCCTTGTCGACTATAGTAGGAAACCCTTGTGTCAAGCTTGGAGTTGGTTATCGATCTCAGGGAGCGCAATGAGGGGTGTTGTGGTGGCGTTGATGGAAAATTAGGCTAAGGTTTACTTGGGCATAGGGAGTAAAATATCTTTCTTCTTCATCATCTCTAAGGGAGGAGGTGTTGGGCAGAGTGAGAGGGAAGTTGTGACCAGCCATGTTGTAGGTTCATTGTTGAACTTGCATGTTATTTGCTGGACTCAGAGTCAAGGACATTGAGGTCTGAAGGTGATGCTTCCATGTGTTGTTGCAGGTGTTGCGCTAGCTATCATGTATATAGATTGCTGGCTACTAATGTAGGTAGGATGGAAGTGATGAAAGCTAAGAAGTGGTGCCATTGTAGGTTGCCATGAGGGTGCAGGTTGATTGCCAATAAGATTTTAGATCGGGTTAGTCATCAAGTAGGGAGAAGGTGACTGCTAATGAGGTGTTCAAAGAAGTTGGATGTCTATAGTTTGAAGGAGAAACATGAAGATTTGCCATGGAGGATCGTAGGGGGTCGATTTTGGGAAGTCTCTAGCAGATGGAGGTCAAGGTAGTGATCTGACCAAGTAGAAATAGAGGGTAGGATGAGAAGGTGATATTGACAGAGAAGGCGACCACTGTCGATCCATGGTGATGGTGAGTGATCATGTTCTTGTAGACATAGCTTCTGGGTGAAAGGAGATCAGTCCGGTCATTTTGTAGGAGGTTCCTCGGTGTATCGTTTCCTGGAAAGGCTTTAATGGAAAGCATATTCAATTATAGAAGAGGGATGAGTTGGCTGAGGAGTCCACCCAGGTCATAGATCAGTAGTTATGGAGGCTTGATATGATCAAGGTGAATAAGACAAGATGGCGGCAGTTGAGTACTTCCCCTTACTTTGGATCGTGAGAATTTATAGCTATTAGGTGGGTGATCCGCGATGATGGTATCTGAGGTGTTATATCATGGGGGAGGTGAGGTAAAAGGAAAGGACTAATCAGTCACAGTAACAACAAGATTGTGAGTCTTTGATATTGGGTCATGGCGCTTTTTTGTTTTTTCAAATAGGCCAGGAAAAGGGGGATAGCAAAGATGCTCTAGGATGTTATATCATGGGGGAGGTGAACATTCATATGATGAGTATCAAGGCAAAGGAGGGAGAGGTCCAATGCGGGCTTGTTCATTGTCGTTCAAACCTAGGGTAACAGAATGAGGGTTTTGCATTGGGGAGGATGCGAGGGTTTTTGTCAAAGAGGCATTACTTCATTTATTAAGGTTAATAACCATTCATATTATCTTATTTATTATTTCTTTCTAAATTTTATAACTTTTAAATGGAAATGTAGATATTTCCAAATATAGGATAATGGCTACAAGAAACTCAAGAGGAGGCTAAATTGTATTGAGGAACATGAAAATAAATCAAAATAATCACATTATGTTCAGAATTAAGGATTGGATTTTAATTTAAGTATTATTTAGGAAAATGTGTGAATTATAGATCTAAATAGATTGAGACCCAAAATTTTGTATGTTACAACTCTCCACCCCTTAAAGTTGTTTTCATCCTCAAAGTCAGTGAGTTTTTTTACCCACCCCTTAAAGGATTTCAACTAGAAATCTAATGATGTAACCTACACCAAACTCTAGGTTTCTACTCTAGGGTTTTCTCATGCCTCCTTGATTGTGACTTAGCTCAAGAAATTGTCGATAAAAATCCATAAAATATTTTTTTACATATAGTATAATAAAGAAAATATTTTTAATGGGAAAACTTTTTGATGCAAAACTAAAGATGGCCAAACTCAATGTGAGAACCATGTAACAATCACCACACGTCTACATTCTAGTTACTATTACTCCATCACGCCAACTGCTTGACACAATTTGGGTAACTAGAATGCCTGATCCAGGCATTACTAAGTCTGTAGGTTACTCTTTAGGGTCAGGTACACTTCTAGGTTAAGAATCTAAGTTTTGAATATTAGAATTTTGTGTTACACCAAAAAAATATTAGATAAACTATAGTTACCATAGACAACTTTAAAGCTTTATCAAATTTTACTCAATGTTATTGCCACTAATCTTTGTGACATTTTGTTAGGTCAAAAGTTTAGATATCGGGTAGAATGGTACATCAATAAAATTCTTAGTTCAATGTAAAATATCCAAGTTTTTATATATTTCTAAAAATTTTGAGTTTCAAAATCTAGAGGTCCTAATGTTTATCACATTTTACTATTTTATCATTTTTGATGAACTGGGATGAAATTTTGACTCTATTTTTTTTCACAAACTACATATGTAAAAGGAAAAGCCATCCTCAGTTCATCATATCTTCTACAGGTTTTATGTCAAAGTTATCGTGAGGCATTTTTTTAAATCAAGTTGTATTGGAAGCATTTCTCATCTAAGTCCTAACATATTATCACTTATTTCCTTCTTTTGAAGGTGATTAATCCTATAGACATTTTGTTGAGTTTACTGACTAAATTCAATCTTAGATTTTTTTGTAATTACTTGTGGTTGTAGCTGACTAAGGACGAGCTCTAGATCACTATTTGTATTCTAGTAGTGGTGATTTTCATGTTCCAAGGGGCACATGTTTGATTTTCAATAGTTAGCACATGTCAATGTCTATGTTGTTGGGGAAACCCTATGTTCTCTTCATGAGAATGACAACACACCAACTGTGTTTCCCAATATATTGAGGGACCTCATGTCCTTCTCTCTGTGTAGAGTCATGGAAGTGTTATTCCACAAAATCATTGGACACTAACCTTCCCTTTTTGACGCTTAAATAATGTGATACTATTATTGATGATTTATTATTGGTGGCTTTCAAAGAGGAGTCCTAAGGTTTATAACAAAGTTTAAGCCAACCGACCTATCTAATTATGCATGCAATCAAAGAGGGAAATAACTTTCCAAATGGAATAGAAATTTCATACCTTTAACTCAATTTCATGTAATTTCAAGCATTCCAAGTATGAGGCTCCATGAGTTGAAACAAGACAGAGAATCTACAAATGTAGAGTAATACTTATCACTGTTTGATTTGAAACCATGTGTTATTCAAATTTCATCTTATTAGTATTATAGGTGGCTACAATTTTCATTTTAGGAGTTTTGATTCAATTATTTCACATTCTAGTCTTTAATAGGGCATTAACTATATTACATGCATATAATCCAAGTCATACAATATAATAAAATCATATCAATATATTAAGTCACCAGTGCAATAACATATTCCCAATCTTCTTGGTTTAGGGTTTTATATTCTTTCATATTATAAGATAAATGTATGTCTAAGATCTCTAGGCATTTTATACTTATAGTCATAAAAGTATTTCTTATACCATAATATAGATTAACCTAACATTCTATGTGTCCTTCTTTATGTTTGTTTCTCTAAGTTTCAACTAAAATTCTGATCTATATTGAATCGATTCAGAATTCTAAATATTACATCCAAGTATATTTTTTATCATATCTACCTTATGGGTTTATACTTATAACATGGATATAGTCTTCATAGTTACTTAAGTCACTAATTTATTACTTACACATTTCTATATGCAAATATTAATATAATGTGGCAAATCTTTACATAACAGACCAAGTAGGCTAGATGATTGTCATGTCGATATACACACCTAGCATGTTCTCCCTATTATAACTATTCTCTTTGATATGTAGATGTAAATTGTTATTTAGGTAATTAGATAATATGGGTCTATGATTCAGTAACAAAATACACTGACTGAGTGTTATATCCTATTATAAGTATCATCAAATATTATAGGAGTTAGGTGTGAGTTTATGCCCCAGAATATATATGTGTGTTTATGGATACTTCATGATTGATTTGATATTTAATCAATTAGGTCGTCCATGGGGTTTTAGTATGTCATTACACTTAGATCCATTAGCAATTATCTCAAATTTCAGAAATAAAGAGACAAGCTCACTTACATATCGTTGGATGTTTTTATGATTAGGTCTGGGGTAGAATCCACTTAAATCCTACTCCATCAGGTATGATCAGCCTACTTAGAGGTATTATAGATGGTAACTCTTATCATGGATAGAATAGTAGGTTTCAGTTGTTGCCCCAAGTTCTTTCCTAGAGCCTCAGAGTTCATCATGGGATAACCGTGGGGATGCATCAACTGTGAAGGGATGGCAGACTGGTACTACTGATCCTCACCCTCCTTGCCAACTACAGTAGGAAACCATTGTGTCAATCTTGAAGTTGGATTTTGATCTCAGGGAGCAGAGTGAGGGGTGTGGTGTTGGTGTTGATGGCAGATGGCCAAGGTTTATTTAGATATTGGGAGTCAAATATCTTTCATCTTCATCGTCGTCGAGGGAGGAGGTGTTGGGAAGAGTTAGAGGGAATTTGTGATGGCCATGTTGTAGTTTCATTGTTGGACTTGCATGTCATTTGCTGTAGAGGAAATTGGAGTCAAGGGCATTGAGGTCTGAAGGTGGCACTTCCATGTGTTGTTGCAGTTGTTGCGCCAACTATCATGTTTATAGATTAGTGGCTACCAATGCAGGAAGGATGGCGGTGATGAAAGCCAAGAAATGGAGGCATTGCAGGTTCCCATGAGGGTGCAGGTTGATCGCTAATAAGTTTTTAGATCTGGTGAGTCCTCGAGCAGGGAGAAGGTGACTGCTAACGAGGTGTTCAACAAAGTTGGATGTTTCTAGTTTGAAGGAGCAGCATGAAGAGTTGTCGTGGAGGATGGTATGGGGTCAAGTTTGGGAAGTCTCTGGCGACTCGAGGTCGAGGAAGCAATCTGACTAGGTTGAAACATAGGGGGGGGATAAGGTGATCTTGACAGAGAAGGTGGCCATTGTCGATCGATGGTGATGGAAAGTGATCATGTTCTTGCAAACATAGCTTCTGGGTGAAGGAGATCTGTCTGGTCATTTTGTAGGAGGTTCCTTTGTGTACCGTTTCCTGGCGAGGCTTCAATGGAAAGCATATTCGACCATAGAAGAGGGATGAGTAGGCTGAGGAGTCCACCCAAGTTGTAAATCATTAGTGATGGAGGCTTGGTATGATCAGGGTGAACAAGGCAAGATGGCAGCAATTTTGTACTTCCCCTCACTTTGGATCGTGAGGATTTATAGATAGTAGGTGGGCGATCCGCAATGATGGCGTCTGAGGTGTTGAGGGAAAATCAAGGGACATATCGATTACAATAACAGCAAGATTGCGAGTCTTTGATGTTGGGTCATGGCACTTCTGCCATGTTTTCTAATCGTCCAGGAAGAGGGGGATAGCAACGATGATCTAGGGTGATAGATCATGGTGAAGGTGAACATTCATATGATGAGTATAAAGGCAGAGGAGGGAGAGGTCCGATGTGGGCTTGGTCATCGTCGTTCAAAGATAGGGTAATAGAGCAAGGGTTTTGCATTGGGGAGGATGCGAGGGTTTGTGTCAAAGAGGTGTTACTTCATTTATTAAGGTTAATATCCATTGATATTATCTTATTTATTATTTCTTTTTAAATTTTATAACTTTTAATTGAAAATGTTATTCTGTTTAAGAATTTTACCATGAGTATAGTTTCCTTAGATCTTACGTTAGTAATTTCTAGAGACATTATATACTAACTTGTATTGAGTAATTCAATCATTCTCCTCATAACTAACTTTAATATAAAGACATTTTAAATATGATTACTATTCTCCATTGATTCCAAATAAATGATAGTCAAATTGAGAGTACTAGATGACTTGAGTTTTAATCAAGTATTTAGGCCCAAACACATCAAGTTAGAAATATGACAAATGATATTGATTAAGGGACTGCTTTGTAGATATTTCCAAATCTAGGATAATGGCTGCAAGAAACTCAAAAGGAGGCTAACTTGTATTGAGGAGCATGAAAATAAATCAAAATTATCGCATAGTGCTCAGAAGGAAGGATTGGTTTGTAATTTAACTATTATTTAAGAGAATTTGTGAATTATAGATCTAAATAGATTGGGACCCAAAATCTAGTATGTTACAAACCTACATGCATGTGAGATAAGCATAGCATTAATGTAATATAAATAAACAATGGCGGCTAGTAATCACAGTCTTAAAACCTGATAGAGTAAAGCATACAAAAAACTCCCAAATATATATAAAGTGTGGGCACAAAACCCAAGTATGGGGCAGACAACCTCCATCCCAAAAATATAACATGGGAACACAACCCAAAAACCAAAGTATTTACACAACTCTAGGGCTATGGGATCACAAAACATGAAAAATGTAGAGGTAAGTAAAAGTTTAGTTATATAAACAAGATTTCCATCACATAGATGGACAACCCGAAACATCCACCACAAAAGTGGGCAAAATAGTCCATATCCACAATTAGGGTTTCAACATGAAGCAAAGTATAGTTTTAGAGACCAACATGGATCAAGAATTCAAAATCATTAATATTAGACCCAAATAGGTCATCAAGTCAAGTAAGAGAATATCCATCACCAAAATACCTCAGAGAGTCTCAAGAGATAGAGTAAGGAAAGAATTGCTCAATATGACTTGGGGGATGCAACACACCTCAAAGATATTTGTCAACTTTCCAAAGTCCAAACCCTAATCTCAAGTTAATAATCTTTCTCACCTAACATAGACTTTTATAATGTCTGACAGAAATGTGACCAAGAATGAGAGCTACAGATAGAAACACGACCAGGAGGGCGACAGACTAGGCGATCCAGCACCACTGGCTTCCTCCCTAGGAATAAGAGAAAGTTTGGAGAGAGAAGGGATGCAATGTATGTCCTAAAACTTCAGATGTGAAGATGGCTCAAACTCGAGATATACTATCTTGGGAAACTCTCGAAAAACATGAGAAGAACAACCCTCTACTGTTACATCGAAAGGAGGTCAATGTAGTTGAAGGCAAATTGATCTATCTAAAAGTAGAAGCAGAGGAGATTTCAAATAGATGGAATAATTATCTTCTAGGGTATGTCATCAATTTCAGGCATCACATTCCTACTCTCACGAATTATCTATCGTGGATCTGGAAAACTTGAAGTCTGTTTGAGATCTTTGATAGAGGCGATGGTTTCTTCATTATAAAATTTTCTGATCTAGAAGATTTGAACGATGCTTTAGCTGGAAACTGGAGTGTTAAGAACAGGACTATGATATTAAGGAAATGGAAGGCTGGTGATGCTCAAGCTAAATTAAGATTTAAAGAAGTACCTATGTGGGTGTGGATTCACAAACTGCCATTGGAGTTATGGGACACAAGCATGTTTGAAAGGATTGGTTCAGTCATCAGGTCTCCGTTGAAGATGGATGAGCAAAATCATAAGTGTTTGTGTGTTGACTATGCAAGGATTCAAGTTTTGATAGCCTGGGATGCCAAGTTCCCATAAGTTATTACTTTATCTAATAATGAGGGCAACGAATGTTCTGTTTATGTTGAATATGAATGGTACCCCTATAAATGTGAATGGTGTGGATTTCTAGGTCACGATAACTGTGAAGCTAAAATGGTGTCAACATGTGAGTAGTTCTTTTACTAAGAAGTCAAGCTGGGAAAAGAAGGAACTCATGGTTTCTGTTAAATAAAAGGTTGCTAATGACTCTGATGTCATCCTAAAAAAAGACCTCGGCCCTATTAAAGTTAATGATCTAACCAAATCTATCAACGATGAACTGGTGAGGAAGTCCAAGGAATTGATACCTGAAAATAGATTAGTTCCCTCTACCCCTATCCTAATATTTTTTGATGAGGCAACTAGTAGTGGGAGTTCTCAATCATTTACACAAGACAAGAATGGGTCTGAGATAAAGAAAATCAAATTGCCACCTATCTGTCACGCTAAACCCAATGTGGGCATCTTTCATAGAGTTGCTCATTTTATATTTTCCCCCATGTCAAAAAACTTTGGTCATCTGGAGATCATTAATGAGAACACTAAGGCTGACAGTTTAATAGCCCAGGTTATCAAATGGCTCCCTCCTTACAGATCACCTCTTGGAATGTCAGGGCCATCAGTAATATAATTTTAAGCATCCAAGAGGAACTAAGGAAGGCAAGAAGTGATATTATTATTTTAAATGAGACTAAGTTGAGGGTGAATAAGATCCCTAAATGCATGAGGAAATACTTTTTTTTATTATAACTAAGTATCTAATCATGGTACACATGTTTTGGGTAGAGTTTTTATCCTTTGGAAAAGTAATAGTTGTTCCATTACTAAAATTGATGAGTGTGATCAAATGTTACATTTTAAAGTTTTGGTTGAGGATTCTTGTTTCATTTTATCTACTATCTATGGTCACAATGATGATGCAGATAGGACCCATCTCTGGTCAGAATTAAACAATGTGGTTAGTAGCTCTTCTGAATCCTGGGTGATCATGGGTGATTTTAACACTGTTAGGAAGAATGAAGAAAAAATTGGAAAGCAACCTCCTATGAAGAGATCAATGGATGAATTCAATGATTTTGTTCTAGATAATGGTTTGTCTGAGCTTGATCTGGGTGGCCCGTTCTTTCACTTGGGATAATCACCAAGATGGTGACACTTTTGTTACATCAAAAATTGACAAAATTATGTTTAATGCTTAGTTTCAAAGTAGCTATGAAGCTCTTCATGGGGAATGTATTTCCAACACGATCAGTGACCATAGAAGAATAAGATTTTTCATTGGAGAACCAAGAAGTATAAGTGTCCTTTCAGGTTTATCAACAACTGGATGAAAAATCCTAAGTTTTGGTGTATTTTAAAAGATGTTTGGGGGGGGATTTTGAAGGTTATGCTATGTTTAAATTGTACAAGAAACTCAATCTGCTCAAATCTAAACTTTGTGACTGGAATAAAAAAGTTTATAGTGATATTCATGAAAAAACTACTTTATGTAAGGATAAATCTTTGGAAGCTCAACGTAGATCTAAACTTGACCCCCTCAATGAATCTCTTAGGGTGGCTGCTAAGGAGTTGAGACATGAAGCCAAAGACGTTGTTGATGCTGAGGAATCCTTACTCAGGAAAAAATCTCATGTCCAGTGGCTTAAGGAGGGTAATAGCAACACAAAATTCTTCTACTCATACCTAAAATCTTGAAGAGGAAGAAATACTATTAAATACTTGAAGATTAATGATGAGTTAGTGCATGATATAAATATTATATAGAGTTCTATGGCTGAACATTTCTTAGATATCATCTGTAAGAAGGACTCAGGTAGTGTTTGGGAACTGGGAAGGGGAGTGGAATGGCCCTCGTATTTCTAAATCTCATAGTTCTACTCTTATTTCCCTTGTTACTAGGAAGGATGTTGATTGCATTGTCTTAAATCTTAATAAGGATAAAGCACCTAGACCAGATGGGTTTAATGGGTGTTTTTTTAAATCAACTTGAAAGATTATTGGTGATGCTGTCTTCAAGGCTGTCAAAGAAATATTCTCAAATGGAAGCATGTTAAAAGAATATAACCGTACTTTTATCACTTTGTTATCCAAAGGACATGACTCTTCTATTATATCTAACTGGAGGCCCATTTCGTTGTGCAACATGTTCTATAAAATAATATCTAAGCTGTTGACTAACATACTTCAACCTATTTTGCTATTTATTATTGATGGGAATTAATGTGCTTTTTTGAAGGGGAGATCAAATAAGGATGTTGTTCTACTAACTAATGAAATTCTTGGTGAGTTTAAGAAGGTCTCTAACTCGAATTTATGTGTTCAAGCTGATATATAGAAGGCTTATGATTCTAATTCTTGGAAGTTCCTCTTCTCTATACTTCACAGAATGGGTTTTTCATGTAAATGGATCAGGTGGATTGAAACTATTTTCATCTCTACTTTGTATCAAATCCTTGTTAATGGTGAAGCTTCAGACTATATTCATCTTCTTAATGGGGTCAGACAAGGTGACCCCATTGCACCATATTGATTTGTTATTACTATGCAAGGTTTTTATGAATTGATTAAAAGATGTATCTATAATACAAGACTGGTTCCTATTCAAGCCTCTAAATCCTCAATTATTCCCACCTAATTTTTGCTAATGACTTAATGATCTTTTCCAACATTGATCCTGATAATGCCATTTGTATTAGGCAAGTTCTTGATGACTTTAGTAAGATATCTGGTCTGGGAATTGATCATTCAAAGAGCTCTATTATGTGTGGGAAAAAGGCTAATTCTATTTTGATTGCTAATATTCTTGATATGGAGGTTGGAGACACGGATAAGGCTAAATACCTTGGCCTTCCTTTATTTGTTGGAAAACTGAGGAAAAGGCATTGTACCAATCTTATTGATGGAATTAGAAAGAAATTGGAACGTTGGAAAGCTAGTCTTCTCTTGCTTGCTTGTAGAGATGAACTTATTAAGTCTACATTATCCACTATGCAACTTTATTGGGTCCTTGTTTTTTCTATACCTAGTTCTATTTTGGAAACCATTGATAATATTTGCAGGGACTTTCTTTGGGGTCAATCTGATGGCAAAAACAATATTCATCTGCTCAAGTGGGAGAATGTGTCCTAAGGAGGGTGGTCTAGGCATAAGGAAGAGTAAAGATATAGTCAAGGCTTGTCTGTTAAAGAATGCTTGGGATATAGCTAGCAAAAAAGACTCATTATGGGTCAAATGGATTGGTGAAAGGTATATGAAAAAACTTACATTTTGGTCATATCTGAATCTTCAAACTATTCGTTGATGTTCAATAATTTGTTAAGATCAAGAGAAATCCTCTTACCCCTTATTGAATTCAAGATTGGATTGGGCAGCAATTTCAAATTATGACAGGATCCTTGGTTGAATCGTAAATTCCTGAGTGACTTTTTTGATAAGGATATGACCATTCAAGTTGGCTTGCCTTTTGAGTCAAATGTATACTCTATTATTGTTAATGGAGATTGGTTCATTCCCAACTCTAGATCTTCACAGGAGTTGATTAATGTTGTTAGAAACATAGCCATTACACCTGGTAGAGATGATTGTTTACTATTAATGGGTGATAAGTCAGCCAAAATAAAGAATGTTTGGAATTCTATTAAGTCTAAAGGAACCGTTGATATTGCATTTGATTGGATCTAGCACTCTAAATTCCATGGAAATGCTTAGAACCATGCTTGGAAAGGTAAACATAATAGATTACCTACTTCTGATTATTCAAGAAGAAGAGGTATTTTGATTGTTTCCATATGTTTCCTTTGCAGGAGAAACTATGAAGATATGAATCATCTCTTTTTTGAATGTTCGTTTATCATGGATCTGTGGAAGAAATCTCTTTATAAGAATGTTATAGATTTATTACATACTAACTGGAATGATCTCTGTAGCATGAGAAGCATTACTGCTAGTATTATCAGCCCAATGATCCTTTAACATGGGTGTCTTGAGAGGAATTTAAGAGTCCAAAATTTTCACAACAACTCTGATGTTGTTTGGAAAAGCATCTGGTCAGATTTCAAGATTTGCGCTAGTTAAAAAGGCTTGCTCGTGGTTGTCCATCTCTAAAGTCTTCTCTGATCTAGAATGTTTCTCTGATCTTCTTTTGTCTTGTGGTAAGTAGGTTATGTCTTTCCATTTGTTGGTATGTCTCTTATAGTTGTTCAGATCTTGCTTATTCTAATGTATACCTCTGTGATCATCTTCTAGAATTTTTGGTTTGTATGTTCAAGAAGAGATCCTCCTCTGAGTTAGATGTTTATCAGAAGTCGATTCTTTGATTTCTTCTTTTGAGAAGGGTAGATCTCCATTTGCTGATGGTTCTTGGATCTTTGCTGAAGGTCTTATATGACTTCTTTTTGAGAAAATGTATTTGCTTGGATGAGGAAAATGTGATCCGATATGTTTCTATCCTTCTCTCTCGTCATTCTGTTGAAATGTCATTGTTTTTGGTTATGCTAATTCTAGATGGTGGGCCTGAGTTCTTTAGTATTTCTATCTACTAAAGATTTTGCATCTCTGCATTTATTGTACGGATATCCTATACCATTGGTGAACTGGTTTTTTTTGGTCCTTGTATAGGCGAAAAGCTCACCTAGTCTACATTGTTACAGTTTGAGCATTTAGATAAGTCTTCAAGGCTGAATTGCTAGTTTGATCCTTGTCTCTGTAAAGTTAGAGGCTACTCCTTATAAATATCTTATCATGTTTGTACTATTTTCAAAAATAAAATACAAAAAAAGCAACATGAGTTTTAGCGACCAAAAAACACATAGACTTTTATATGAAAACATTAATTGGTATGTGTATTATAAATCCTAAATTAAACATTTTTATTATGATCAGACTTAGGTCATATATTTATTTATATACAGGATAATTTTTTAAATCCAACGAGTACTTTTGCATAATTTATGGATAACTAGAGATTAAGTTATGTATTTTTGAATGACTGTCCAATCAAAAATCGAGAAAATCCACATAGGAAAGCACTATCCATGCTAGTGAATTGGGTCCGCTGAGATGCTCCAATCTCCAGTGGCCAATTAGCCCCGTTAGTGACTAGTGATGCACACAACTAAGGAAAAAAGTGAGGGCATGAAAAGTTGATTTTTTCCCGAGCTGAAAACAAAAATAAAAAAGAAAACGAGGGCTAGAAACGAGAAAACATAGGGGGGATTCATCCCCTTCTTGTACCCACGCCATGGCTGCATGAAGTAGCCCCAAGCCATGTAGCGATGTTATGGGCTTCAAAGCACCTCATAACCATACCATCTAGCTTCATAAGGGGCTGATGGAGCTGACAAGCTAAGACTCAAGGTCCCCGGCCACGAGAGACAATGAGGGACACCATCCATGGTGAACGGTTGTAAGAATATAGGATATGATGAAAACAACCATTTGGGTGAGAAGGTGAGTGAAAAAGCAAGAAGGGATGAGCCACACGAGGGCAATAGCACTCAAAACAACATTTATAGAGGTCCAAGGGTATACCAGAAACATTTGTCATTAACACACAAAGAGGAAAGCATCGGCGGCTAGTCAACAGAGAAGAAGGCTCAATCACACAAGAAAACATGATGACAAAAAGAAAGAGGGGGTTCCTAGGAATCTTACCACACCTAGGATTGAGTTCTGGCTATCATAGATGATGTGTAGGTGACAAGGTGGTAGACAGAGAAGATAGAGTTCACGAAGGCAAAACACGCTCCCTCTGATAAAATGGATGATGGAAATAGACCATACACGAGTGGGAGACTTTTTTTGGATGCTTAGGTTTATATAGGTGCAAGTTTTACATGACCTGTAAGTCACTGGAAAGAGATGCCAAAACCCCAAATTAGGTGTTTCCTACTTGGGAAACTAGGACTCAAGTTAGGCATCTGTAGGCGCAAAATTCTCTCATGCATTCTGCACACAAAAGTTTTTGAAGAATGGTTAGGAGATGAGGGAGAAAGAAGCAAGAGAAAAATGGCAGTACTGTTAGTAGAACAGGGAGTCCAATTGGAGGTACGAGATGAACTCCCCTCCGTGCAATACTGTGACACCTAGCCATGCTAAACGAGATTACTCAAAACCAAAATAAGAGATCAGTCACTAATTAACCACATAGAAGGAAAAAGATGATAAATAAAGCCAAATTAAACATCACCAACATGTTTAGAAACATTTACAGATAGGTCAAACAACCTGCATAAGAGTAAATACCATACCAGGTAGTTACATATATGTCCAGTGGCATCGGCCACAGCCTGTATTGAAAAGCATGGTTCCACATATATACGTGCCATATACAACATTAGAGTACTGGCAAAAACTCGAGTTGATATACATATCATCTACAAAACATCCCTTGCCCAGACCTAATAGTATAGGGATGACTCTAGGACACACTAACAATAGCCAACCTTCTTCTCCTTACTGCTCTCCAAGCTGCTCTTCCTCAACATCACGAACATGATGATGTCGCTGAAGATCACCTATAAAGATGTGATGACCCATGAGGTGAGACCCATGTCCCGACAAGAGATATAACTCTCAATGATGATTATTAATTACAATAGGTTATTTAATTAAACAAATTAAGTATATAGTACTGCAACACGCTTGATTAATTGAATATTTAGAGGGACAAATAAATTTATCACCATCTAAATAGTTGACTTCTCTAACCGTATTATATAACAACTAAACATTATAAGAAACAAGGCAAGGGTTATCAACCAATGTGAATCATATTTAACCCTAGAAGATATGCTACACTGCTTAATTACATATTTTATTAAGCTCTAGGGAGTTTGAGGTATACCACTCAAACTTCCAATTGACCACTATGAAGTGTTATTCAGTTCTATACAAGGTCTAGGAGAGTCGGAATCCTAAGATCTCTTCACCCTCAGTCAGTACAAGTCCACTCTAATGACATATATAGTCAATCTACAAACATACTAGTATGCCCTTGGTACATAGGTCACGATACTAGAAACTAGGGTATACAAAACACTATCATCTGAGGTACAACCGTAGCTTCCCTCAATCACATCACATATAAAAGTATCCCAGACACGGCCTCAACCACTCTTAATCTGAGGAATGACTACAACCATCCTCCATACCTTGGGTCAAGAAGATAAGGATGTACTCTTCCTACAACTGTGCATACTCAACAATGTGCCACTCTAAGCTTCCCTTCTGGAATAGTCATTTTACCATCCAACAAGTCCTAACACTAGAGTTCTATAACACAGGACACTACATGATTATGATTCCACTTGATTAGTTAATGCCAATTTGGTGAGTTAAGGAAGCATCAACCAAATTACATACAAACCTTAAAAGAATTCTACAAAAACATGGGTATGTACAACTCCAGAATATATAAAACGTATCAGGTATAGTTCTTATCACATCACTACATGTTACGAATCCTTGTCACACCTAAGAATTACACATCCATTAGGGATCAAGACACGCCCTAGGGTCATTAAGACCATCACACAATCTCTTGAAAGAACATCATTATCTTTCAACACCTTATAGAAGGTTCACCAATCACCATCATACTTTTGGTACACAGGTGTAGCATAAGATTTCAGTACTCGTAAGGGCTATGATTGTTGACAAGATAACATATTAGGGTTACCTTAACATTATGAGAGTATTACTCCATTATATCAACATACAAGAAAGATAGATATGATTCATCATCGTCACTTGCTTATTCTACTGAAATGTGGCAAGGTGGGTTGAGTTATCATTACAAAACAACACCCAAAAGCAAATCATTGAATCACACACTTACTTGGGTCATAAACATAAAGTCATACACCTAATATCCCCATTGGATCATGGATATACTTAAGCCAAAATTGTGAACCTCCAATAAGACCACCAGATGTTATGTAGACAAATCTATCATATTCCATATAAGAAAAACCATTGAATCATGCACATAGTAGAGCTATCAGATCTTGCATCTAGGAGAGCCATCAAATCATAGAACTAGAAGGTCCATCAGATCTTAGTCCTAGAGGTACCATCAGATCTTCACCTAGAGAGGCCATCATATCCTGACCTAGGTGAACCATAATTTGTGAACAACTAGGTGAACCATCATTTGTTGACAAGCAGAAAGACCATCAAATCATGCTACAATGAGATCATTGGTTGTGAACCATCAAATCATGGAACCACTAAAGCCATTGTTTGTGAACCTAAATAAGCCAACATTTTTGGAACAAGAGAAGCCATCGTTTGTGAACCTATAGAAGCCATCGTTTGTGGACCTAGAGAAGCCATCATTTGTGAACCCAGAGAAGCCATCGATTGTCATTAGTAGTGGAAATCAAAACTTTTTAAGAGAAAACCATTGTTTCTAGGGTTAAGGAAACCATCGATTTGAACCACTTGATAGAGCCAAGACCATCGTGTCTTAAGAATAAGAAGATAAAAAAACAACTAAGTCTAAACCCATCGATTATCACAAAAAGATCAGCCATCGAGTCTCAACACAAGAGAGAAAATTAGTTCATACACTCAAGGAAAATTCATCGATTCTCACCACAAAGAAACCATCATTTCATGGACATGCAAGGTCTAGAACTCCCACTTCCAAGAAAGAAAATGTTCACAAAGCTAAGAGGTACATCAAGGAATATTATCTACTCAAGAACTACCACACAAGCTCAAAATCTAGGAAAATATGTCATCTTTCTACTTGGTCCTATATTTTTAGAGAAAGATCTACACATGAAAGCTAAGAGTAAGCAATAAATGTGAAGAAAGCTATATGACTTGCCTCAAGGTAGGTGAAGAAGGTCCAAATAGCAAGGTAGCTCAAAGAGAGAGTGAGAAGAAACCCTAGCTTGAGTACTCCACATGTCCAAGCTACCTCCTTCTCCAAGAACAAGCAAACCCTTGGCCAAAGAAGTAAGAAGGAAGGTGTTCTTCAACCTCTAGCTCAAGATCCACCCAGAAACACCAGAAGAAGGTAGGGCAGCAAGGAAAATGAAGGAAGGAAGGTGATCTTACTTGATTAGGCCAAGAAACAAGCTAGGGAAGCTCCAAAATCTTCAAGAGAGGGTAGATCCAAACCCTAGGTGTACATGAAAGAAATATCAACCAAGCTTCTTCTTCCTTGAGATCCTTCTTATCCATCAAGAAATAGGATGAGATACAAGTTGCAAGAATAAGAAGAGAGTGTCTAAAGAGATCATTTGCATTGAAGGAGAGAAGTATATAAAGCTTGGGTGAGAGAGAAAGGAAGGTAGAGGTGTCAAGCCATGCATGCCATGTCCCACGGTCAAAACCCCACGTCCATGCAAAACAAGGTCAACCATAAGTTCTTAAAGCTAGGGGGACCATCAGATGTCAACCAGAGACGAACCATTGACCTCCAACAATAGGTGGTCCATCGAATCATGCCACCCTTTGGCCAAAAAAGCAAAACCCTAGGTCTCCATCGGTTGAGCACCTCACTTGGAGAACTATCAAACTAGGTGGTGCCTCAAAGGTACAAATATATAAAAAATGATACGAAATATTATAAGTCACAACATACATGTGTAAAATTACAAGAAAAAACCTAGATATGGACAAATTGCATAAAAGCCCTTAAAAGCACATATATAGCAAAACTTGCTCAAACAATGTCCAAATTGGACCAAACATGGAAATTAGCTTTGTTACATGATATCAAAGCACATATTGGGGTTTTATTAAGGTTTTAAGCATCCAATTAAGGTAAGAAAGCATGTTCAACCATAACACAAGGTCAGAGGTCATACATACGCTCATCCAATGGCCATGGAAGGAGAGCGTATTAAGTAAATTTTGCATGATAGCGTGATAGAGATAATTTTGGAAACCATATTTGAATCGTAAATCAAATAAAGTGATGTGATATATTTATGTCTTCTCTTTTCTAGTCAAATTAGGGGAGTAAACATTGTCCAATTAATATAAAATTTGACTTAGACTCATTAAGACATGTAGATTCTCATTTTGGCATTTGTTTTTACTTTTGAAGAGATTTCATATTTAATCTAATATTTTTAGAGAATATCATATATATTCTTTCCTTAATGAATTTGAGGCATCTAAGAACATTCAAAAGATGTGAAACTTGGCCTATAAGCTAACATAAGCATGAAGAAACCAATTTTGTCATTAATTTTCCCATTTGGAAAGATTTACTATTTTATTTTATATTTTTGGACTCTAAATCATATTCTCTCTCCTACACTACACTAGGATAGATAAATTTGTACAATTAATGTGAGAATTCACACATAAACTACTCTTGGTATGTGAATTTCAAATTTGGGGTTTATTTCCATTTCTAAAGACATTTAGTAATTTATAAAACACTTTTGTTTTTTTTCTCATATTTTCTTGTCTTAATAAAGTTGTTATTGTTTAAATAATGTCAAACTTGGAACCCAAGGTAACTGGTACACAAGAAACACACTTTTTCCATTATATTTGAATTTTGGAATTTTGTTTTGTGATTTATATTACCATTACGGTTTAGACAATTTATCTTCATATATGTTGATAATCTTTAATTAGAGTCCCATTAATTTCACATTGATACAAAAAGAGTTATATCTTATTATTATGCTTGATAATCCACATTTTACTCATTTAACAAATTAATTCCACTTTAATTTAAATGATTGTACCAGAATATTTTAATTGTTATTTTAATACATGTTTTAAGTGGAACTAATGGATTTGAGCATGTTGTGTCAATCGGACAATGATGTGGCTGAAATGGATTCCCAGCCTTGCGAGCCGGTTGGTGTCCCTAGGTTTACCCTACCAGAATGGGTCACAAAGTGGCCAACTCTATGGAGGGGTTCTCGATCATAAAAAAGAAAATACATATTTAAGTACATTATTCCTGTCATTTAAGAAATATGTCAGTTAGCATATAAAATATATGCTACATATTTCATAAATTTACTTACATGCTTGCACAAAATTAAGTTATCATGTAAATGTGTGATGTTGATTAAAAAACCTAATGCTATATGTATTATTCATTAAGGTATAACTTTATCTTTGTTTGGTCAAACCCAAAGAACCAATCATACTATCCTTCTAGTTAGGGAATATGGCACTATTCTGGGTTTTGGTTTATTACATATACATAATATGCATCCAATGGTCAATTGTTAGACACAATCTACAATTCTATAGTGATAAGATTTTTTGGTAGGTGCATGCAATGTTATAGTTTTACTCCATGCATTTGGATTATGAAAAACTGAGCATCAACAAAAGGTATTGCATGTAACAGTCCCACCAAGAATTTTATGTGTCTCCATTCAAGTATTAGTGTTTAGCTACACTTTAGTATCAATAATTTTATTGCTTATTTGTTTACATGTAAAAACATGTTATTAGCTAGAAATACTAATTTTGTTATTTAAATGGTTCATTGTTGACACTTATACTTCATAGACATTATCTTTCGTATGTTGATATTTCTAGCTACATGTATAGTAAGACCTTGATACAATATGTGTCCCTGATCTGATTAAAACTTAATTTTCAATAAAGAAATGTGCTTTTGGCGTGATATATGTGTATACAAATGTCCACTTGTAACAACTTAGGGATTTGTTGGATGGAAACCTTAAGGTCGTGGTTTGTTTAATTAGATGGAAGTACAAAATAAAAACAAATGAGGTGCGGTGGTAATTTCCATTGGTAAAAGTAAATAAACTCCACCATGAATTGACATGGAGTCAAAAAAATTCGGATATGAGGTAAGATCTCATTTTGCATACCACATTTGAATTATTGGTTTCTCCTACATTAAATTGATTTCTACTTCTTCTCTCAAATCATGGTAACATGTCAACTTCCACCCTTCTCTTTTCCACATCTAAAAAATCCCCCTTCACTATAGTTCTCTCTCTATTTTTCACATCTTAAACAAATTACGCACATGCTCAACTTTCATTCTTTTTGTCACACATCACCCCTAACAATCAACCTTTAGTCTTGAGATGATTAGGTATTAATGTAGAACACAAGATCAGATAACCAAACAAATATTTAACAACATAGAAAAAAAATATATTAAGTAATTGTAACCAAAGTTCATATATTTTTTGCACCATAATATCACTAATCATAGTTTTATCACATGTATATCTCATCATCCACTATTTTTCTAGAGACATACACATAATCATATCAAATTACATAATATTACCTTCAATAAAGCACCCACATCAGTTCTGAAACCCCAATACATGAACCTTTGTATATACACACATTAGAAACTTAAACATCACCTAACATTGAAGTCCCTTGACTCTTCTAATAGGATGAGGAGTGTATGACTCAGCTTATACAAAGTAGTTCATTTCTTGATTAGCCAACAGTCCAAGTCAAAAAATATAACATAAAGTAAACATAATTTTAGCTTCACTTATATGAAATAGAGAATTTGTGATCCACGGTAGAAAATTTTCATTAACGCTATTAATTCTAGTAATGTACTTGGTAGTATATAAACTATAACATAGACAAACAAGAGAATCATATAAACCTGTTGGATTTTTATCTTAGTTATTACTAGAAAACTACTTAACTTGGACCAAGTAGAAGCTAACACGATGTGATTCTAGTAATGTACTTGGTAGTATATAAACTATAACATAGATAAAAAAATAGAATCATATAAAACTATTGGATTTTTATCTTATTTATTACTAGAAAACTACTTAGCTTGGACCAAGTAGAAGATAACACGATGTGCTCATGCACATGACTCAATGCCCCTGTCTTAGCATATGAAAATCCTAAGACAACTAACTAATCCCATGTAAGACCTCACACATAGTTTTACCCAAATCTTGCTTTGTTTTCCTTATGACATGATTTAGTGAATATAATATACTTTTCCTTTGAATTAATTAAATACTAGAAAACATGCTTTTTTGTGTTTTGCACATATTTTAAATGATGAAAAAAAAACATATAGTCTAATTATAGCAATGTATATTTTTGTTATAGATGTGGCCTCAGGAAATGTACCTTAGTGTGCTTGCATCTATTAATAGGATCAATCAATGCTGGGGGGATTAGGTATTGAGGCCGTGTTGGGTAAGGAGGCCTGAGACAGGCTCAGATGAGAAGCATCAATCATGGGCTTTGAGCCTAATGCACATTGTGGGGTCATCTAATGTGAGTGTTGCATGTTTACCCTAGCTACCTGATGCATAATGTTGGGATGCCCAATGTGTGTCATGGGTGGGAATGATGTGTGCCCCAATGATTGATGCATGTAGATCGGGTTGTGTTTATGGCCTATTGGCTAATGTTGAAGGCCAATGTGGGTCTATTTATATCTAGTTATGTAATTTTATCCTCCCTAGACCATAAACATTTAATCCATACGTTCCTAGAGCACACTTGCATCATTTTGAGTTGTTGGAGCGCTTACACAGAAAAGGAGGGTGATTCTAAGGGAAAAGCTCATATATGTTAGTGCATGTTGTTGTTTTAGGTTGGTTTAGAGAATCAAAGTGTAAAGGTCACCATATAAGGCTAGGTTGGATATATATCATGTAAATTCTATCATCTCTTCTCAAGTTTTCTTTTGTTCTTTTCTCTTATACCCTCTTGGTCATGGTTCTTGGTTTTTCACATTGGAATCCCTTTCTTTATCTAAAGCTCTCTCCTTTTCACCTTCTTTGGCCTCTTTGTGGATAGATCTAGCAAGGATAAACATTTTTGGATTGTTTAGTGAATCTTGGAGCTATATCTCCATGCTTTATTACTTGAACTCATGTTCATTATAAATATTTGATGATGTAGCATCTTTTTTCTATTATTTCCATGTAGTACTTACATTTTGCCACTAAACCTCACTATACAAATATTACAAAGGATAAAGTTTCAATATGGGCTTTTGGACCACAAAATAGGGAACATCTGGATAGTTACCTTTTTATGTTGCACGTTGTTTAAAAATGAAAATGATAGGTTTTCTTACTACCATGTTGTTGTAAATTCTAAACTTTATACATTTCTCGCACCTAAAATGGCCTTTTTAGGCATTTCTCACTACTTATACTATACTTCTCTCATACTATGGAGATGAAATTTTGCATGGAGGTTCCTTACTAATACAAGAATAGGTTTGAACCCTTTAATGTTGTTTTTGAACTCTATTGATTCCATGAACATGGCATGAATGAAAATGGTCTTGTGTTTAAAAGTGTGAATATCAAAATGGGTTGTAGCAACCCAGGGGTTCTGAGAAGGAACGTGAGGTCATATTATTGATCATATTGTTGGTTGTATGCCCTGAGAAGCATCATGTTATGATTATAATAGGGATACATGGTGTATTTTTGGATTATTAATAATGGCAATTCCATTTATCATATTTCTTTCAGTACTAAGATAATAAATAGATATAATAATATCCTAAGAATGCTGTGAATCAATGACACATGGTTTGGGTTTAGGAACATAACATGAGATCATATGTATAATTAGGACTATTTGTAATAGAGTGATCTTTCTCTCTCTTCATGTGTGTATACTCTATCTCTACCTTGCTCTATTTTCTTACTTCTACCTTCAGTTTCATAATTAAAGGTATGCTTATGCTTAATTTTAGTACATCTTATCTTTATATCATGGACTCTCACATTTATTTGAGTATATGACCTAAAGTTCTATTAATATATGCATAATCCCTTACTTCCCTTTTTGAAGCCACCCTTTTATCTATTTCTCCCCTCAATTAGTTTTGGTAGTGTATAGGTGTGAGACCCCTAACCTTGCTTAAAGTGTTTAACAAACTTAATTGTCATAATTAAATTCTTATAACACTAATATAACCTTGTGATATGCTTTGAAATCATAATACAATCTTAAGTTTCAAATTTGGTCCAATTTGGACACTGTTTGAGCAAGTTATGCAATTTTATGCACATTTTGGACTTTTCTACAATTTACCCAATTTAGAGGTTTTCTTTGCAATTTATCACTTGCATTATGTTCCTTGGATATTCTCTCGTCATTCTTGAGCTTTTTTAACCATTGGGAGCCTATTTAAACCTTGGTTTGAAGGTGTTTACTCCAAGGGTATTTTAGGGTTTACCCCTTTATGGATGAGCTACCTTTAGGAGCTATCCACTAATGATTTATTTGTTCTGCTTGGAAATTCAAGAAACTAGGGATAAGCATGTCTCTATGGATGGTGGGGGAGCTTCTTGTGTGTGTGCTAGTATATTATTAATAGCTTAAGGCCATGGACACTTGGAAAGATACTAGAACTTCAACTTTTTCTTTTTCTTTATCTTAAAGTTTCATATACTTATCCCTAAGCACCCAAACGAGCCATTTCCTCTCCACAACTTCCCTCCTTATATGAACCTCATTCTCCCTCTGTGCTTCTACGAATTTCCTATCCAAGGAAGAATAAGGAGGGGATCTTCTTGGAAAAAGAATCTAGGTTGCAATTGACTTCCTTTTAGGGTTTAAAAAGCTTCCTTCTAGCGATCTTGACCTAAAAGAGTAAGAATCTTCTTCTTTCCTCTATTTATTTCTTTGTTATCCTTCCTCCTACCTTCCTCCATGTCAGAACCTTACTTTTCGATGGTATAAATTTCTCTAAAGCTCTAAAACCCGACCTTTCTTGCCCCTTATGCTTAGGGTTTGCTCATTTGATGAAGAAAGGTGCTAGATGGATGAGTTCACAACTTATGCTTGGATTTCCTACCCTACCTGCTCATTTTTTCTTCTGTTTGGGAGTTTATCTTCTAGTTAGAGGCAATTTTTATAACTTGCTCCACATTTATTGCTTACTATAAGCTTGCTAGCTCATGTTCTTTCTTTTTTTTGTCAGCAAAAACTCATGTTCTTTCTTATAAATGATGATCCATGTACTAAAAAGCTATGCTTGACTTGGATTTCAATTTTTATAATGTTCCCTGTTCTGATTTCTATTCTAGATGAACATGTATTTATGTGTATGATCTTCCTAAGGTATAATCATGACTTGGATCAGGTTGGTTTGACAACCTATGGTGCTAAGCACCTATCAACCAATGGTCAATTTTAGGGTTTAAAGCTAATTTCTTCTATAAACACATGACTCAATGGTGGTACCATTGGATTAACTGATGGTGTTGTCTTCATGAAAACTGATGGTGGTGACCAAGGGTGTCAACTGACGTTCACCCCTTAGATCAGGTGTTGGCCTAATTAGAAGCCTAGTGATTAACAACTAAGTACCCTAATGATGTTATCAATCAATGGTGATATTAGTTTGATATTCGATGGTGATTAATAAATATAGTGTTCATCTAACAACCTATGGTGACTTAATGGTCACTACTGATAGTGAATCAACTCTCCACAACCTATGGTGAGTTAATCATGTAGTTGTAGCATCAATTAAGACTTAGACCTAGTGTTTTGAAAAGCGGTAATCGGTTTACGGGCGGTCGGGGTACCAAATAGAGTATATATAGTATGCGGGAGTATAAGCGGGAGTATAATCAGTTTTAATCGGTTTTGCTTTTTAAATAAATTTATGATATATTCACATAAATTTATATATTTACCGAACATAATTATACATAAAGACAATTACAAATAAGGACAGTAAACAATTGCAAACCAAATGAAACACATACAAGACTACAAATACAACAATATATGCTAGTGTATGAAAGAACAAATCAAAACACATTGTTTCATTTGAATAAATTAAGTAAACATCAAACATTTAGTATTATTACTACTAACCAAGTAATAACTAACTAGTACCAACAAAGAAATTGAACTACCAATATTTGAAATAGAGATGGAAGGGGAGATAAAGTGGGGAATTGCACTGATCGAATAAAAATTTAGGAGAAATGGGAGAAATGGAAAATAGGGTGTTGGGATAAGGGAGAAGCATAAATGGTTTTCAATAAACAATCTTAGAGGAAGAGTAATTGGAGTGGAGGGGGAATTGGAGGTGAAACAGGGAGACGATAGGAGGGGGAGAATCAAAGAGTGTGAGGGGACGAAATATAAGAAAAGGGATAATAAGAGTGACGAGATTGAAGGGGGTAGCGGGTTATTGCTGTAGATATTAGAAAAAATAGAGAAGAAGACTTTATTGGATAAGTAGGAGGAAAGGAAGACAAATAGGGGGAAGATAAGAGGGGGAGAAGAATTGAAGAGGAAGGGGCTGAATAGAAGAAAATGGATGAATAAGAGTAACACACTGAAGGGAAGGAAGAAGACTTAGTTGGAGGAATAGGAGAAAAGGATGGAAAAATAGGGGTAGGGGAAAAGAATCAAGAGAAAATAGAGGAACTGGAGGGGGAGAAACATCAGGTTACCTGTTGCTACTGGAGAATGTCCACCTGCTCCTACTTGAAGTCGTCACTGCAGATGCTGCTTCAAGCCGCACATGTAGCTGCTGCTTCAAGCCGTCGTGCAGCTTCTGCTTCAAGCCGCACGTGCAGCTGCTTCTTCAAGTCGTCGTGAAACTTCTGCTTCAAGCTGCCACGCAGCTGCTGCTTAACGCCGATGTCACAACTTCTACAAGAGTCCACCATCGGCCACGCAAGTGGTGGTTGAGGTCTCTGTCGCTACTGCGAGGTCCCTCCACTACCGGTGCGAGGAACTTGAACAATGGAACCCTAGGAGGAGAACAATGAGAGTCGAGCGGAGGGGTGTCGGGGTCTGCAACATGGAGAGGGGAGAGTCGGGGCCTCAGGGGGTTTACTAGTTTTTTATCCCTTTTTTCCCCTCTTCTATTCATTTAGTTGGGCTTGCAGATTGTGGACTTTTTAAAAATCAGGGAATAAGCGGCCGATTAATCGCTTGGGCGGCCGAGTAATCGGTCTTGGCCCGATTATATGTCTGATTGGCTATAAGCAGTGCGGTCCACTGCCCAAAATGCTTAATCGGCTGATTAATCGGCCGCTCAGACCAATTTTCTGAACACTGCTTAGACCAATGGTTTTTTGGATCATTTGATGCAATGGTTGGACCTATACTCTAATTGATGGTTTCAATATATGAACTTCACCCAATGGTTAAGATCTAATGATTCTTCATCCAATAAATTGGAATGATGCCTAATGTAATATGTTGGTCCTAATAAAGTGATTTATATGGTCTCCTTTATGAGATCAACTTAAGAAGCTCATTTATTGACGGTTTGTTTTAAATAAACAATCGCTTGTGGGTTTTGCCCTACTCTTAATGAAACTTTTTATGTTGTTAATCAAGGGATTTCTAGGGTAAAATGGTAGCTCTTTCTAGAGCACAACTTAATGACTTCATAGGTGGTTTGTTTAAGATGTTTTCTTATGTAAACTACCAATGGATTTACCTTTTCAACATTTAATGGTTAGAAGTTGATGCCTCAATATTCCCACTATTTTGGGTGAAGCTTATAGTGTAATGTTATGATTCTAATGATGAGAATTTGATGGTTCAATGTCTTAAACTTGTAGTCTTACCCTTTCCCTCATGTGATTATGATTTATAATCACCATAATAATTAATGGGTAACCCTAATGAGGTATAACTTGTTATAACTAGCTTTAATATAACTAAATGATGGTTATCGGGTATGAATAGTCCTTGAATGATTAATACAATCACGGAGTACTCTCTTATTGTTTTTGAAACCTTAGTATGTTATAACATGATGGTTACACCTTTATTTATGTGTGGATTCATACTTGAGAATAGTATGGAATGTGATGGTGATGCTTCACCTTATGCATCCATGATCCAATGGGGATGTCGTGAGTTAGGGTTTGGGTATAAGTGTTGATTAGTAACATTAGTATAATTTATCTTGTTGAACCTGACTCTAATGCAAATAGATAAAGATGAGTATTCATGTTTAACATTCTTATATGATGGAATGATGGTGAAATAACCTCCTTAATATGATCATAACCTTAATATGTTAATTGGTGGTTATCATAGCCACATGGTTGATACTTTCTTATGATAAACATGTGCACTATGAATATGATGAGGGTTAATCTTATCTAAATTCCTTGCATGTCGACGTAATAAACGAATGTTCTTAATGTTAATATAACCCTGCTATGATTGTTTATGAATATCTCCTAGCTCATTAATGCAATATTGTGTTGATCCGGTGTGTTATGTAAGTGATGTTGTTGAGCCTTGTTATAAGGCATGCAAAGATAATGATGATCTTGCAGGGAATAGTATGATGGCCTTAATGACCTTTGGGCATGGTTGAGCCCTGAATGAGGTGTAATCCTCTTGTGTTGATGAGGTTTGATACCCTATTATTTCATGAAAAGGATTTATATCTTATGATAGTATGATGACTATTGTAGTCTCATAAATGGCAAGTGAATAGTACCATGTGATGATAAGATGAGAAATTATATTTCACATATTTTATATCTTTTGAAGTTTTGATATTTATATGGTTGCTAGAAGTGAATTAGGGCTTGTATGTCCACTTGTTTGATGCAGCCTCAATTCACCCAATTGGCATAAGTAATCAAGTACAACTCTAATCATGTAGTGTCATGTGTCATAGAGCCATCTTCAATGTCAGAACTTGCTCGATGGTGAAATGAGTATTCCTAAGGGAAACTCAGAGCACATACTATTGAGTATGTGGAGGTGGCAAGTTGAGAATATATCCTTGTCATCCACAATGCAGGTTATGGAGGATGGCTATGGTCATGCCTCAGACATTTGATGTGAATGATGAAAACTACGATTGTACCTCGGATTAGAGGGGTTTGAATACCCTGGATGCTAGCATTGTGACCTGTACCAAGGTGGGCTAGTTACAAGACTATATGTCGTTGTTTTGCAATTTGACTACATGTCACTTCCTTTTACTCATACTGACCAAGGGGAAGAGATCTTAGGATACCGACACTCCTAGATCTTGTACAGAACTGAATTGCCCTTCGTAGGGGTTGGTTGTACTTTGGATGGTACGATTCATATTTCTCAGGGTATAATAAAAGATGTAAGACAACCGTGTAGTATATCTATTTAGGGTTATACATAATGCTTCATATTGGACGATAACCCTTGTTTACTTTCTTTTCATTGAGATCATGTATAGTACAATAAGATATAATAGATATGCTTATGTTATAGTTATGCTCATGTTGTAAACATGCTTATGTTGTCAAATATACTGACATTGATTGTTAAGATGATGTTGCTAGCTATGTTTAATATTTCTAGCCATGCCTATGTAATTATAAATGCTTAAACTGCTAATCATGCATATGCATACAATTGTGATATGATGTTAGTTCTACTTATGATATAGATATGTTCACTTTATTTGAGATGCCAATATTGATAGCCATGTTATGTTACTAGACATATTCATGATGTCAGGGATGCTTATGCTACTAGATTGCTTATATTGTTAGCAAGGAATATGATGATTGTCATATTAATGATAATGTTTGTTATTAGATGCAATTTGATGATATTTGAGTAGATATCTATCCATATAAATGGATTTATTTGTTATTTGTATATGCATTGATGATCATACTTGTTGCTAAGATGATTTGCTTAATCTGTTTAGTATACTTGAACTGTTCAATCTGTTCAATTGATTATTTAATAATCCAACTACTTAGTTATCTACTATTTAAAATGCTATATTCAATAAGCATTGTTGGAGGTTATATCTCTTGATGGGACATGGGTCTCACCCTTGTGGTTTGCCACATCTTTTCGGGTAATCGAAAGTGACGAAAACAAATTTGTGGCAGCAAAAAGGAAATATAGTAATGAATCTGTGAGAAAAGTTGATTACATGTCTAGTGTGTCCTAGAGTCATCCATGTACTCTCAGGTCCGAGCAGGAAAAGTTCGTATATGGTGTTTCAAATAAAAAATTGAATTTTGTTAGCATGTTAATGTTTGTTTGTGTGACATATACAAATATTGTTCTCCTATGTATATATGTTGTGTCTATGATGATAGAACAATTTGTAACAAATTATTGTCATAGTATGGATACAAGAAAGATATTGGGCTCTTATGTAAATGTTTCTGAGTGGGTGTTGATGTTGAAATAGGTTTTAATTTACCCTTATTTTTGGGTATGTGATTAATTAGTGATTGATTGTGTTTTATGTTTTGAGTAATCTTGTTTAGTGTAATGATTTCATACAATAGGATACTCTTACACATCCGACACACAAAAGTTCACCCAAATTGGAGCTTGGATGAGGGATATATGCCTATTTTGTGTTATAGACCTAGAAACTCCAATTTCAAATCATTTTACCTCTTATTTTGATCATGGGCCACCCATATAGGGGCCAATAAAGGGCACACAACCTAGTATTTGTTCCTTTTCCTTATTTATCCAACTCCTACCCTATCAACCAATCACAAGCCTAAGACCCATGAGGCATGGGTTCTGGCCCTTGGATCCCCCAACAATAGATTGTGACCCAAATCCAAAGGTCATGGCACTCTTTTCCCGCTCTGTACCGTAGTCGGCGGTCGTGCCACTGCACCTTGCCAACCACCCCAACTCAACCATGCTTGAGCAACAGTATCCTGGGATCTATCCTCGTCTCCCCTAGCCCTTCCCTTTTGTGTGGGCAAACTTCACCACGTAGGGTTGCTTCCTGACGACACTAGTAGGTTGGGAAAAGTAGATTACCCTCCTAGCCATGCAATTGTGTGGGTCCATGATGGACTAAAATCTGGTGTCTAGGAGCACACCCATTTGCTTCTCTTATGCAATGGGCCAACACTGGATCAAGGTTGGAGACTGGTCAGGCATAAGCCCATGAAGCCTAGATGTAGGGAGTATCCACCCAAGTGTGATCCCTATCCCCAAGATCAAGATTTAGGGGCCCATATTTAACCATGGAAACATAATTTTCAAAGAATAATATTGTATGGCTCCTTTTACCAAAATAAGACTTCCAATATATCAAATTGATCCACAAAATGTGAGATATCCATTAAAAATGTTTTCACAGCCTAGATTTACTCATGGTTCTATTGTTCTTGCAAAAATACTTGATTCAAGTCATTTGAAGATGATTAATGCCACTAAATGCTCAACTTTGATCTTATGCTCTAAAACTGGATGATATATCTTGACCAATAACTTTGATACAATATTTAACTTTATTAATGATATGATCCATCTTTATGTACATGTAATGAGTATCTTGACCTAAAAGTGACTATTTTTAAATATGTGTGTGATAATACGTGATCAAGACTTGATCGTCATCATCATCATCAACTAAGCCTCAATCCCAACTATGTTGGGGTCGACTGCATGGAACCTTCTTTTCCATTTAGCTTTATCATGGGTCATATTCTGATTGAGATGTAGAGATTCAAAATCTCTCTTTATAAAATTTTCCCATGTTAATTTAGGCCTTCCTCTTCTTCTATTAATTGTGCTTTCCTCAATAGTATTGCTTCATATAGGTGCATTAGTCGGTCTGTGTTGCACACGTCCATACCATCTGAGTCGGTCCTCGCGCAACTTGTCACCAATTCTCACCACCCCCACTTTATTCCTGATATAGTCATTTCTCAAGCGATCTTTCCTTGTCTTCCAACACATCCATATCTGTTGGTATGTATGCCCATAGAGCAAGTCATGTGATGATTGTAATGGGATACTTTGTAAATGATTTGAATAATAATAAAGGCAATTTCCAATCTATATGTTTAAACTATTTCTGAGATGATGGTGTAACATGATAGATGTCTAAAGAATGGTTTTACTCAATGACGTATGCTTTTAGGTTCATGACCTAAACGATGAGATCATATGGATGTTAAGAGTATACATTCTTGTTTAGTCCCTAGTCGGTTGTTATTGTGGAAATAACCATAGACATCAATAACACTGAAGACTAGATTGTGTGTTGGTTGATGACAGAATCTCATTAGTCATGATATAGTGATATCAAACCAAGCACATAGGTACTTGTTAGAGAACAAGGTACCGGACAGACCCACCGTGAGAGTGACACATGGAACCATGACTTGGTAGTCACATTCAGCTTTCACAGTGATGGTGGTGAGTGTGATTCTTAGACCTGAAATCACTGCACTCAACACATGTCGTTGGGTACACTTTGACATCATCAAACGCAGTCCTGAAACATGGGTTGTTATAAAGGTGATGATTGGGTGGCTTTGACACATGGGGCTTTTGAGGGGCGAGTGATAGATATGGGATTTGTCCCTCCTAAGGGAGTTTGATATCCTTGGCCACTTGATGAGTAGGATTGAGAAAAGGCATGTGCATGCACGTGTGAATCAATATGTGATATTGATGTCATACACATCTCACTCGGTCTACTCTGAGATCAAGGAAATGAATGAACATTGACAGGATGACTGTTCCATGCCTCGAGTTCATTCTGGATATCAGTGACAAAGGAATTATACATTCACTGTAACACCATTCACGGATTGTAGGGATGAAAGTTGTTCTCCAACTTTCTATTTCACTTGGGTAGCAATGATGTGTGACTAGGCACCGCTCTTTGCTTGTGAAGTCATAAGTGTTATGGACTTTCACTGCCAACGTGAAATGGACCTGCAGGGTCACACACATAGGATTTAACCTGGAAGAGGAGTTTTGTCCACAAGCAATGTTTAGATTGATTACTAAAGGAGTTTAGTAGTTCAATTAAACACTCAATTAATCGATAGCTCAATATCATAATGTTCAAGGTGTTGGATGCATTGATTGGAGTATCAGATTGATTGAAATCGCATTTGACTGATTCCGCACAACCTGCACTCCCAACCGATCAGTTCATGTGATGAACCGGTCGGCTGAGGTTGCTGAACCGGTCGACTCAATTGTTGAACCGATCGTCTCATGCACAGAGTGAAACGAGCGGTTCAAGTGTTGAACCAATCGGTTCAACTGGTGCAACCGAGCAACTTGGGAAAGTAGGATTGGTGAGAATTTTCCTTGCGTTTCACTTGCCCAATTTGATTGGAACAAGGATTGGTATTCGATACCAATTAGAAACAAAAGAAAGAAAGTCAATCTGGGATCGACCAGGACCACCAAACGACCGGTTCACTTGTGAACCGACCGGTTGAGGTGTCCCAACCGATCGGTTGGTGCTCCAACCGACCGGTTCAGGTCCCCAACTGACTGGTTCACTTGTGAACCGATCGGTTCAGGTTGTGAGTTGGTTGCTTTTGTGGAAAATCTCGAACCCTTCTACTCCTGCTTTTAGTCCCATATTGCCGGGGACAGAGAACCCTGTCCCATGACCCGCCTATATATAGGGGTATTGGGGGCTTCTCAGAGTACAACTCAGTGCAAGTTGATTGCTCTGTAAAGTTGTCGTTCTCTCTAGTTTTGGTAACCGAGAGAGAGCCCAAGCAAGTGCTTCCCGCAAAGGGAGGTGCAGCAAGGGAAGGACAATTGCAGTTGCAATTGACAGCAGGAGAGTGTGTTGGTGACTAGTACGTCAACAGGAGGGTGTGACTCCTTCCACTTCCTTGTGGGACAAGGAGTGTGGAGTTCCAGGTGGTCTGTGTGGACTACTTCAGAGGCGGGAGGTCACTGCCGCTCAGGAGGACAACTGTCATCCGACAGCCCGGTAGGAGGAGGAGGCGTCAGTCCTGGTGTGACCAGGAGCTGTACAGACACCGTCCAAGACCGGAGGTGAAGACCATACAAGGCGTGAGGTACTGTCACCGAGCAAGCCTCGGGACAAGGTATGATTCACAAACCATCTTTCCTATTATATAGATGTTGACGCGATTCCTTTCATGCTGGGTTTTGGGGAGAAAATTTTTATTTCTGCTGCTTCTCTGCCTCCTCTAAAACCCAACATTGGTATCAGAGCCACGTCAACCGCTCTATATTTTAGGATTATCGATATGATCGATTTTGGTTTGTCGCCTTTATTTATTGCATGTGATGCGAATAATATCGGCTTTATACATGTCCAATCCACAAATCCCTAATATACATATATGATATGTAATATTAATGCACTCGATACGTGTCACCCTTAAACGAGTTTTGTGGTGGATGTGTAGCATGATTATGGCCTATAAACCCCTATATCTGTGTGTGGTTGTTTGTGTGGTTGCTTGCATCTCAGTCTGCACACCGATTCCCTTCTCCTATTCCTGATGTAACTCAAAATAATTCGAGAATTCTTTTCCTACCTTTGCTCCCCCTGAATGTAACTCGGGGTTTCACAATTCAATTGTAAATAGGATAGATTTTATTTCCTGTTATGTCAAAGAATGGCGGACGACCTGAAGACGATCGGTTCAAGGCGTGAACCGATCGGTTGGTGATTCAGACGACCGGTTCGAGGAACGAGATGAGTGGGTGGTGACCTGAGGAGATGCACGATGACCGGTGAACCGATCGGCTGGAGGCGCCAGTCGATCGGCTGGTGGCACCCGAACAACCTACCTGATGGCGAGCCGATCAGTCATGGAGATGAGCTTATCAAACCTAGAAAGGCAGGCACAAATTTCATCTTGTACAGGTTGCATGTAATGTAGACCTAGATGATCGTGATTCCTCTTGGCTCGAGGAATCACAAATAGGATGGCCATAATAATTTCTTTTATCATTTTGCATGTTCTATGTGGGATATAGCATGTATATGATACTTACTATATATTGTGGTGATTGGATATGTATATGTATATAAAAACCAAATCCCTCATTAAATATTAAGTCTTATATGCCTTCCGTTAGCGAAACACATGGCAAACTTGATCGACCAAGCGTGGGTTACGCCAAAGCGTGGTGCGCCATCTATCTTGTGGAAGTGTGAAGGGTCGACATGTAGGTTCTGCCAAAGCAGGGTGCATGTTACCGTGTCGACTTTTGGGTTAGACTTAACTGGTGATTCTTAGAGCGTCTAAGCCCAGAGGCACGTAATGTTCATGGCAAGGTGTTGCGCATGCAATTGGTAAGAGTTGCCTACCTGGAAGATCTGAGTTGTGGGTGACAGCCAAAGCTGGTCCATGGCTTAGAGGATTCCAGGATCTTGACCCACTAGAAGATTGTGCATTGCAATCTTCCGAATTGATGGTGAGGGCTATCAATTTGAGTCAAAATAGTGGGAGCGGTAATTAATTAAAGGCCTAATTAACTATCGTCAAATTTATTCAAATCAAATCAAAAGGAGTTTTGACAAATGCAAATTTTCTCTTGTAGAATGGAAAAAGAATCATCTTTTAAAATGGGCAAATTAATTGAGAATAAATTCCATAGCTGGTTGAGGACTGTGAGAAGTGTTCTGCACAATCCAGATATACCAGGAGCCTTAGAATCCACTCTATGTATGCTTAATGTTTTGGTGAAGAAGAAAGTAGGTAAGGGAGAGAAGTGTTCTCTCCCCAAACCAATTTCTTCTACATGGAGAGGATGGAAGGAACAATGGAAGAAGAAGTCGGAGATAGAGATCTCTACTTCTGGTGTATACGTGATAGAGATTAACTTTACTACTTCTTCGTCATGGGTACTTGATACCGGATGCGGGTCTCACATTTGTTCAAATGTGAAGGATCTTAAGAGAAGTAGGCCTTTAGGGAAAGGTGAGGTTGAACTACGTGTTGCTAATGGGGCAAGAGTTGCCGCCAGTGCCGTAGGAACCTATGAGTTAACTCTACCTAGTGGGCTAATAATAGAGTTGAAGAACTGCTATTATGTACCTGCCATAAATAGGAATATCATTTCCGTCTCTTGTTTGGACAAAGATGGATTTGAATTTCTTATTAAGAATGGAAAGTGTTCCATTTCTAAAGATGGGATCTTTTATGGCAGTGCCCCTATGTCTTATGGTCTATACTTGATAGACTTGGAGACAAGTGTATACAACGTAAACACCAAAAAGCAAAAACTCAACGACTCAAACAAAACATATCTTTGGCATTGTCGTCTAGGGCACATAAATGAGAAGCGCATTTCTAGACTCCATAAAGATGGTTATCTAGACTCTTTTGATTATGAATAAATAGAAACATGTGAATCTTGTTTGTTGGGCAAGATGACCAAGACTCCCTTTTCAGGTAAAGGTGAGAGAGCTAGTGATCTATTAGGACTCATACATACTGATGTATGTGGGCCTTTTAGATCTAATGCCAGAAATGGATGTTAGTACTTCATTACCTTCACTGATGATTTTAGTAGGTATGGCTATGTGTACTTGATGAAGCATAAGTCAGAAGCCCTTGAAAAGTTCAAGGATTTCATGAATGAAGTACATAACCAACTTGGTAAAAGTATTAAGACACTTCGATCCGATTGAGGTGGAGAATACTTAAGCCAGGAGTTTGAGGACCTTCTGCGAGCCTGTGGTATTGTATCACAATGGACTCCGCTTGGAACACCACAACATAATGGTGTGTCTGAAAGAAGGAATCGCACATTGTTGGATATGGTGCGATCAATAATGAGTTTTGCTGATCTTCCAATTTCCTTCTGGGGTCATGCTCTTGAAACCGCCGCGTTTACACTTAACCGTGTACCATCTAAATCAGTTCAAAAGACACCATATGAGATATGGACTGGGAAGCGTCCCAATTTGTCTTTTATGAAGATTTGGGGTTGTGAGGCTTACGTTAAGAAAATGTTTCCTGATAAGCTTGGACCCAAATCTGATAAATGTTATTTTGTTGGATATCCCAAGGAGACCAAGGGATATTATCTATTCCATCCTACTGACAACAAAGTGTTTGTTGCCAGGGATGTTGTATTCCTAGAGAAGGAATTTATTTCCAAAGGAAACAGTGGGAGGAATGTAGAGCTTGAAGAGGTTCAAGCCCAACAAGAAAACATTGAACCGGTAGATGTACCAGAGGAAAATGCAGATTCATAAGGTGTTGTGGAATCTCAGTCTCCTCAGGTAACACAAGGACCTCGTAGATCTAGTAGGACTCGCCTTGAACCTGAGAGGTTTGGATACCTTGTAACTCAGGAAGGTGGAAAGTTGATCATAGATGATGATCCAACTACCTACATAGAGGCTATGGAGGGACCAGATTCTAAGAAATGGCTTGAAGCCATGAGATCTTAGATGGAATCCATGTACTCCAACAAAGTTTGGACTTTGGTGGAACCACCCGAAGGGGTGAAACCCATAGGGTGCAAGTGGGTCTTCAAGAAAAAGACCGACATGGATGGCAATGTACAAACTTATAAAGGTAGATTGGTTGCAAAGGGATTTCGACAAGTTCAAGGTGTTGACTATGACGAAACCTTTTCTCCAGTTGCCATGATTAAGTCCATCAGGATAATGCTTGCTATTGCAGCTTATTATGACTATGAGATTTGGCAGATGGATGTTAAAACCGCATTCCTTAACGGGAATATACATGAGGATGTGTACATGACACAACCTGAAGGTTTTGTAGATCCAAAGAATGCCAATAAAGTCTGTAAACTGCAAAGGTCAATCTATGGATTTAAGCAAGCATCTTAGAGTTGGAATCTTCGATTTGATGAGGAAGTCAAAGTGTTTGGCTTTATTCAAAATGAAGATGAACCTTGTGTGTACAAGAAGGTTAGTGGGAGCTTGACCACATTCCTCATATTGTATGTGGATGACATACTTTTGATGGGGAATGATGTCTTAGCCTTAGAGAAGGTAAAGACTTGGCTAGGGAATACTTTCTCAATGAAGGACTTAGGAGAAGCATCCTACATCCTAGGAATTAAGATCTATAGAGATAGATCTAGAAGGCTTCTCGGACTAAGTCAAAGCACGTACGTCGACAAAGTGCTGAAGCGGTTCAGCATGGAGAACTCAAAGAGAGGCAACATCCCCATGCTACATGGAGTCACTGTCTCTAGAGCTCAATGTCCCCAATCTTGTGAAGAGAGGGAGCGTATGAATGGGATCCCATATGCATCATCCATCGGGTCCATCATGTACGCTATGTTGTGCACACACCCAGATGTCTCGTACGCTCTCAGCATGACGAGCAGGTACCAGTCAGATCCCGAGGATGCTCATTGGACAGTCGTAAAGAACATCCTCAAGTACTTGCGAAGGACTAAGGATCAGTTTCTTATTTACGGTGGCGAGGAAGAGCTGGTTGTAAAGGGTTACACCGATGCAAGCTTCCAAATCGATAAAGATGATTACAGATCGCAGTCAGGATTTGTGTTTTGCCTTAATAATGGAGCTGTGAGCTGGAAGAGTTCCAAGCAAGAAACAGTTGCTGATTCTACTACAGAGGCCGAGTATATTGCTGCTTCGCATGCAGCAAAGGAGGATGTGTGGATCAGGAAGTTCATTTCTGAACTTGGTGTAGTTCCCAGTAACTGTGATGCAATTGAGCTTTATTGTGACAATAATGGAGATATTGCACAAGCTAAGGAGCCCAGATCACATCAGTGGTCCAAGCACATATTGCGGCGCTTCCATCTCATACGAGAGATCGTACAATGATGAGATGTCAAGATTTGCAAAGTACCAACTGAAGACAACATAGCTGATCCACTGACTAAGGCCCTTTCTCAGTAGAAGCATGATGGTCATGCTAGGTCACAAGGACTGTGTTTCCTTGGTGATTGGCTCTAAGTGCAAGTAGGAGTCTGTTGGTATGTATGCCCATAGAGCAAGTCATGTGATGATTGTAATGGGATACTTTATAAATGATTTGAATAATAATAAAGGCAATTTCCAATCTATATGTTTAAACTGTTTCTGAGATGATGGTGTAACATGATAGATGTCTAAAGAATGGTTTTACTCAATGACGTATGCTTTTAGGTTCATGACCTAAACGATGAGATCATATGGATGTTAAGAGTATACATTCTTGTTTAGTCCCTAGTCGGTTGTTATTGTGGAAATAACCATAGACATCAATAACACTGAAGACTAGATTGTGTGTTGGTTGATGACAGAATCTCATTAGTCATGATATAGTGATATCAAACCAAGCACATAGGTACTTGTTAGAGAACAAGGTACCGGACAGACCCACTGTGAGAGTGACACATGGAACCATGACTTGGTAGTCACAGTCAGCTTTCACAATGATGGTGGTGAGTGTGATTCTTAGACCTGAAATCACTGCACTCAACACATGTCGTTGGGTACACTTTGACATCATCAAACGCAGTCCTGAAACATGGGTTGTTATAAAGGTGATTATTGGGTGGCTTTGACACATGGGGCTTTTGAGGGGCGAGTGATAGATATGGGATTTGTCCCTCCTAAGGGAGTTTGATATCCTTGGACACTTGATGAGTAGGATTGAGAAAAGGCATGCGCATGCACGTGTGAATTAATATGTGATATTGATGTCATACACATCTCACTCGGTCTACTCTGAGATCAAGGAAATGAATGAACATTGACATGATGACTATTCCATAACTCGAGTTCATTCTGGATATCAGTGACAAAGGAATTATACATTCACTGTAATACCATTCACGGATTGTAGGGATGAAAGTTGTTCTCCAACTTTCTATTTCACTTGGGTAGCAATGATGTGTGACTAGGCACCGCTCTTTGCTTGTGAAGTCATAAGTGTTATGGACTTTCACTGCCAATGTGAAATGGACCTGCAGGGTCACACACATAGGATTTAACCCAGAAGAGGAGTTTTGTCCACAAGCAATGTTTAGATTGATTAGTAAAGGAGTTTAGTAGTTCAATTAAACACTCAATTAATCGATAGCTCAATATCATAATGTTCAAGGTGTTGGATGCATTGATTGGAGTATCGGATTGATTGAAATCGCATTTGACTGATTCTGCACAACCTGCACTCCCAACCGATCGGTTCATGTGATGAACCGGTCGGATGAGGTTGCTGAACCGGTCAGCTCAATTGTTGAAACGATCGGCTCGTGCACAGAGTGAAACAAGCGGTTCAATTGTTGAACCAATCGGTTCAACTGGTGCAACCGAGCAACTTGGGAAAGTAGGATTGGTGAGAATTTTCCTTGCGTTTCACTTGCCCAATTTGATTGGAACAAGGATTGGTATTCGATACCAATTAGAAACAAAAGAAAGAAAGTCAATCCGGGATCAACCAGGACCACGAACCGACTGGTTCACTTGTGAACCGACCGGTTGAGGTGTCCCAACCGATCGGTTGGTGCTCCAACCGACCGGTTCAGGTCCCCAACCGACCGGTTCACTTGTGAACCGATCGGTTCAGGTTGCGAGTTGGTTGCTTTTGTGGAAAATCTCGAACCCTTCTACTCCTGCTTTTAGTCCCATATTGCCGGGGACAGAGAACCCTATCCCATGACCCGCCTATATATATAGGGGTATTGGGGGCTTCTCAGAGTACAACTCAGTGCAAGTTGATTGCTCTGCAAAGTTTTCGTTCTCTCTGGTTTTGGTAACCGAGAGAGAGCCCGAGCAAGTGCTTCCCGCAAAGGGAGGTGCAACAAGGGAAGGACAACTGCAGTTGCAATTGACAACAGGAGAGTGTGTTGGCGACTAGTACGTCAACAGGAGGGTGCGACTCCTTCCACTTCCTTGTGGGAAAAGGAGTGTGGAGTTCCAGGTGGTCCGTGTGGACTACTTCAGAGGCGGGAGGTCCCTGCCGCTTAGTAGGACAACTGTCATCTGATAGCCCGGTAGGAGGAGGAGTCGTCAGTCCCGGTGCGACCAGGAGCTGCACAGACACCGTCCAAGACTGGAGGTGAAGACCGCACAAGGCATGAGGTACTGTCGCCGAGCAAGCCTCGGGACAAGGTATGATTCACAAACCATCTTTTCTATTATATAGATGTTGACGCGATTCCTTTTGTGCTTGGTTTTGGGGAGAAAATTTTTGTTTCCGCTGCTTCTCTGCCTCCTCTAAAACCCAACAATATCAACATACACATTTTAGCCCATAGAGCATGGCTATCCATATAGTAGTTTTATAAAACTTGCTTTTAGTCTGAGAGGGATCTTTCGATCACATAATACTCCAGTTGCACTCCTCCATTTCAACCATCCTGTAGTGATCATATGACAAACATCATTTTATACATCCCCGTCTGTTTGAATGATAGAGCCCAAGTGATGAAATTTATCACATTTTGGTATATCTACTTCGTCCAACTTGGCTCCACCATTCACATTGTGAGATTGGCTAAAATTGCAATGCATATACTCAATTTTTCTCCTACTAATCATCAATCCATTTGATTACAATGCCTTTCTCCAAAATTTAACTTTATCATTCAAACCATCTTTAGTTTCGTTACTCAATACAATATCATCAACAAATAACATACACCAAGGGACGTCATCCTGAACATTCTTTGTCAACTCATCCATAACAAGAGCGAACAGATATGGACTGAGTGTGGATCCTTGGTGCCCCCCCACTATGATGGGAAAATTTGGTGTCTCTCCTCCAGGAGTCTTCACATTTGCAGTAGAGCTACCATACATATCTTTAATCAAGTCAATGTATTGGATTGGCACACCCTTTTTCCTCAAAACTGTCCACAACACTTCTCTGGGTACTCAATCATAAGCCTTTTCCAAATCGATAAAAATCATGTGAAGATCTCTTTTTCTTTCCCTATACTTCTCCATAAGCCTCATTATAAAAAACATAGCATCTGTTGTTGATCTATCAGGCATGAAACCAAATTGGTTGTTTGATATCTACGGTATAGATCTTAGCCTCTGCTCAATAATTCTCTCCCAAAGCTTCATTGTGTGACTCATGAACTTGATACCTCTATAGTTTGCGCAGCTCTGAACATCACCTTTTTTCTTGTAGATGGGGATCATAGTACTATTTCTCCACTCATCCAACATCTTCTTTGTCTTCAATATCTTGTTAAATAAATTTTTTAACCACATTACTCCTTCATCCCCCATACTCTTCCATACATCAATGGGAATACCATCAGGTCTGCATGCCTTTCTCATTTTCATCCTTTTCAAGGCATTCTTGACCTCAAAATATGAAACTCGTTGTGTGTAATTGATATCTCTTATATCCCTATCACACAAGTCTCTAACATGATTTACAGGATCTCCATTAAAAATCTTATGGAAGTGATTTCTCCACTGGTTCTTGATATCATCATCATTTACCAAAACTCTACCATCTTCATTCTTGATGCATTTTATTTGACTCAAGTCTCTTCCTTTCCTTCCTCTTATATGAGCCATTATATATATGTATGTATGTATATATATATATATTGTGTGTGTGTAGTTGATATCTCTTGTATCCCTGTCACACAAGTCTCTAACATGATTTACAGTATCTCCATTAAAAATCTTATGGAAGTAATTTCTCCACTGGTTCTTGATATCATCATCCTTTACCAGAACTCTACCATCTTCATTCTTGATGCATTTGATTTGACTCAAGTCTCTTCCTTTCCTTTCTCTTATATGAGCCATTATATATATATATATATATATATATATATATATATATATATATATATATATATATATATATATATTCCCCTTCTCTAGTGCCCAAATTCTTATAAATATCATCAAAGTATCTAGACCTTGCCTCCTGAACAACCTTTTTTACTTCTTTCTTTGCTTGCTTGTGTCTCTGGAATGTTGCATCATCTAGAGATTTGGGCAAGCTCCTATAGATCTCCCTTTTCAGTTTAATAGCCTTTTGTACTTCATCATTCCACCACCAAGTCTCTTTTTATGGAGGCCCACAACCCTTGGATTCCCCCAAAACCTCTCTAGCAATTTTTTTTATGCAGGAACTCATGTTATGGCACATAGTGTTGACATCAGACTCTAAGTTCCAACTTCGCTCCTTGATGAGTTTATCATGAAAGGTCAATTTCTTTTCTCCTTTAAGATTCCACCACTTGATCCTGCTATCTTGATTTTTGTTATGCTTGCCTTTATTAATCTTCATGTTAATATCCAAAACCACCAACCTATGTTGTGTCGTGAGTTCTTCGCCACTTTATAGTCCTTGCATACTTTACAATCCTCCTGCCTTGTAAGGAGGTAATCAATTTGGCTACAATTGTGCCCACTCTTGAAAGTAATCATATGAGATTCTCTTTTCTTGAAATGGGTGTTTGCCAAAATCATATCATATGCAACTGCAAAAATCTAATATCCTCTCTCCTTCTCTGTTTCTACTGCCATATCTAAAACCCCCATGAACTCTCTCATATCCATCATTGCTACTCCCCACATGGCCATTGATCAAGACTTGATATTTGACTCAATTAGTCATCAAATGGTTGTCCCACTTCAAATTCAGTAATCTTTTTAATGTTATGTGCCATAATTGACTAAGATCTTATGTCATATTTTCCATGAGTAACTCATAAGATATCAAGACTCACTTTGGTACCTTATCATGCCCCAAAATGTGATATGTTATTACTTATATGGTTGGATCTTTATTCCTATTCCAAAAGTTAACCCATAATGTTCAAACCTCTATCTTGACCTGAAGATCAGTCCTTATGATGACTTGTAATGTGAAATTCCATGTAACACACTCATATGCTCTTTTTGAATACATATGGCAACGTTGCATGAGATTGATGTAATATAACTTGGCCATGACCTTACATGTTGAAACATGATAATATTTCAAATATCATGCCTCCTCTATTTCCAAATCTGATATTATATTTGCCTATTAACTCTCATATTGTGAATGTTTCACCTGGACCTAAGGTATACTTGTGACACTTGAACTATGTTAAATAAGTGCATGCATGTTTGATATGATGGAACTATGCTTGAACCTTTTGAAACCTAAGTCTAGGAGAACATCCACATGACATGAAACATGATTATTTTATCAGAACCCTACCAATATAAGACCCCATATTATATTATTTTATATCTTAAGTCCACTCCGAGTCTTCTCTAGGAATCTATACCAAGGATCATACACTTAATCTCTTGACATCCTATGACATTGTCTTCTTTTTATGTAAGAACCTTAATAATTCTTGTCTACTTAGTTACTTGTTTGAACTATTTTTCCTATGAATACTATTTTCATGATTGATCATACTATGTTGACAAACCTTGAACATAGTATAGAAATCCATTATATAGCCCTTGTGCTCCTACCTGAATTCTTGGGGCAAGGGAAACCAAGGCATGTTGAAACAAGGTTAGCTCATAGGACTTTGGTCTTGAGTTCTCTCACCTAGTAACAATGTGACATGTAGGTTTTAGCCTCAAATTCGCCTCACAGACCCCTCCTTTGGAAGTTGGTCAAAGGTCTGATATTGATGGTGATTAGGATGATATAGTGGAAAATGGAATCTAAAACATGCTTTGCCTGAAAAGAAAGTCATTTAAATTTTCTAGCTTTACATCTTGCTTACGAAAATATTTTAATACAAGCACATTTATATTACACTTAAAACTATGTTTGCATATCTGTTCATAGTGTAGTCAATGCATTTGCATTGATATATTTTATTTATCAAATTTTTAGATGCTACCAGTTGATGATATGTTGCCTACATCTTCTATATGAGTATCCTATGAAATGTAACCATCATGGAGAATCTTTTGTAATAATAATGAGTATATGACTATGTCTACATAGTGTAATTCATGCTATCTCTTTTGGTTATGTCTTTCCTTTTTGTTTCCTATGAGATTAGTGTACTAAAACCTTTTGGTTCATTATGATGGATGAAGTTATTTCCTTTTATGTATATATTGCATGTGTGATTTATATACCATTTTATGGATGGATGGTCAAGTCCTATTGCCACTGACTCTCTACTCAAGGGAGATAGGATTTGGGTGATAAAGAAATATGTGCCAACATTCATTCGTGGCATGTCCCTAGTCAAAATTAATTGGGGATACTATAGGAAAACAATAATACATAAGAGTAGTGTGTATGCTAAGTGATGACTGTGTCTTTAGTCATGATATTGGACATTAATTTAGATACATTAGTTCTTATTAGAGAACAAGTTATACTAGACAAAACCACTTTGAGATTAACAATGGAGGTCATATCATGGAAAGTGAGAGTCATATCTCAATGTGACAATGGTGACTATGATCCTTAGATCTGAAGTAAGTACACTAATCACATGTCGCTCAGTACACTTTAACATTGGACCAATGTGACTCTAAATAATGTTTGTAACAAAGGTGGTAATTGGGTGCATTGTGACACTTGTGTGCATTATGATTGATGTAGATGGAATTTGTCCCTTTATTGGAGTGATATCTTGGATAGTTGATAAGTGACACTATGAAAATGCATGGTCATGCTCACCTGAGTCAATATATGATATAGAGCTCACATAATCTCAATAGTCTTCTCTAGTTAAAGGAACAAAAATTGAATGTTAAGAGTATGAAAACCCAATGCTTCATTCTATTTATGACAATGGATTATACGATTGTGGTAACATTGATCACTTTACATGTTCAAGTTTTTCTCAACCTATTCCAATTACTTGGGCAACAATGATGTGTTTCTAGACACCAATCTTTTCTTGTGAAGTTATGATCATCACTGCCAATGTAATGTGGAACCTGTAGGGGTCACACAAATTAGGATGCATAAGGGGTCATGCATATTAGGATGCACAAGGTAATCAATGTTCATCATCAAATATATGATTAGAAAGATTCTGAATCATGTACAAGCTGATTTCTAGCCTAGCCATGCAATGAATGTCTTCGATCATTGAATCACTTAAATGTCAATCGATCAAGTCATTGCCACTTTGGGAAAGTGATGAGTCAGATGACTCACTAAGTGAGTTGGTCAACTGGACCAAGTTAGAGACAGTAAATATAGTTGCCTTGTTCGATTTTAAATCAAATTGGGAAATTGAATTGGACATGGATGATGAGTCAGAAGACTCAGTAAGCGAGTCAGGAGACTCATAGCCCAAACTGGTCATAGTCATATAACTCAACAATTGAGTCGGTTGACTGGGATTACATTCTAATTTTTCAAAGTCCCAGTCTGTTTTGAGTTGTAATTAGGAACAAGATTGGATTTTGGAAAGAAAAAGCCCATGAATCCCCTTTATATATGGGTTGACATCCATGGGGTTGTGATGCAACAACACAACATTGTTAGACAAGTTTTTAAAGAGATATTCTTCTTGGAGAGAGAAAGTTCACCCTAAGGACAACAACCCACAATGTGAAGAGGAGGATTTTGGGTGCCGAATAGCACGTCAAAAACTCATAGTTATGCTTCCTCTTAGAAACCAAGATGGTGCACCAAGATTTATCACATCCGCATCAACAACGTAGAGGCCAAGGCCCTTGGGTGGAGGCTTCAGAACAAGAAGCTTCTTCAAGAGGAAGACAAGGTTTTGCAGTTATGACAAGGCCAAAAAAATAACCGCTTCGAGCCCAGATCCAAAAGTACAACTTCTACACTGACATAACACATGTATAGTTGTTGGACAACTAGTGTGCAATGAGATACATTCAATATCTTCTATGTCTTTCATATACTGATATTTAATGGCAATGATATACTTGTTGGCTTGAATTTTATCGAGAAAAATATTTGGTATTCTATTACACCCCCTCTCCTCGAAACCCTACAATGATATCAAAGTCAATGTTGTAAGCCTTTAAGGAGGTTTGGGTTTTGAATCGAAAATAGTTCATGGAAGAATTTTGTAATTTGTATCCACATTAATTAGAAACTATCATACATAATATGATATATATATATATATTATATTAATCAATGTTGTTCCTTTGAAATTGTTTGGTTTGGTGGATGTGAATATAGCAATTAGGTCATTGTGGTAAATTATTATAATATGAAATATGTTATGTGGTTTTTGATTGAGACTTAAAACTATAATATGTACATGGCTCACATGACATGGCTCTCTTCCTACATTCTCCATGCAAAAATTAATTTTTACAATCATAATAAGATGATGTATTGACACCACCTATGGACAATGGTGGGAAGAAGGAGACGATTAGAATCCCACATCAATAAGGAAAGTCATGTAAGGTTCATGATGAAGACTAAGTGATGATTTCATCAACAAGAGAAGTACTGCCCAAATAGGGAATTTTAGTCGGGAGACTGGAAACCTAGTCAAGGAATAATTAGGGTTATATCATATGTAAATATGTTCGTTATGCTTATACAACTCTTGTTGAATCAAGATGTTTTACAAATTGCCATATCATGTTTTATTACTTGTGTTGATTATTGTACTATATGATACATACAATAATATATATGTAATGGTGATTTTATATATATATATATATATATATATATATATATATATCAGTATTATATCAAGTCCCTCAATAATGCATCAATGGTTAAGATGCCTTCCATTATGCAATACACATAAAGTCCTTGATCGACTAAGTGTGGGTACACCAAAGAATGGTGCACCACCTATCTTGGGAAAGTGGTGACAATAAGTATGTGTGCCGACCAAAGCAAGGTGCATAGCTTATTGTATTAAACTTTGGAATAGATTTGACTATGTGATCCTAATAGGATTAAGTAAATATATACATATGAAATATACTTCATAAGATGATTTATGACAAGGAGTTGTGACACTATCTATCCAAGAATTGCATTGGATGCAATCAGTAATTGTTATCTACCTAAATAGTTAAGTTATGAACAGTTAGGTAAAGTTGACTCATAACTTAATGTATTTATTGTTGTAATCTGGAAATTAATAGAGAGGACTATTTGATCAAAATAGTGGGAGATTTATTAATTAAAAATTATTTTTATTAAAACAAATTACAAATTGTGGACTCGTGCAAATATTTTCTTTGTAGATCTAATGACAAACATGAATAACATAATCTCGTTGCAGTTGGTCCTTGAAAAAAAGAGAGTTAAACGGTAATAATTTTCACAAAAGATATAGGAGTTTGGGATCTGTTCTCACTCATGAGTGTAATCTCTATATATCAGAAACATCAAAACTAGAGAAACTAACTCCAAATGATCCTAGAGAAAAAAGAGAAGCTTATCATAAGCATATCGATGGTGCTATTGATGTCAGGTGCCTCATGCTATTCTCCATGAATCATGAGCTTCAAAATCAACATGAGAACATGGGAGTTCTGAAGATTATCATACATCTTAGGAATATGTTCTCCTCACCAAGACACCTCTTTATTAGGGGATTACTTGGACTCAAACCCCGTGTTCCTAACACTCAGATGGTTCGGGATCACTTGGTGACCTTGCTTTGATCAAGAACAAATAAGGAAGGATATGTTTGATGTCTCAAAAAAGCCCTATTTAAGTGCAACATGACTAAAGGAGATATAGTAGGGCCATATGTACTCTAGTTAATTGGGTATGTGGAACTCCTTGAAATACTGGAATTCCCCATAGGCCAAGTGTTGGTTGTTGATGTTATCTTGTAATCATTGATGGAATCTTATAGTCAATTTGTCATGAACAATTTTGTTGGACCGTTGTTAGTGTTACTTGGCAGGTAAAGAACTATTGAGACTCAGATGAAAAAATAAAAGCCAAAGTCAATATTTATGGTTAACAAAGAAAAGGGAAAAGGCAAAGCTAATAATTGTTCTAAAGCTATCTAAAAGTCCAACTCTTCTGCACTTAATATAAAGGAAGAATATATAAGGAAAGCAATTGTTACTTCTATTGTCAGTCTGGACATTGGAAAAGAATTTCCCTGTGTACCTTGAAAAACTAAAGAAGATTAAGGAGGGGATAGATATCTCCACTTCACATATGTATATTATAGAGATAGATTGTTACAACCATACCTTGATTTATTAATTATATGAGAGTGTAAGATAATTCTGATGTTTATTATACCTTTATAAATACTTTACATTATTAACTAGTTGATTTATATTTTATCTTAGCTTAAACTTATTCTTTGATAAGTTAAAGAAAACATGTGTTGCAAATACATCTTGGTTTGAACATTTTTGATCTAGTAATATCCCACAAATAATTGTAGAAAGGAATTTAAGAATACATAAGGAACTAATTGATTGAGAAACTACAAATTAAGAATTTTGTCAATTTTTTGGTGTAGAATTGTAGAAAACATAATTATGAAGTCATTGCAAAAATAGTGAATCAACGAGTTGAAATGAAGAAAGTATTATACTTTTAGTTTTCACATAGAACTACCATTTGTTAAAAACTGATGGTTCATAAGTTGATGGTTTCACAAAATGATGGTTTCATAGACTGATAGTTTTGTGTTGCATTACCACCCAACACAACCAATTATGAAAACGGGCCGAACTTTCAATATACTTATCAGATTCAATGAAATTTGTTTTCTAAATTATATTTCAATATGCTAGACAACTAGAGCCTAAACTACAAAAAAATGCATGAGAAGGCAATTCCTAGGGCAACTTTTGGGAAGAACGGGGAGAACAAAAAATCATCTATAGAACCATTGTGGTAAGTTTGTTTTAGTCATGGATTCATTCTCTTTTTCTCTTCTACTTGCTTGAAGTCTACTGTCAGACTTGCTAGAGGTTCTTTTTCACCTCTCCTCTTCATATTATTCCTCTAGTAGGCATTGTTTGGAGCCGTAGGCCTAATATTAGATTGTTTGATGACAGTTTTATTTTTAGCTTGAAATCAAACTGACTAGACACATATTCAGACATACCAAGCTTAGATTTGAGATCAGTATTCTAGGATCAAATATAGGTGAGTGGAAAATCACTTTTAAACCTTGATTCTATAGAAATTTAGGCCAAAATTAAAAAGAACATATACTGCTTGGAATGTCAATTATTGTTTTAGATTTACTGAGCCAATATATAAGAGTTCAATTGAGTGATTGATTGTTTTAGTATATTTGTGATGTCATATAGATGTTTTCATCTCTAGATTAATTTTCTATGAGACCATGGGGATTCTTAATGGTGGAATTAGAGGCATCAGAACCTCGAGTTTGCCCATATTTCTACAATATTGAATCATGTTATGAATCTATGATCTATTCAAAGGTTGTTTCTAGTTAGGTACTTATGAAGTCCAAAGAATCGTCTGTTCTAGTATTTGTCAGTATGCTTAATTTATCCATTTAAGTACAATGTCTTATTGATTTTAGTGATTTAGATAATGCCCAATGCTCAGAAATGTAACTAGAAGCCTTAAGTATTCAGTCAAGCTAAGAATAATACAATAGTAAGTGTATCATTGAAATAAAATAATAAACTAGTCATTAGATGCCCCGAACACCGTAAATCTAGCATGATTGTCTGCACCATGAAGGAAGAAATGTGCTTACTGATTGGTAGTCCCCAGGTTGAGGTAGGCAGAGAGTTCCAGAGATGTATACAAGACTAAGCCCAGTGAGGACTGTCTCCTTAACACCAGTGAGGTACATAACATCAACCAATGATTCTAGTGGTATCTAGTACAATTCAGTTAGTTTAGAATATTAGTTAGTAGGTCAGTCCTTGTAGAACTGTTGTTGTAACTAGTTAAGCTAAGTGATTTGACTCTCTGATGTAACATGTTAAATATTATATGAATCTCAATAACTAAACTCTATGGACTCTTTAGTACCTATATAACATGTGAGTTGTAATTATTATATCAACTGACATGTATATTGTATTTACAACATTACATTTATTTTGTATGCATAGGATGATAAATTTATAAAATATAATGTAATTATAAATGCAAATAAAATATTTACGTGTATCTATATTCTTTAATATATAACTATAATGATAGGCTTAAATAAAAAAATTCTTTATATGCATAAATACATAATATATACATTTACCATGTGATATATGATTATACAATTTTGTATTAAAGACATATTAAATGTTTGTATTTAGATATGTGTATATATATAAGTTCTTTAATATATAATTATAATGATAAGCATAAGAAAATATTTTGATATTCATAAATATGTAAATACACATATTTACTATGTCACTCACATAAGAGTTAGATATCCCATATACATTGTATTAATACACACACACACACACACACACACACACACACACACACATATATATATATATATATATATATATATATATATATGAAATGAATAAACACAAATAGAGTTTTGTATATATCTAATATAATAATTACAACTCACAATATATTATATTTATCAATATTATATTTATTACTTTCTTGTTGGATCATATAAATATCTAGATATATATTGGTACTGGCCAAATAATGATCGATTTTGTATGTGTATACTTGGATTGGATTATGATATAACATGATATCATGGTGTAAGATACCCACTTTTTGAAGACCTCTTCTCACCGTGACACTCACTTCCGTTTGTAATGAGACACGTGGCAACGCCGCAATAGATATAATTAGATAGAGCTGGCATTCCATTGGGCGTCTCCATTCTCTCTCTTATTTTCAATCCTGTATACTAAGGAATAAGATGCAAAACCATAAGTTTCGGTTGTTATTTTAAACCAGTTAGTTAACGTTTATTTTGATTTTTGTTCAAGTCTTCTTCACTTGAACCCACCTAAGGTTACTGTAGACCCAGCTCAATCTAATCTGCATGTTTTAGAAAGAAACACAAAGTTATGGGAACAGTTTGTCTTATCCTGTTTTGAACGATTTGTCTTTGCATTGAAATGGAACGCCGAGTTTTCATGTGAGAGCAAGGTTCAGGAAATATCTCCTTTGAAGACTGAAGCAGCTGGCCAAAGTCCACGAAAACTGAACAGATATAGATGTCGGAGGATTGTTTTTCACGTACGTGTAAGAAAAAAACATGAACAAAAAGACAGAGGCGGGGAGGAGTTGGACTGACAGGCACATCTGCCGGAAACTCTGCCGACGGTGGGCGTTTGCCACGGCATGCCGAGGCGTAAGTGCTGGCGGGGGGCGGTGATGATCCGTATTCAAGTGGCGCACGGAGGCTCACATGTAGCGTCCCGTGAGAATTGACGCCTTGCCTGACGGCCTTGATTTCGGTGCTACCCCAATTCCGCGACGCTCGTCGCTCTCGCCCGCCGTGGTGTTGCTAGCTGGTGTGGGAATCGAGACCAGAAACCCATGTGCATTCTGATCTGCTGTCCTCCTTTTATTGCGATAGTCATTCTTTTACCCACTACCATAAACCCATGTGCATTCTGATCTGCTGTCATCCTTTTATTGCGATAGTCATTCTTTTACCCACTACCAGAAATAGTGTGCTTGCGCTACGCCGTCCGGGACTTCTAATGGATTTTTTTTTTCCAGAAAAAATAAAGTGGCACATTTTTTTTTTTGGTGAACAAAGTGGCACATTTTAATCGAAAAGAATTCAGTGTACATCGAAGAGGAGATAAAAGGATAACAAACTGTGCCGCTAGTCCTTCTTGGGTGACTAACTAATCATCTAAATCACTACATCTATAAATTTGAGAGTCATGATATTACTTTTCATAATTTTTTTAGACTCATTTGAAAAACTCCATAGCCTCTAGTGCTAAGAGACCAAATGCATAAAATTCGAAAGAGATAAATCATGTTGATTATCAAAAACATACTTTTTCATGCTTGACCACTTTGACTGAGACAACTTGGCAACCTATCCTACCGTAAAAGTGTCACTCGTCAATCCCACCAGTTGAGAAACTTATGTCAAATCCAACAAGTACGTTTCCATCCAACCCATCTAAAAATCAGAAAATCAACACGTCTAAGCATCGATCTCCCCCTCTTATGGATCTTCAAAAACTTCACAGCTGCCTCATTTTTTAGCAGCAACGCATGCATGTGTGAGTACATCAAAGATAACACACCTAACAAGATCATGCTTGTACTTAAAACCTAGAAGCTCTCTGTATGCTTCCCAAAAGTATCCAAGCATGCCTTGCGACAGCTGGACATATCTCATCAACTGGAAATAAGGGAATTAAGAGACAATATACGAATATAGTACGATACTCCACTAGTGACATACAAGCCGACCCCATCAATAGGAACAACAAGAAGAAAGTATTGAGCATGATCAACTTGGAGACATTGAAAAACTTCCTTCTGTATAGCAGTCATGTTAAACTTGAGATCCATTTCCTCAACTATTGTGCTAAAAAGGGCACTTGCCAAAGCATTTTGAACCTTTGAGGGGACAATGTCCTTGTTAGAAAAACAATAATGTTGAAATATGGGATCCTGATACGAAGACGGTCTAGGGAACAAACAAAGTCTGAGTCTATGCCATGAATCCCGCTATCTCACAAAATATGACCCTGAAGCACCCAAGATTGGACCTTAGAGGCCACAAAAGCATATGAGGAAGCCTCAACTGCAGAGTACAGTGCCAAACCGCAAAGTCAAATGGGAAATGAAGCCACCATCCACTGGAGGTCCCAAAAGAAAGGACCTTCGTAAAATACATGTTTTTAATAGATCCACATAAACCTTTATCGAACAATGTCGCTGCCTCCTCCATGTGTATAGGTTGGCATGTCCTCAAGACAGACAAAAGCTTGGCAATGCACATGCATGAACAAAGCAAAATGATCTCATATGTGGATCTCCCAACTGAGGAAAAATGTGACGACCTGATTCCACACAAGCGAGATAACTCAAAACAAAATAAAAAAATTATCAACTGACAACCATATTACCTCAAAACAAGGTAAATTAAAATCGATTTCATATAACCACAAAAGTGGAAACATATTACATCTGAGTCCACAAAAATATACCACAGGTGTCATATATCATCATCGTCTACGCCTCAGTCCCGACTATGTTGGGGTCGGCTACATGGATCCTTCGTTTCCATTCAGTTCTATCACGGGCCATATTCTGGTTGAGATGTAGAGATTCAAAATCTCTCTTTATAAGCTCATCCCATGTCAATTTAGGTCTTCCTCTTATTCTATTTATTATGCTTGACTCAATAACATTTCTTTGTGTAGACACATTAGTCGGTCTGGGATGCACTTGTCTGTACCATCTGAGTCGGACCTCATACAACTTATCCTCAATTCTCGCCACCCCCACTTTATTCCTGATATAGTCATTTCTCAAGTGATCTTTTCTTGTCTTCCTACACATCCATCTCAGCATACACATTTGAGCTACGTTCATCTTGTTGAGACCTTATTTCCTCAACGCCCAACATTCACTCCCATAGAGCATGGTTGGTCGTATACTTATTCTATAAAATTTATATTTCAACCTGAGAGGGATCTTCTGATCACATAATACTCCAGTTGCACTCCTCCAATTCAACCATCCTGTAGTGATCCCGTGACAAGAATTGTTTTAGACATCCCCATCATTTGAATAATAGAGCCCCAAGTAACGAAAGTTATCACATTTTGGTATATCTACTCCATCCAACTTGGCTTCATCATTCACACTGCAAGATTGGCTGAAATTGCAATGCATATAGTCAGTTTTGCTCCTGTTAATCATCGATCTATTTGATTTTAATGCCTTTCTCCAACGTTCAACTTTATCATTCAATCCATCTCATATATCATGGAAAAATATATCACATATCATTGTTCAGTGGCTAACTTGCCACAAACCTGTTACATATGATAACATGTTCACATATACAAGCCATATATGTACAACAGTGGCATATTGTCAAAAACTAATATCGATATATAACATCTACAAAATGCCCCCAAGGACCTGAGAGTACAGAGACGATGCATAAGACTCTACTACAAAACACTAGCACATATCCAACCTTCAACAACTACTTCTCCTCTGGCTGCTCAACCTCAATCACACGATCTCTACCTCATTGTGCACGACCACAAAAAAGGTGTGGAAACCCAAGAGGTGAGACTAGCATCCCAACAAGAGATATAATTGTCTGCCAACAACTATTATAAGTACAGATATACTAAAGCAGGAAGATAACATTATTACCAGGATGAGCAGATACAACTAGATGATATAAGCAAAGCAGGTAACATTGTTCATGTAGTTTGAACCACTACACTAATCAGTAAAACATATTATACTTTTAGAAGGAATATGAAGAACATGTATACAAGATAACATCTAAGCAGTATAAGAAATAAGTAAAAGGGGTCATCCAATATGATTGGTATGTGATCCTAAGTAAATACCTACACAATTGTATTATACACCTTTTCTTATGCCCTGAGGATTTGAGTTGTACCACCCAAATCCAATTGACCATTGTGAAGTCGAAATCAATTACAAGATCTATGGAAGAGTCAGACACCATGATCTCACCCAAACCTCTCGGTTAGTACGAGAGACACTGTAGGGACATAACAGTCAACTGCCACTAGTGATATATAGTCAAGCTAAAAACACCTAGTCCGACCTTGGTATAGGTCATGACACTAGAGAACAGGTCACCCATGCCCGTTCTATATTAGGAATCATGTAGTTATATTGTTTCCTTTCACATATCACAGACACTGAGGCATGATCACAGTCATTGCCCATAACCTGTAATTGTGGATGTAGGGATATATCCTCGACTTGCGCCCCTGCATATTTAAAAATATGCACTCTGAGTTTCCCGCATGAATTACTCCTTTCACCATCTAGTAAGTTTTGACATTGGAATGGATCTATGGAACATGAAACGATTAGGGCTTCACTAGATTAGTTATGCCAATTGGGTGAATTAAGGTGGCATCAAACAAGTAGACATACAAATCCTAATTCATTCTAGCAAGCATAACTGTAAAACAACTCCAGAAGATATAAAACGTAAGAGGTATGAACTTGTCACATCATCACATCATATTTCTACCATACTAGGCCAACATCATTGTCACATCGTCCTGGGATAACCATCCCTTCTCACACCACTGGAGTATATCACCTCAAACTAGGCATAAAGCCTCTGCCAGGTCACAAGAACCAAATCGCATATTTCCTACACATCGTCATTATCTCATCATGCATCGTCAAGGCACATAATCATCACCCTGTGTCATATGAGTTATACCATAGAAGTCACCAACTATGATGTAGATTCAACCTACAACATTAGGGTTACACAAGTAGGAGAGAGAAAAATCATTATATGCTAATCATTTAAGCAAGTTAGGGTTAGGGTTTCTCATGATTAGCTAAGTAGGGTTTCCATCACAACACTTAACATCAAACCCTAGGTGCATTACTTCCCACATCCATGGGGCACATTAGGGCTAAGCATTATTACCATGAATTACCTTACATGTAGCAACCATGCTAGGTATGTAGCAACCAAAACCCATGCATGTGTAAGGACCACCATGGGTGAGACCATGTAGCGACCATCAAACCATATATAAGAGGTAGAGACCTTGTAACATCCCTGACCTGGGTTATGAGTCAACCCTAGGTGTTTTGCCTAAATATGTAATTAAATATTTGTGATTAACTCTGAGCATGTAATTAAGTTTCTCAGAAACGTATATTTCAGTATTTGCTCCTTTTTACTTAAAGTTGTAGCATTGTTTTGATATACAGGGACCTATGTGCAATTTACCCAGTTAAAAGGGTTAGCTTGCAATTTGCACATGTTGAGATGTTCCTCTGATGTTGAGACATCATGAGAATCTTTTTGGTAAAGTTTGAGGGATTTCCCAAGCTAGGGCACCAAGGTGCAGCTGTGGAAGCAATTCCGGTGCTTGAAACCCTAGTTTGGGGTAAAATGCAATTTACCCAAATTAAGGGATACAAATTGTGAAATATGTCATCTAATGTATCTTTTTAGACTCTTGCCATCATTAAGATAAGAAATGATGAGTAAGTCACCTCAATTGAATTATCAAGTTATGAGATATGCCTTGTGATTGAATAATCAGGGTATATGTGTAATATCTCTTTATGTATGTACCTCATTATTAGCTTGCTATCCTTTACCTTCTTTTCTAAGACCTTAAGAGAAGGTTTGTCCTTAGAATAAAGAGGAAGGGACGATCAAGTAAAGAAGGAGGGACCTAGTTGGAATTATGGACAACTTATGAACTAATGTTGAAAATCCTACCCCATGTATATAAGCTCTCCTTCCCTTAGTTGCAAGGGAACTTACCTTCGTTCCCTTACTGTTTCATTTCACCAAAGACGACCAAGGACTTCCTTGGAGCTAAGGAGGACGACCAAGGGGTGCAAGGTAGGTTTAAACCCCTCTTCTTGCCTAATTCCATGGTTAGAACTCGAATTCAAGGTCAGCTTCATGGCTAACTCTCAAAATCCTATCTTTCTAGCCATCTTTCCTTGACCTTCCTTGGAGTTTTCACCTTGGACAACCTGTGGGAACTCAAGGACGCCATTAGAGCTTGGAGCTCAAGAAGAAAGTTTTAGGCGGGTTTTATAACTCTAAACCCATGCTTTACTATGTGCATCTTTATATGCGTTTTGATGATAGCTCTTAGTGTTTCCCTACTTTTCCCTACTATTTTGCAAGCAAATCCATGGGATATTCGTACTGTTCTTGAGATAGGAGATGAAGGCGTGATTTCCAAGAAAAACCCACCGCTTTTCACTTCCTTAAACGGTCTCAAAAGTTTGCTCTCTCGGTCTCAAGACCGCGAGGTGAGCAAACGGTCTCGAGACCGCGACAGGGCAAACGGTCTCCAAGACCGTTTGGCCCCGTTGACCGAGCGTGGAATGTATAATAAATCTTTTCCTAATTATATAGGCTAATTACCCTCAAAATTTGGGAGAATACTACAAAGGAATCGGGAGATATGACCTTTTTAAGTAACAACTTTATTTGAATTTATCCCTGATTTTCAAACGGTCTGAAATTGCCTTTTTGGGCAAACGGTCTCAAGACCGTGTAAGGTCGTTGACTAGGCGTTGACCGTATGAGATTACTGTTCAAAATTATGTTAATTAACAACTCACCAAGTTTGATGGTCTAATTCCAAACGGGCTAAGAGTTGAAGGGTGAATACTAGGGCTAACCCTAGATGAAATCAGTACTGAAATTATGGTGACCTAATTAGGGTTTTTAGGGTTGATTGACCTAAACAGTCTCAAGACCGTTTAGGGGTCACCCAAACGGTCTCAAGACCGCAAGGGCAATCAACCATGACCGTTTGGAGGTCTGGGGTCAAGATTAGTTGACCAATTGAAGGTACAATTACACCAAATTACATTGCAATAAAATATTGACATGATCATCAACTCAATGGGTCAGACCTTGATGAATTTGCACTAGAATCCAAAATTGGATGGGCAAACGGTCTCAAGACCGTTTGGAACTCATCCAAACGGTCTCAAGACCGAGAGGACAATCACCCAAGACCATTTGAAGGTCTAGGGTTAAGTAATTTGACCAATTGAGGACCTAATTGCAAATAAGTTGTCAATTTAACCAAAATTCTGTTTGTGGATCAATCATAGTTCAACCCCTATCAAATCACCTTAGACTTTGATGCAATCTTGGGCAAACGGTCTCAAGACCATGTGGGGTCCACCCACATGACCTCAAGACCGTTTGGGCCAAGTTTGGGCCCAATTGGAGCTCAATTGAAGGGTTCAACCTTGTGTTGAGTCACATTGTTGAGTGTTGATGGGTGAACATTGATAGACCCTAATTGAATCGACTTCAACCCTAATTGGTCAACAATTGAGGGTCTATTGAATGACTAAGTGGTCAAGCATAATCTTAATTAACCCAATCCATAAGTGGTCAATGTAGCTTTGACCTTTTGAGGGCTTCAATATTGGTTGACATTATCGGTTGTATCATCAAATCCCGTTGTTGGTCTAAGTGGTTAAGACCATGTGAGCTCGCGGACTCAAGGTCGTGAGGAGGCTCGCGGTCTCAAGGTCGTGAGAGGACTCACGGTCTCAAGACCGTGAGGGGGCTCACAGTATCAAGGCCGTGAGGGGCCTCACGGTCCTGAGGTCAAAGTGGGCAAATGGTCAACATCTCTTCGCGGTCTCAACTTCAATTCGATCTTCGCGGTCTTGAACCACTTGAAGGGCTTCGCGGTCTTGAACCACTTGAAGAGGCTCGCGGTCCTGAAGCCTAAGGAGGCTCGTGGTCTTGAAGATAGAAGAGGGCTCGCGGTCTTGGAAAGTCAAAGTGGGCAAATGGTCAACACTTTCAAACGATCTCAATTCGATTGAAGGTTGATAATTGAAATCAATCAATGTGATTCAAGGTTGACTTCATTCAATCAATTGATGATATAAATGGTCCAATGTTTCCCTAATTCAACCCTAATGACAACCTAGGATATTAAGGGGTCAATGGACTAAGGTTTTGACCATAATGATGATCAATGTGGTGAATTACCAAAATACCCCTAAAGGGTAAATTGAGTAATACCTTGATCAGATCGAACCCTAATCACATGATGATGATGTTTTAGCCATGTTAGCCTATGATGACTTAATCCGACCTGATCTAGGGTGATGTTGACATCACCTAACCTTATGATGAGAGAGAAAGTACTTCTAGAGAGAGAAAGTACTTCTAGAGAGAGAAAGTACTTCTAGAGAGAGAAAGTACCCTTTTTAAGTGGAAACTCAATTGAAGCATCCCCAATACACAGAAATGAGCATAATTTGGGTATGATCCACCTGTGTGAGATCATAGAAACCCTAATTATGATAAATGATGAACCTTTAACTAATCTGAGAGTATCAGTGATGATGTTACTCATACATAATGATGTTATGGGTGCAATTCACCTTAATGTGAATAGTAAACCCTAATTCAAGGGTGATGACATGTAATGTGAATAGTAAACCCTAATTCAAGGGTGATGACATGTAATGTGAATAGTAAACTCTAATTCAAGGGTAATGGCATGCATTTGAGTATTAAATTCTAATTGATGAGAATTAGAGATGTAGCTCTCATGACAAGAGTAGGAAGTATATTCCTTATTTTTGTATTACCTTTATCAGTTGTATTAACCATGCAGGTTCTGATATGAAGGTAATCATATCCAGGTATGGATGATGATGTTATATTCATAAAAGGCATGTTGTTAGCCTTATGAATAAGTAAAGTAATCTGATGTCTTGTCAGTGGCATCCTATGCTGATAATGGGTTGTGAGAGCCATGAATACCATCAAAGTCATGCCTTAGAGATGACTTGTGATGAGGATAATGAGAAGTGATGATTGATATGAGTTAGGCCTGTTACATTTAGTATTCTTCTTTTATAGCTGCTATGCTATTGTTATTGTTTGCAGAACAATGTATGCTGTTAAAGAATACTGAATGTACCTAACTAATCAAGTATAATGTAGAGCCCTGATCATAGATCCATCATTGTCAGAGATTAAATGATGGTGAAATAGGTTTTCCTCAGGGAACTCCTGGAGCACATACTTTTGAGTATGTGGGGTACATGGATGTGTAGAACCTTACATCCTAGTGTAGGAAAGTGATGTAGATGTGTAATCCATCCATCCTTCACTATAATTCCATACCGTATCAGTGGTAGGTAAACATGAAACCTCCTGATGACGAAGAAAGCACAAATATCCGTATCAGTGGTAGGTAAATATGAAACCTCCTGATGACGAAGAGAGTACAGAACGCCACTGTGACTCTAGAATAGCGAAGGACCAGTTTACCCTGGTGAGCTATAGTAGTAGAGACATGAGATGTCCTACAAGTGATCCTCTTACTGACTGAGGAAGGTGAAGGTCATGAGAATCCGGCTCTCTTAATGAACTATGTATGATACTGATGCGGCTTCTCAGCGATCAGTTGGAGTATGAGTGGTAAGCCTCATCTCCACAGGGCATAATGTTGTTTGTAAAACATAATCAACCATCTAGTATAACTTGTTAGAGATGACTCCAAGTTAGTTGATTGATGTTACCTTACAATAATGTTTATATTCTCCACATCTCCTAAATTATAGAGATCTTGTTATACCTGCAACTGTTATAGAATACTTTGAAGACTTTACTGCTTAAAATATTCTTTGATGTTATAATAAAGCTTCTGGCGAAGAGTTATAACTCTCGCTGGGACAATTATGTATAATTGTCTCACCCCGTAGGCTTCAACTTTTTAGGTGGACGTCGGAGACGAAGGAACCAACCTACAGGTGATCAGTCTCAGCAGCAGCATCAGGGGCAGCAGTAATCTCAGGTGGAGATTGTCCTGCCATATGGTGTAGTTAGAGTCAGTCCTATGTGTCCTCTGTACTCTCAGGTCTTGAAGTCTTTTGTATAGTGATCTTGAGATTTTGTATCTTGATGTATATAATTACTCAAGAAGTAATTATCCTGAGATGTAAACAGTTTACCTCACTTTATGAAAGAAGCTTTTATGGATTCAAGCTCTTGTCATGAAAAGTTTTAATTTCCCGTGATTTTTGTCTTCCGCTGATTACCGATTCGCTTCCGCTAAGTTTTAATCGTGTTTATGTCATGGTTTGGAGATCAGAGCCCACAGACCTCAACAAAACCATGAACGTAGCGACCAAACTCAAGGACCATAGATAATGACTGTACATGATGCAACACACATAGAGACCACATGGTACAACCATGTGTAGCGACCACTTCACTCTCCATGTGTTGTGACCATTAGGTTCAGCCCACCATGGGTAGCGACCGCAACACATGGGTCAAGGTAGTGACCAACACCATAGGTAGAGACCATAGGTGGTTAACACTTTGTTGTGACTGCAACACCACCACTAGTAGTGACCGCTCACATGACCAAGAAAGGATCAAAGAATTTTGACCGCAAGAAAACCATCATGAGTATCAACCTCAAAGCAACTTGCTCATATAGCGTCCAAACAAGTTAGGGTTAGGGTTTGGTAGAGACCAACCCACCCTAGCGACCTTAGGTCAAAAACCATTGTGACCAAAACAAGGTCAACACATGTAGCGATCACCAAGGTATGTAGCGACCCCCACACAAGTGATTAACGCCAAGAAAAATGAAGGGTCACCACAAGAAAACCTCTTGGAAAAACCCTAAAGCAAGTGTCACAAGGGTAAACATGGAAAAGCATGATGAGAGAGGGAAAACCATGCATCCTACTCATGCAGCCAGAGATGAAAACATCAAACATCATATAAAGTTGAACCAAAACATGCTATCAAAACCAACAATCACGATGCATGCAAGAGACAACAACTCCACCATTACTAACATATCAGGTGCAAGAATTAGTGTTTAGGAGAAAGAGAAAACTATGCAAAAACACTTCAAAATCTTAAACCTTAGATCAAGCTAGGATTATCCATCAACTCAATATCACGTTTTAGATATAAAACAATAGCATAAAAGCAAGATAAATGTGCAATAATAGTATAGCGAAGAGTTATATAACCCCCCTTAAGATGAAGATCAAGCTCTAAAGCTAGGAGCTCCAAGAGAGAGAAGGAAGATCCAACTAGGATCAACTCCATGGCCAACAAGGTCACCTCAAGAGAATAAGATCACACCAAGGTCAAATGATCTCAAAAGTGGAAGGGTAGAAACCCTAGGTCGAAAAAGAAAGGGGAAAGAGGAGAGCTCCATCTCACCTAGGTACTACCATGGTCAAACCATAGTCTCGACCTCTACAGAGAGAAGTTCCTCAAGATAGCCACCATGGTAACCCATAGTATCACGGCCAAGAGAAGAAAGGAAGAAGTATGGTTCAAGAAAAATGAGATCATGGAGAGATAACAACTTACCAAGGTCAAGGATCACCAAGAACCACCACAAGGAAGATGATAAAGCCCTAGATCACCACATGCATGGGTGATCGGCCACCAAGCTCCAAGATAAACACATTCTCTTGCTCCACCAAGCTCAAGGTCGAACACAAAAAATAAGAGAGAAAGAAGAGAGCTAAAGGGTATACTTGCATGTGAAAGAAGGAGCATATATACTCAAGGGTAGGAGGGAGGTAAAGATCATGAGGTGTTAAGATATTTGAGCACCTAAGGACACTTGTGCCTTAAAGCCATGGCCATGCAAGCACCCTAGCCATGCATGCATAAAAGGGTGATAAAAACTAGGTAGTGTAGCGATCACTTAGATCCACTAAACCCTTCAATCAAAGCAAAACCAGGGTTGAACATAGTAGCGACCGCTAAACTATGTTACCCCACAATAGGTCGACACACATCTCTATACAAGGAAACCCTAGCAACCTCAACCAAGGAAAAGACACTAGTTCTCTACAAGAACCAGCAAAACAAGGTGATTTGTTTGAAGCACTCCAAGAAGATACAACACCAAGGTCACTACACTTCAAGAAACTCAACATGGTTGACACCACCACTCATGCAAACCACAAAAATCCTAGATCGACACACTTGATGCCACCTCATCATCCAAGGTCCATCAAGTCACGCCAAAGCATCATTCTCTCTCTTATGATGCCAAAGCACAAGAGGCACAACCTACATGTGACAAATTGCAAGATAAACCTTCAAAATGTGTAAATTGCAACTTGGTCCAAAATAAGCACACATATAACATAACCAGTGAAATGAAAAATGTTATGTGCGACCGCTTAAGAGGAATCTTAATCGGTTAAGCAGTCCAGCCGTTTAAAATACCCCCTAAGCGCCCGATTAATTTTTTTTCAAAAAAACGGGTGTTGTTTCCCTCTTAACCTGCTTAATCAGCCGCTTAATCCACTTAATAAGCCGCTCAGACACGTTTTTTTAAGAAAACTGCTGCAAGCCTATAACATTAAGTAATTTTTGAAAGTAAAATAATTATTGACTGTAATATATTGAACTTATATACAATACATGTTCTATGATAAGCCTTAGTTAATTTAATATGCATACTTTGTATGTAAGACATAGTAATGAGGTACTGCTGTATATCCAAGTAAATTACATGTAACTAATCATGACATAGATTTTAGAATGTATACTTTGGTTAAATGTACTGCTGTAATTTTTGATCAAGTGATGATATGTAAATGTAGCAATAAGTTAGTAAGGTATCAATGATAAGTCTATTGTAATGTGATGCAAAATAGTTATTATATCATGCATATATACTTAATACTTTTTTGTTTTATAGTTGTATAGGGTGTTTTATATGTGACAAGTCTATTGTTTAATAGTTTAGCTATAATCATTGTTTTATAGTTGTGTTATAAAGTATTTGGGTGTTTAGTATGGTTATTTAGGGTGTTCAGATATGTATAAAGCTTCCAAAAAGTATAATATATATATGCATACATGTGTATTTTTTTTATAAAATTGTACATAAAATCAAAACCCATTTTTTCAAAAATCGGATGCTTACCGCTTAACCAGTTACAATGTGTTGTCCGCACACTTACCGCTTAACGTTTTTTAAAACATTGAACATAACTAACTCAAACATCAACCAAACTGGACCAAATTAAAAACATAAGCTTGTCACATGTTATTAAGGTGAATCACATGGTCATATTAAGGTTTAAGCATGTTATTAATCAAAGAAAGCAAGATCAAGCACTAAGCTAGGTGAGGGGTCTTACAAAAAAGATGCAACAACTCAAAAACCTTAGTGGCCCTCTCCATAGCTAATCCTTCTATAAAACTTTTATCCCTACTAATAACTCCTAAAAGAAAGTTCACACCTAGAAAAGGCCTCCCAATGTACTTGGGGAACAACCCCGTATGAAGCTTTCTACCATTGCATGTAGGCCATAAAGGCTCAATTTTATGAATACTCAATTGAAGACCCAAGTCTGGTCGAGACTACTGAATGATATCAAGAACCTTGACCACCTCTCCCATGTCTCCAATGAAAATTTCATCATCAAGATACCAAGCATAGAGAAGGAGCTTACAATTGTCTCTGATCTTATGGACAAGTAGATGCAATACAAGGAAAAAAGAAGCTGGCTCAAAGGGTCATCCTATTGCACCCCAATGGATGACCAAATATATATGTCCCCAAGGTATAGTCTTGATGTCTGGTAAGAACTCCACCTACAAAGAAATATATAGACACCTCACTCTCACCTCACGAAATATGTGACAACCCATCATGTTAAATGAGATTACTCAAACCAAAAGCACAGTCATTCACTAGCTAATCATATCACTAAAAATAGGGATATCTAGAACTGATTGAAACTTCATGAAAATGTCCAAGAACATTTGCATAAAGCCCCAACATATTGCAACAATTCATATATCATGCCAAGTATCTTATACAATTGCTCTGTGGCCTCAGCCACAACATGCATACAAAAGTGTTATCCACCTATACAACACATACAAGCATTAGAAAGTTACCAAAAGATCGAGTCCCTTGAACATCATATACAAATTTTCCTTCCGGGACTTGAGAGGAAAGGGATGACTCTAGGACACACTAGACATCTAAACAACTCTTCTCATAGAATCCATCATAACATCTCCTCGATGCCATGGGTCTGTTACCGCTATTGACGATCACCTAAAAATGTGTAGTGATCCATGAGGTGAGACCCATGTCCAACAAGAGATATAACTTTCAACAACATTTGTTTATCACAATAGATAATAGAATTTAACAGATATGCATGTAACATAACACAATGGAAATACCAAATATAAAACTTCATTAAAAATAGTTCTACTAAGTCTTATTATAGGATTGAAAAGCTAGCTGTAACACCGGACCCACTTCCCTAGGCTCTAGTAGAGATTCAGGAATGACGACTGGCCCCATAGACCACCACTAGCCTTAACTGCATGCATTATCATCACTCACGCGCAAGCCATGATCAACTTCCCGACTGGTCACCCATCCTAGTACTACTCCAAGCTGAGCACGCTTAACTATGGAGTTCTTTCATGATAGGCTCTCGGAAAAGGAGGTGCAACTTGGTGATATGGGTAGTCCAATCATTCCTTTTAAGATCATTATATCTGAGGCCTCAAATCCTGGGACGTTACAATCTCCCTCACTTAGACTCTTGACGTCCTCGTCAAGACTTAACTATAAGGCCTCATAACATCGCCCCATTTCAGTGCAGACCCAGAATGGCCCATGGACACCCAGCTCCCGATCGTAGAATACCAACGCAAGGGTGGCTACGTCAACCATGGACAACCCTTTCCTACATGCCTGGACCGTACGGCTCAAGACTGGCATGTCACATGCCCATGTGGGCCCTACCTACTGGAAGGGTTATGGCTCTGATACCATTTGTAACATCGGGCCCACTTCCCTAGGCTCTAGTAGAGTTTCAGGAATGACGACTGCCCCACAGACCACCACTAGCCTTAACTACACGCATTATCATCACTCACGTGCAAGACATGTTCAACTTCCTCACTGGTCACCCATCCTAGTACTACTCCAAGCTGAGCACACTTAACTATGGAGTTCTTTCATGATGGGCTCCCGGAAAAGGAGGTGCACCTTGGTGATATGGGTAGTCCAATCATTCCTTTTAAGATCATTATATATGAGGCCTTAAATCGTAGGACGTTACACTAGTACTATTGTTAAAAGATCAAGTGTAACTAACATCATAATCATAGCTATCGTCATGGTCCTGGCTAACATTATAAATATAGCTAACATTATGAACATGTCCAACTGCATGAGCATATCTAACAACATAAGCATATCTATCAGAATAAGCATGGCCAAAAAATAAGCATATCTAGCATAATAAGCATCGTTAACATCGTAAGCATATCTAACAGAGTAAGCATGGTTAACATTATAAGCATATCTAACAAAATAAGCATGTTTACTTTCTATTATCGCATTATACATCAACTATATGTGAAAGGAGCAAGAAAGAGTTATCATCCAATGTGACGTGATGTATAACCCTAACAAATACGCTACATGACTGTATTACATCTTTTATTAATCCATTGCAAGTTTGAGGTATACCATTTAAACATCCAATTGACCACTATAAAGTGCTATTCAGTTCTGTAAAGGATCTATGAGAGCTGGAATCCTAAGATCTCACACCCTAGGTCAGTACGAGTCAACCACAATGACATTTCAGTCAAGCTGCCCGCAATGAGAGTCAAGCTGCAACAACCTAGTCTACCCTTCCTATATAGGTCATGACACTAGAAACAAGGGTATAAAACCCTATCATTCAAGGTACAATCATAGATGTCCTCATTCACATCACATATACAAGTATCTGAAACACGATCTCAAATGCTCTCAAATAAGGCATGACTATAGCCATCCTCCAAACCATGGGATCAAGATGACCATGATGTACTCTCCTTGCACCCACACATACTCAACAATATGCGACTCTGGGCTTCCCTTCTAGAATACTCATTTCCCCATCTATCAAATCATGACACTAGAATGGTTCTATGACACATGGCACTACATGATTAGGGTTCCAGTTGATTAGTTATTACCAATTGGGGAATTAAGGCTGCATCAACCAAGTTTAACATACATACCCTAATTCATTTCTAGAAAACATGGATATAAGGTAACTTTAGAAGATACAAAATGTATGAGACATATCCCTTTATCACAACATCTAAGTGTATAAGTTCATTGTCATCCTTGCAAAGGTCGAACTTCCATTAGGGTTCACAATACCATTACCATTCATGCCAAAATATTACCACTTCCTTAGGTACATCATTATCCTTCCATGCCCTCCAAAGGGCTAAAAAGATCATCAAAACACTCATTACCTTGTGACCCCTCATCGGGTTTCATCAATCATAAGTCATGACATTCTCAAGAGAAACACAGTAGAGTTACATTTTACAATATGCGTTGTATATATTCATCATTTCATAATTGGAGAAAGATAGAGATATTAAACCACCACTACTCAACCAATACAAAAGTGATCCAACAATTGTAGATAGGGTTTGTTCCATAAATTTTCATTCATGGATAAATCATAAGTTCATTATCATCCTTAGGCAAAACATAGGAAAACCTTCATTTCATTTATATAGTAAGGTATACATTAGGGCAAACCATCATTTCTATGACACACTTAGGTAGGCACATAGGTAACCCATCAATTCTCTTAACTCATGTGGAAATACCTTTGGTTCATTCTTATACTTAGTCAAAAACATCACTTCTCATATTTAGAAGACTCATCGGATTGTTGATGTACTTAGACAAATCCAAAACCATCAAATGATTCAAACACTTAACTCAAAGAACAACCATCTCATCATTAGAACACTTAGCAAAACATGGCCATCGATACATTATAGTACTTAGTCAAAAACATAGTCATAGGGTCATTAGTAAGTAGAAAAACCATCGAAATGTTAAAGCAGGTAGCCAAAAATGTAACGACCCCGCCTCCTGGTAACCCCCAATTAAGGGAGACCGAAAGGTCGGTGCCATTATCCAATTAACATGATCAAAGTTTCGACAAATAATCAATAATAATTATGAAATTCTACTAACTAAATTGGAATTGGGTATAAAATTAAAACTTTACTTACCTTTGAAAAACTTTGGAAATCTATATATCCAGAGCTTGAATCTACTCTATCTAATCCTCCTTGCACTTTATGTTTTATTTTCACAATGTGTCACTTTACCGTTTGTTCATTTTAGGGTTATACCTAAAACGCTGACAAACAAAATGTCGGTCAGTATATCGAAAATATACTGGTATGTCGGGACAACCAAAAGTTTGCACATATGGATAACAATCTAATTATCACAATCAAGTTAATTAACCATCCAATTTACATTTTTCAGTATGACATTCTCCACCGCTTTTGCCCTAACCCTGGAATACCCACCTTAGGGTTTCCTTTGCTAATGACTTAAGGCCACCTTCTCAATCCCGAGCTTGGTGCCTGGGGTCACCACTCATGGTGCCCTCTAGTCATGCAATATCATAGGCCACCTTCTCATTCCCGAGCTTGGTGCCTGGGATCACCACTCAAGGTGTCCATTGGTCTACCCAGTTGGGCCTGACCTTTGGCATCATCCATCAGGGTGGCATGTAGGTGCGAGAATACATACTTCTATTATTAATGTGATAATCATAGTGACTTTATAGTTTGCAAGTATGAACATCCAAACTGATAATTTGCATTCAATGCAGTTAACCATCTGGAAAATCCTCAAGAAACTAAGGCGGTTATTCATAATTAACCACATACCTGTTAAGCAGACTTGAATGCAGAAATAACCAATCAATCAGGAATCAAGAAAGCACACACACACAATTATTCTTGAAAAAGGCATCCAATTTCTCTATCATTAATCACGTCATCTTGATCCATTAATCCTAGTTGTTTCCTAGGTTATTTTCCCTTTTTAGGGTTTTGAGCATAATTAGGGTTCCAATTCATCTTTATTACTTTAAACCCTAATTTCACAAAATCACTTACAAACCCTAACTATTTCATTTTTCTTTTACAAAAGATTCTAAATTCATCTTTTAGCAACAGGAAACCCTAATTTCTGGTTATAAGCACCTTTCTTTTCTTTTTCTCTAATTTAGGGTTTCTAAGCATATTAAAAACCCTAAACCTTGCAATTCTATCATCAAAATAGGTTAAAAACCATCTTTAACATTAACAGGGTTAAGCTTATCAATTTGGCCTATTAACTCACCAAAAATTCATCCTTTATATTCAATTAGGGTTTCTCATTAACTTTTAATTCATTTTACTAGCAAGTTAAGGTACTTTTGCAAAACGGAGTAGAACCAGGTTCTCAAATTATTTTTAACAGGTTCCTTGTATTTTTCTACACAACTTTCATGTATAAAGTTTTTCCATTAGAAAATCCTGGTAATTTCTATGAATTTTGTAAATAAAACCCTTTTCCTGGATTATTCGATTAGAGAGGAATAATTACCAAAAATAATGGGCCGCTCGATCTGTGGTATGGTGATCCGCTTCTTGGATCTAATGATCTCAGTTGCACACGCCCAACAGAAGCCGCTCTTGCTTTGGAGCGTTGGATATGACTGAGTTCATCGTGGACTCAGATCGTAGGGTGACGGGTCATCGTCTTCCTCAGACTCAGCAACTTCTCGAGGTTAACCTGGAGGTTGACTCTGAGCTCTCGACTTCCTCAGCCCGCACCGATCGGCTAGGGAGCTCTTCCTCCCCATGACGAAGTTGGTAGCTGGTTCAATTCCTCGCCCGAGCTTCTCCAACGTCATCCCATACTCGCCGGACTCCGACGAGGGTCACCGAGGTGTCGGGGGTCCAGATCAGGGTGGATGAAACAATTGAGGGGGCGAGGTGGATCCTTGAACTCCGCCGCAGAGGTTGGAATATCCAAGAGAGATGCTCGTTCACTCCTTGACGCTACCCTATATATAGGGTCGAGGTCAGGTCCGCCAGGTTTGGGCATTTCCCAAAACCACGACCAAAGCCAAACAAACCGGGGATGATTCCCTGCAGTTTCATCTCCCAAGTCCAATGGGACTATCCTCAGGCTTGCTCATACACTGGATCTCAAGAAATTAGGATGGCAAATTCTCCCTGTATCCAACAGAGTCCCAGTCTGCTTCGGACTTAGACGATGAGCATCCCTCGTTGGATTAATATCCAACGGACCTCAATTCTGGCGTTCAAAGCAAAGGAAAGATATATTTCATTAATTCAGAATTAATTCCCAAATTGAAGATAACTTGCAAAATTGATTTCTCCCAAACCATAACTCCTTTCTGTCTCAAATTTTAAGGGAAGATTTGTCTTGGCATTATCTAACTTTGTACAGAATTTGGGAAACAAATTCCAAGGGATGAGAAGGCTTCCTTCTCTCCTAAGTTATTCATTAATTTATTCAAATTAATTGTTATTTCTTTTCCCTTTGCTATTATCTTGTTTTTTTGGGTCCCTTGGACCTCAAGAAATCCCAAAGGTATGGATTCCCATATTGGGGAAAATCTATTTGCCTTTATCTTCTTTTGAAAGTCAACTTCTCATATTTCCCTTTTATTAATCAATTTCTTTTCCTTTTTAATTCTCTTTTTAAGGATTTCTCTTTATCTCTCCTCTATTTTCCTATTGGAATTCCTTTTAACCTTAGGAATCCTTGGGATACGAAAATACACCAAGGATAACTCAATTATACCTCTTTTCACATATTTTCCACATTTTATCATTATTTTCAATTTCTTTCTTAACAAGGAAAAACTTAATTGGTCTTTTCTTTTCTTATTGCATTCTATATGCAACTTTGGACTCCTTGGGACCCAAGGAACCCAAGAGACACGAAATCCAACTTTGGATTGTATTCTTTTGCCTTCTAGAGGTTTCCACACCTTTCTTTTCTCAAAAACTTAATTATTCATCTACTAATTGAATTTCCTTGTTATTGGGCCCAATAGTCAATAAAGCCCACAACACAATCATCAAGGCTATTGTAAACGAAATCCATTTATTCCAAACAAATTATATCATTATTTGTTCCAATATCTTTAATGTGAGAAATTACATTTCTCACCAAAGGAACCCAAGAATTGGGGTTGTAACATCCTTCCCTTCTTATAAGAATTTTGTCCACAAAATTCCATCAAGCAAGCAAACAAACAGGATAATCCTTTCTTATGTCCATCAGGGATCCCATGTGGCTTCATCCTTTCCATGGTGCTTCCCAAGAACCTTTATCATCTCATATTCTTCCATCTGAGTTCTTTCTTACCTTGGTATATCATACCCTCATAGGTGACTCGGGACATTTCAGCCTCTCAAAAGCTAATTTGGTTCAGGGCTCAGCACATGGCTTGGGTACCTCACATAGTGCTCTAGATCGGACTCATGTAACACCTTATACATCATGTTATCCTGAGGGGTAAGTGTAACATCCCTGACCTGGGTTATGAACTAACCCTAGGTGTTTTGCCTAAATGTGTAATAAAATCCTTGTGATTATCTTTTGGCATGTAATTAAGTTCCTAAGGAACATATATTCCTTTTTCTGTCCCTTTTGAATAATGTTGTAATATTGTTTTGTAATACATGGACCTTGTGAAAATTACCCAGTTAAGGGGTTAACTTGCAAATTTCACAAGTTAAGACGTTCCTCTGATGATGAGACATCATATGAGTAAATATGATGAGGTAAGATGGATTTCCCAAGCTTGGGCATCAGGATACAGCTTGTGGAATGATCCTTGTGCTTAAAAACCCTAATTTGGATTAAAGTGCAATTTACCCAAATGTGGGGTGCAACTTATAAAATACACCATCTAGAACATCTTTTATGACTTTTGACATCATTTAGATTTAGAGTAATAATGATGAAAGGGGCACTTCCTTTGAATAATCATATAATAAGGAACACCTTTGTAATTAAATCATCAAGATGTAAGTAAGGAGACCCTTATGTACATATGTACCTTAGTGATAAGTTGACCTTCCTTGCCTATAGTTCTTGGTTTGAAGGAGTTTTACCTTAGAAAAGAAGAGGAGGGACGTTCCTAAAAGAAAGGAAGGACCTAGTTGTGAAAAGGAGAAACTAGTTGTCCTTATGTTGGAAATGACCCCAAGATATATATACACCCTTCCTTTGTTTGTAAAGGAACGTTTCCTTCACTTCCTTTCTTATTTCCTTGCTTAGACCGACTTAGGACAGAGCTCTGGAGAAGAGGAGAACGGCCAAGCAGTTCTAGGTAATCTTTTATCATCATCTTGCTCAAATTCATGGAGGATATCATGTTACAAGGTTGGTTTGCTAGTTTTCTTACTTAGCTTTCTCGTTCTAGCCATCTTTTCCCAACCTTTCCTTGGATAAAAACCCTTGGCCGACCTGTGGAGATCAAGACACCATTAAAGACTTGAAGCTTGGAAGCTTGGAGCTCAAGGAACGACCTTAAGGCGGGTTTTATAATTCTAAACCTTTTGCTTTGTTATGCATACTTTTATTCGTGCAAATAATAGTTAGTTCTTCTTCTTCCCCATCCTTCTTTGCACCCTTGCAAGCTTTTTCGTGAATAACAGACCTTGGTTTCAAGGTTGAAGACAAAGGGCATTAATACCTATGTTGGTCCTTATCCAACTTTACTAAACGATCTTGGACCAATAGGTCAAACGATCTCACACTCGTTTCAATCCAAACGGGTTCAATAGGTCAGTTTGGCCAAACGGGTTCCAACCCGTTTGAGGGCGTTGACCAAGCGTTGACCATTTGGGATTTCTGTTCACAATTATGTAGGCTAATGACCCACCAAATTTGAGGGGTTAAGTTCAAAGGAATCGTAGGTTAAAGGCCAATCAATTAGGCAATCGAATTGAATTAAGTGCTGTTTTTCTAAACTGATTAAACTTGAATCTTTGGGCAAACGGGTTCCAACCCATTTGAAGGAGTTGACCAAGCGTTGACCGTTTGGGATTCCTGTTCATAATATATTAAATTTCATTTCAACCAAGAATCATGATCTAATTCCTAACCAATTAAGAGTTGAAGGCATTTCAACACCCTAACCCTAATCGGGTTAAATTTGTTGTTTTTCATATAGATTTTGTTGAGTGTTGGGTTGAAGGACCCAAACGAGTTCAAACCCGTTTGGGGGTTCATCCAAACGATCTCACACTCGTTTAGGGACACCCCAAGACCGTTTGAAGGTCTAGTGTTAAAGAAATTTGATGGTTTGAGGGTCCAATCACAAGATATTGATAGATTGATGAAAAGTGCTGATTTGTAATTTAATTAGGACTCAACCCTTATCAAATCAACTTAATTTTTGGTCAAACTTTGGGCAAACGGTCTCAAGACCGTTTGGAGATCATCCAAACGACCTCAAGACCGTTTGATCCAAGTTTGGGCCCAATTGGAGGTCAATTGATAGGTTCAACTCTGATTTGAATTATATTGTTGAACATTGATGATTAGCCGATTGGAAACCCTAATTGAGTTAGACTAAACCCTAATTGGCTTTCAATTGAGGGTCACATTGGAGTCCAATTGATTGAGGCTCATCCTAATTGACTCAAATTATAAGTGGTTAACATGGCCTTGATCAATTAAAGGATTCAACATAAGAAACCCTATTCAAATATAACCTATGTGTCAACTTTATGATCATGCGGTTTGAACCCAAGTTGGTCCACACTCGTTTGAGTCCAAACGAGTCCACACTCGTTTGAGTCCAAACGAGTCCACACTCGTTTGAGTCCAAACGAGTCTACACTCATTTGAGTCCAAACGAGTCCACACTCATTTAAGTCCAAACGAGTCCACACTCGTTTGACCTCAAACAGGTTCACACTCGTTTGAACTCAAACAGGTTCACACCCGTTTAGACTCAAATGGGTCCACACCCGTTTGGATTCAAATGGGTCCACAACTGTTTAAGGTCAAGAAGGTCCACACTCATTTAAGGCTCAAATGGGTCCAAGGTCGTTTGAGGTTAAACGAGTTCAAGGTCATTTAAGAATCAAATGGGTTGAAGATTGAAGGTTAAACCCTAAACCAAGTGGAGACCTTCAAGGTTGATTATACTTAATCACTTGAAAGTGTAAAAGGTTCAATGATGATCTAATCTAAACCCTAATGGTAACCTAAGATGTTAAGGGACCAAATGATTAATGAATTGACCCATGATGATGGTCAATGGGTAATTTACTAAAATGCCCTTGAAAGGTTCAATTGAGTGATACTTTGTCCTAACCAAATCCTAATCACCCAATAGTGGTGTTTTGGTCTATGTTAATCAAAGAGGACTTAATCTAACCAAATCTAGAGTGGTGTAATCACCATCTACTAGTAAGAGGAGAGAGAAAGTACCAATTATGATGGAAATTCAAGTAAAATACCTTCAATATACATGAATGTGCCTGATTAGGGTATGATCCTCCAGATGAGATCATGAAAACCCTAAATATGATAATTGATGAATCTTAATCTTATCTGAGGACTTTAATGATGATGTTTCTCATATATAGTGATGTTACGAGATCAATTCACCAATAGGTGAATAGTAAACCCTAATTCTAGGGTGATGATATGTTTTGTGAATAGTAAACCCTAATTCTAGGGTGATGATATGTTTTGTGAATAGTAAACCCTAATTCTAGGGTGATGATATGTATTGTGAATAGTAAACCCTAATTCTAGGGTGATGACATGTATTATGAATAGTAAACCCTAATTGATGAAAATCAGGGAAATCTAGCTCTTGTATGAGTAGGGAGATACAACTTCTTTAAATGAGTTATTTATTGTTATCAGTTGATTTAATCATGCAGGTTCCTATATGAGGATAATCATATCCAGGTGTGGATGATGATACTATATTCATTAAAAGCATGTTGTTAGCTTTATGAATAGTGACATATATCCTGATGCCTTGTTAATAGCATCTTATGAGATTGATAGGCTGTGAGATCCATGAATACTATCAAGGTCATGCTTTAAGAGATGACTTGTGATGAGAGTATTGAGAAATGATAATTGATGAGAGTTAGGCTTGTTACATTTAGTATTCTTCCTTCATAGCTGCTATGTTAATGATTAATGTTTGAGAACTTGTATGATGATAAAAGAATACTAAATTGTACCTAACTAATCAAGTATAATCATACCATGTAGAGCCCTGATCATAGATCCATCATAGTCAGAAGTTATATGATGGTGAAACAGGTTTTCCTAAGGGAACTCCTGGAGCACATACTTTTGAGTATGTGGGGTATATGGATGTGTTAAACCTTACATCCTAGTGTAGGAATTGATGTAGATGTATCTTAATCTATCAATCCTTCACTATGTGTTTATGCCGGGGTGATGTAACACTAATCTCCCGAGGAAAACTTTTATACCGCATCGATGAGAGATAAACAAGAAATCTTTCGATGGCGAAGAGAATACAGAATGCCACTGTGACTCTAATAGCGAAGTACCAGAATACCCTGGTAAGCTATAGTAGTAGAGACACTAGATGTCCTGCATGTTTATCCTCATTCTGACTGAGGTAGTTGAAGGTCATGAGAATCCGGCTCTTTCGATGACCTAGTATGATACCGATGCGACTTACTAGTGATCGGTTGGAGCATGAGCGGTATACCTCATCTCCGCAGGGCATAATGATGTTTGTAAAACATAATCAACCGCGTAGCATAACTGCTTAGGTTGAACTACGAAGAACATTGATTGATATTATATTGCTTATCCTGTTCAAGTATTAGTATACATGTTCTTCATATTCCTTAAATAAAGATGAGCATTTGTTAGTAAACCTACTGTGAGTAACCTAAATTATCTGCTCATGATATTTCCTTTAATTGCTTTTAATAAAGTTTCTGGCGGAGAGTTATAACTCTCACTGGGACAATTATTTAAAATTGTCTCACCCCGTAGACTTCGACCTTTAGGTGGACGTCGAGGTCGAAGGAACCAATCTACAGGTGGACAACAACAACAACAGCAATTTCGGGAGCAGCCGTGACTCCAGGTGGAAACACTGTGCGGTCTAGTCTTGTAGTCAGAATAGTCTTATGTCGTCTCTGTACACTCAGGTCCTAGGAGTTTGTTGATCTGATAATTTTTGAATCTTGAGATTTTGTATCATGACGTATATAATCACTCGAGAAGTGATTTATCAGAGATGTAAACAATTCATCTTACTTTTATAAAAGGAGTTTCATGTTTTTAAGATCTCATTTTCGAAAAGTTTTAATTTCTCGTGATTTTTGTATTCCGCTGTTAATCGAATCGCTTCCGCTAAGTTTATATCGTGGTTTTGGAGATCAGAGCCCACAATTAGTGGTATCAGAGCCAGGTTCGCTGAGTCTACAGAGACATAGGACTTAGAATGTCAAGTCTATCCTTAGTACTTCTTTCTTATCTAATAGAGTCTTCTGCTCCTCAGGAGAAGAAGATAATTAAGGATGTCTGGACCACATGAGGAGTACGAGGCCGAAAGTAGTGTTGTTGCGCCTCGAGAAGGTGCAAGGAACCTAGAAATAGAGCAACCTGCACCTGAGCCACCCGTGGAGCCACCTCAGTTTGACCCAGCTGACATGGGAAACCCAGCTGTTCAAACTATGTTCGGGCAGTTTATGACTGCTATGACACACATCACCGACAGGATGCCCATGCCTACACCTAGGGCACCTGCCCAGCCTGAAGGACAAGGTATCGGTAAGACGTTCGAGCGACTTCGTCCTGTCGGAGCAACCGAATACTTTGGAACAGCTGATCCTGCAGATGCCGATCTATGGTTAACCGAGTTGGAGAAAGCTTTTAGAATCCTCAACATCCCAGAAGCTCAGAAGGTTAGACATGTTGTCTATCTTCTCAAGGGAAGTGCTGGTCACTGGTGGACCATGGAAGAGCAGAAGAGGCCTGGAATAGAGATCTCGTGGGAAGAGTTTCGCCGGGAATTTGTTCATAGATATTTCCTGAAGACCTTCCTGGACGAGAAGATCTCTCAGTTTGAGAGACTGAGACTGAGTATGATGAATATAAGCGAGTATGAGGCTAAGTTTACGGAGTTGTTGCGATTCTTCCCGCATATGGCTATCACAGATGAAGAAAGGATTAGGAGGTTTGAGAAGGGTTTGAATGCCAACATGACTACTCCCGTGTCTGCACTAGAAAACCGGGAGAGATTCTCTACCTTTGTTGAGTCAGTCCGAAGGATAGAGAGCTCCGTAATCGAGAAAAGAAAAACCCAAAAGAGATATCCGCAGTTCCAGGGATCTTCATCTAGAGACTTTAAGAAGCCTAGATTCTCTGCACCTACACCTCCACCACCCAGATCGAGTTCTCAGACTCAGTGGTCCCCAAGTAGAGGTAGAGGACGAGGTTTACCACTACAAGAGACTCGCAGTTCAGCGTCAATGTCAGTCACAGGACCACCCAGACCACAACAACTGGAAAGAAGCTGCTACAACTGTGGGAAGGTGGGACACTTGATGAAGGACTACAGGTCTAGGCCTGTCAGTGTGACACAGCCTCAGAGGCAGAATCAACAAGGATCACAAAGAAGGCAGTCTCAAGGAGAAGTTAGAGGACGTGGGCAAGCATCTCAGGCTGGATCGTCAGCACCAACTCAACCTCAGGCGACAGCGAGGTTCTATGCTATGAACCCACCAGAAGCAGTGGTCAATCCATGGGTTGTGGCAGGTCAGATGGAACTTTTATATTCTGATATGTCTAAACCCTGTGTGGTATCTGTTTTGATTGACCCGGGTGCTACGCACTCCTTTGTCACTCAAAGAGTGATTCGTAACTGCAATATAATAGTTAGACATAGGGCAGATAGCTTGTTGCTTGGAACTCCGTTGAGAGGATCTGCTGTTTTGCAAGAGGTATGCTCTCCCTGCATCCTCTTCTTTTCTGATCATCGCATTCAAGTAGATCTTATACCACTTGATATGCAAGGATTTGATATAATTCTTGGGATGGATACCTTGGAAAAGTATAGGGTTGTCTTGGATTGTGAATCCAAGCAGGCTGTGTTTGCGGATGAAAGCAACACATGGATCTTTCAAGGAGAGAGAAAGATTCTACCCACCTGTCTTGTGTCAGCGATGGTTGCTGATAAGTTGATGAGACAAGGATGTTATGCATTCTTGTCCCATGTGGTAGATACTACCATGGGGAGTCCTAACCCTGCTGAAGTTCCTGTAGTCAGGGAATTTGAAGATGTATTTCCTGAAGAACTTCCAGGTGTGCCACCGCCTCGAGAAATTGATTTTGAAATCAATTTGATCCCAGATACAAAACCTATAGCCCAGACACCGTATAGGATGGCGCCTGCTGAGATGGAAGAACTCAAGAAACAACTTCAAGAGTTGCTTGAGAAAGGTTTTATCCGACCAAGTACTTCACCTTGGGGTGCTCCGGTTTTGTTTGTTAAAAAGAAAGATGGGTCAATGCGGTTGTGCATTGACTACAGACAACTCAATAAAGTAACGATAAAGAATAAGTATCCTCTATCGAGAATTGATGATCTTTTTGACCAGTTGCGTGGTGCAACCGTCTTCTCGAAGATAGACTTGAGGTTAGGATATCATCAACTTCGTATTAAGGACAGTGACATACCCAAGTCTGCTTTCAGGACAAGGTATGGTCACTATGAGTTCACAGTTATGTCGTTTGGACTAACTAATGCACCGGCTGCATTTATGGAACTTATGAATAGAATCTTCCGACCTTTCCTCGATCAGTGTGTTGTCGTCTTCATAGATGACATTCTGATTTATAGTAAGGATACTCAGCAGCATGAACAGCATCTCCGACAGGCTCTAACTCTGCTAAGAAAACATGAGCTATATGCTAAGTTTAGCAAGTGTGAGTTCTGGTTGCCGGAAGTATCTTTTCTGGGACATGTGATATCTGCCTCAGGTATTCGTGTCGACCCTACAAAGGTAGAATCTGTTCTACAGTGGGAACAACCGAAGACACCAACGGAGATTCGAAGTTTCCTGGGATTAGCTGGTTATTATCGAAGGTTTATTAAGAATTTCAGTTCTATAGCCTTACCCTTAACCAAGTTAACCCGGAAAGATGTTCCTTTTACTTGGAGTGATAAGTGTCAACAGTCTTTTCAGTTGCTGAAGGAGAGGTTGACAAGTGCACCTGTGCTTGTGCTACCTAAGCAAGGCAAAGGATACATAATTTTCTGTGATGCCTCCAAGAATGGACTCGGGTGTGTGTTGATGCAGGATAAACAAGTGATTTCTTTTGCTTCCCGACAGCTTAAGAAACACGAAGAGAATTATCCGACACACGATTTAGAGTTAGCTGCTGTGGTTCATGCCTTGAAAATCTGGAGACATTATCTTTACGGAGAAACCTTCCAGATTTTCACAGATCACAAGAACCTTAAGTATATCTTTTCTCATCATGAACTTAACATGAGGCAACGTCGCTGGATGGAGTTAATCAAGGACTACGATTGTACAATAGATTACCATCCAGGAAATGCCAATGTAGTTGCAGATGCCTTGAGTAGGAAATCAGCAACATCAACCTCTGATAGGACACAACTAAACTCTTTAGTATGCCCTAGGAGAGATATGCTTATCTCCTTAAGGAAAGACAATGTACAGATGAAGGTGTCATGGATTGTCGGGTTGTTGGCTGAGATGCATATTAAACCCACCCTAAGAGAGCAGATTAAGGAGGCTCAACAAGTTGATGTTGCAGTTCAGCAGATCATATCTGGGTATGGTGATGAGAAGCGAGAAGGTTTTCATGAATCAGATGATCAAGTGACATGCTATCATGGGAGGATGATAGTACCAGATGTAGATAACCTGAGGAAGTTAGTCCTGGAGGAAGCTCATTCTTCAATGTATGCTATGCATCCAGGAAGCACCAAGATGTATCGAACTTTAAAGATATGTATTGGTGGCCTGGGATGAAGAAGGACGTAGCTGAGTTTGTTCTGAGGTGTCCAGTGTGTCAGCAAGTTAAAGCTAAATACCAGAAGCCTGCAGGAACAATGCAACCTTTACCCATACCACAATGGAAGTGGGATCATGTAACCATGGACTTTGTTGTTGGTCTACCTAGAACAAACAAAGAACATGATTCCATTTGGGTAATTGTTGATAGGTTGACTAAGACAGCACATTTCTTACCTGTCAAAACAACCTATTCTGCTGAAAGGTTATCCCAGTTATATGTTCAAGAGATAGTACGTTTGCACGGAGTTCCTGTCACCATAGTTTCTGACAGAGGCCCTCAGTTCACAAGTCATTTTTGGGAGCAGCTTCATAAGGCACTGGGCACCCAGTTAAGGTTTGGTACAACCTTTCATCCACAGACTGATGGACAGTCGGAAAGAACCATACAGACCTTGGAAGACCTGTTGAGAGCATGTGTTCTCCAGTTTACCGGAAGTTGGGATCTACACCTAAGCTTGATAGAGTTTGCCTATAACAATAGCTATCAACATAGTATTGATATGGCACCTTATGAAGCCTTGTATGGCAGACGTTGTAGATCACCCTTGTGTTGGTATGAGACTGGTGAGCATCAGTTGTTAGGACCTGATCTTGTGCAGCAAACTACAGAAAAGATTAAGGTAATACAACAACAGATTAAGACTGCACATGATAGGTAGAAATCTTATGCTGACAAGCGTCGTAGACCTTTAGAGTTCCAGGTTGGAGAAAGAGTGTATCTCAAAGTCTCGCCTTGGAAAGGAGTCCTTCTTTTTGGAAGGAAAGGGAAGTTAGCTCCTAAATTTATGGGGCCTTATCCAATCATTGAACGAATGGGAAAAGTGGCCTATAAACTAGATCTGCCACCAGAGATACAAAGGTTACACCTTGTGTTTCACATTTCTATGCTAAGGAAATGTCACCCTGATACGGAGTCAGTTCTACAACCTATGGAGGTAGAATTGAATGATGATATATCTTATGAGGAAGGACCAGTGTCGATCCTTGATAACAGAATTAAAAAGCTAAAGAAGAAAGATATAAGCCTTGTGAAAGTCCTATGGAACCACCGTGGTGTTGAAGAAGCCACTTGGGAACTAGAGGATGAGATGAGAAGGAAATACCCTGCTCTTTTCTCTTAACATGTTTTATCGATTTCGGGGATGAAATCCTTGTAAGGGGTGGATAATTTGTAACATCCCTGACCTGGGTTATGAACTAACCGTAGGTGTTTTGCCTAAATGTGTAATAAAATCCTTGTGATTATCTTTTGGCATGTAATTAAGTTCCTAAGGAACATATATTCCTTTTTCTGTCCCTTTTGAATAATGTTGTAATATTGTTTTGTAATACATGGACCTTGTGCAAATTACCCAGTTAAGGGGTTATCTTGCAAATTTCACAAGTTCAGACGTTCCTCTGATGATGAGACATCATATGAGTAAATATGATGAGGTAAGATGGATTTCCCAAGCTTGGGCATCAGGATACAGCTTGTGGAATGATCCTTGTGCTTAAAAACCCTAATTTGGATTAAAGTGCAATTTATCCAAATGTGGGGTGCAACTTATAAAATACACCATCTAGAACATATTTTATGACTTTTGACATCATTTAGAGTAATAATGATGAAGGGGGTACTTCCTTTGAATAATCATATAATAAGGAACACCTTTGTAATTAAATCATCAAGATGTAAGTAAGGAGACCCTTATGTACATATGTACCTTAGTGATAAGTTGACCTTCCTTGCCTATAGTTCTTGGTTTGAAGGAGTTTTACCTTAGAAAAGAATAGGAGGGACGTGCCTAAAAGAAAGGAAGGACCTAGTTGTGAAAAGGAGAAACTAGTTGTCCTTATGTTGGAAATGACCCCAAGATATATATACACCCTTCCTTTGTTTGTAAAGGAACGTTTCCTTCACTTCCTTTCTTATTTCCTTGCTTAGACCGACTTAGAACAGAGCTCTGGAGAAGAGGAGAACGGCCAAGCAGTTCTAGGTAATCTTTGATCATCATCTTGCTCAAATTCATGGAGGATATCATGTTACAAGGTTGGTTTGCTAGTTTTCTTACTTAGCTTTCTCGTTCTAGCCATCTTTTCCCAACCTTTCCTTGGAGAAAAACACTTGGCAGACCTTTGGAGCTCAAGACACCATTAAAGACTTGAAGCTTGGAAGCTTGGAGCTCAAGGAACGACCTTAAGGCGGGTTTTATAATTCTAAACCTTTTGCTTTGTTATGCATACTTTTATTCGTGCAAATAATAGTTAGTTCTTCTTCTTCCCCATCCTTCTTTGCACCCTTGCAAGCTTTTTCATGAAGAACAGACCTTGGTTTCAAGGTTGAAGACAAAGGTAGTTAATACCTATGTTGGTCCTTATCCAACTTTACTAAACGATCTTGGACCAATAGGTCAAACGATCTCACACTCGTTTCAATCCAAACGGTTTCAATAGGTCGGTTTGGCCAAACGGGTTCCAACCCATTTGAGGGCGTTGACCCAGCATTGACCATTTGGGATTTCTATTCTAGGCTAATGACCCACCAAATTTGAGGGGTTAACTCCAAAGGAATCGTAGGTTGAAGGCCAATCAATTAGGCAATCGAATTGAATTAAGTGCTGTTTTTCTAAACTGATTAAACTTGCATCTTTGGGCAAACGGGTTCCAACCCATTTGAAGGAGTTGACCAAGAGTTGACCGTTTAGGATTCCTGTTCATAATATATTAAATTTCATTTCTACCAAGAATCATGATCTAATTCCTAACCAATTAAGAGTTGAAGGCATTTCAACACCCTAACCCTAATTGGGTTAAATTTGCTGTTTTTCATATAGATTTTGTTGAGTGTTGGGTTGAAGGACCCAAACGAGTTCAAACCCGTTTGGGGGTTCATCCAAACGATCTCACACTCGTTTAGGGACACCCCAAGACCGTTTGAAGGTCTAGAGTTAAAGAAATTTGATGGTTTGAGGGTCCAATCACAAGATATTGATAGATTGATGAAAAGTGCTGATTTGTAATTTAATTAGGACTCAACTCTTATCAAATCAACTTAATTTTTGGTCAAACTTTGGGCAAACGGTCTCAAGACCATTTGCAGATCATCCAAATGACCTCAAGACCGTTTGAGCCAAGTTTGGGCCCAATTGGAGGTCAATTGATAGGTTCAACTCTGATTTGAATTATATTGTTGAACATTGATGATTAGCCGATTGGAAACCCTAATTGAGTTAGACTAAACCCTAATTGGCTTTCAATTGAGGGTCACATTGGAGTCCAATTGATTGATGCTCATCCTAATTGACTCAAATTAGAAGTGGTTAACATGGCCTTGATCAATTAAAGGCTTCAACATAAGAAACCCTATTCAAATATAACCTATGTGTCACCTTTATGATCATGCGGTTTGAACCCAAGTTGGTCCACACTCGTTTGAGTCCAAATGAGTCCACACTCGTTTGAGTCCAAACGAGTCCACACTCGTTTAAGTCCAAACGAGTCCACACTCGTTTGACCTCAAACGGGTTCACACTCGTTTGAACTCAAACGGGTTCACACCCGTTTAGACTCAAATGGGTCCACACCCGTTTGGATTCAAATGGGTCCACAACCGTTTAAGGTCAAGAAGGTCCACACTCATTTAAGGCTCAAATGGGTCCAAGGTCGTTTGAGGTTAAACAAGTTCAAGGTCATTTAAGAATCAAATGGGTTGAAGATTGAAGGTTAAACCCTAAACCAAGTGGAGACCTTCAAGGTTGATTATACTTAATCACTTGAAAGTGTAAAAGGTTCAACGATGATCTAATCTAAACCCTAATGGTAACCTAATATGTTAAGGGACCAAATGATTAATGAATTGACCCATGATGATGGTCAATGGGTAATTTACTAAAATGCCCTTGAAAGGTTCAATTGAGTGATACTTTGTCCTAACCAAATCCTAATCACCCAATAGTGGTGTTTTGGTCTATGTTAATCAAAGAGGACTTAATCTAACCAAATCTAGAGTGGTGTAATCACCATCTACTAGTAAGAGGAGAGAGAAAGTACCAATTATGATGGAAACTCAAATAAAGTACCTTCAATATACATGAATGTGCATGATTAGGGTGTGATCCTCCAGATGAGATCATGAAACCCCTAAATATGATAATTGATGAATCTTAATCTTATCTGAGGACTTTAATGATGATGTTTCTCATATATAGTGATGTTAAGAGATCAATTCACCAATAGGTGAATAGTAAACCCTAATTCTAGGGTGATGATATGTTTTGTGAATAGTAAACCCTAATTCTAGGGTGATGATATGTTTTGTGAATAGTAAACCCTAATTCTAGGGTGATGATATGTATTGTGAATAGTAAACCCTAATTCTAGGGTGATGACATGTATTATGAATAGTAAACCCTAATTGATGAAAATCAGGGAAATCTAGCTCTTGTATGAGTAGGGAGATACAACTTCTTTAAATGAGTTATTTATTGTTATCAGTTGATTTAATCATGCAGGTTCCTATATGAGGATAATCATATCCAGGTATGGATGATGATACTATATTCATTAAAAGCATGTTGTTAGCTTTATGAATAGTGACATATATCCTGATGCCTTGTTAATAGCATCTTATGAGATTGATAGGCTGTGAGAGCCATGAATACTATCAAGGTCATGCTTTAAGAGATGACTTGTGATGAGAGTATTGAGAAATGATAATTGATGAGAGTTAGGCTTGTTACATTTAGTATTCTTCCTTCATAGCTTCTATGTTAATGATTAATGTTTGAGAACTTGTATGATGATAAAAGAATACTAAATTGTACCTAACTAATCAAGTATAATCATACCATGTAGAGCCCTGATCATAGATCCATCATAGTCAGAATTTATATGATGGTGAAACAGGTTTTCCTAAGGGAACTCCTGGAGCACATACTTTTGAGTATGTGGGGTATATGGATGTGTAAAACCTTACATCCTAGTGTAGGAATTGATGTAGATGTATCTTAATCTATCAATCCTTCACTATGTGTTTATGCCGGGGTGATGTAACACTAATCTCCCGAGGAAAACTTTTATATCGCATCGATGAGAGATAAACAAGAAATCTTTCGATGGAGAAGAGAGTACAGAATGCCACTGTGACTCTAATAGCGAAGTACCAGAATACCTTGGTAAGCTATAGTAGTAGAGACACTAGATGTCCTGCATGTTTATCCTCATTCTGGCTGAGGTAGTTGAAGGTCATGAGAATCCGGCTCTTTCGATGACCTAGTATGATACCGATGCGACTTACTAGTGATCGGTTGGAGCATGAGCGGTATACCTCATCTCCGCAGGGCATAATGATGTTTGTAAAACATAATCAACCGCGTAGCATAACTGCTTAGGTTGAACTACGAAGAACATTGATTGATATTATATTGCTTATCCTATTCAAGTATTAGTATACATGTTCTTCATATTCCTTAAATAAAGATGAGCATTTGTTAGTAAACCTGCTGTGAGTAACCTAAATTATCTGCTCATGATATTTCCTTTAATTGCTTTTAATAAAGTTTCTGGCAGAGAGTTATAACTCTCGCTGGGACAATTATTTAAAATTGTCTCACCCCGTAGACTTCTACCTTTAGGTGGACGTCGAGGTCGAAGGAACCAATCTACAGGTGGACAATAGCAACAACAACAATTTCGGGAGCAGCCGTGACTCCAGGTGGAAACACTGTGCGGTCTAGTCTTGTAGTCAGAATAGTCTTATGTCGTCTCTGTACACTCAGGTCCTAGGAGTTTGTTGATCTGAGAATTTTGGAATCTTGAGATTTTGTATCATGACGTATATAATCACTCGAGAAGTGATTTATCAGAGATGTAAACAGTTCATATTACTTTTATAAAAGGAGTTTCAGGTTTTTAAGATCTCATTTTCGAAAAGTTTTAATTTCTCGTGATTTTCGTATTCCGCTGTTAATCGAATCGCTTCCGCTAAGTTTATATCGTGGTTTTGGAGATCAGAGCCCACAGTAAGGCTAAACACAACCTTCTCCACCAATCCATCTCAAATGGACCCATATATTGGGGACTCAGCTTTCTCAATTGTAGCTCAGAGGGGTTGGATTATATTCTCCCACAGTGAACTGCATGTCAGTCTGCTTTGCATCAACTCATGACTCATGTCACCCTTGGGCTCTCTCCCATCCATTGCACGATCAAGCGACTTCATCTGCATACATTGTGGTTCTTTTCTGACCTTCGCGAGGCCTCCTTCACCAACATCATCATAATGAAGTGGTTGCCGACACAACCTCCTTATAGAACTTCTTACATCCCGATAAAGGCTATGGTGGTTAACATCACATCTTACAAAGGAAAAGAATTGTCTCTTTATATCACCCCGAACAAGCACACTTGCTCTCATCAGACCCTCTAGTCTGGATCATACTAACCATTAGTTAGGGGTGATAAAGTATACTATCATCGAGTTCTTCATGTATCTACTTCCACCTCATGGAAGTGAACCTTTAAGTCATACTCAAGAACTTTTGAACTCGCATCCTGGTGTAGTTGAACAATCTCTCTCTCTCTTATGTAGTTCAACAGAATCTGTCCCTTGACAACATTCTTTCTTTCTCATGTTATCTAGGTAAGGCGATCTTCCATAACCCATATTGCATCTTGACCTTCCTTGTTCAAGGGGAGACTTACTACAACTTCCATAATGGTGAACTCCCACTCCCTTTAGGGGACTCTTTATCCTCTATGTCAAAGCATTGGGTAACTGGTGTTCGTCCTTCACCTACTATCATGCATGGCCACAAGCCACATGCATCTTCGTCTTAAGAATCCAAAGTGCTACTATCTCTTACTATCTTTGTAGTATCACGGTGTATGGTAGTCTAACAATCATGATCTCTTATATGTCCTGATTCCTCAAGATCAATTCCTCAGAAACCCTAAACCAATCTCATCAGGGCTTCATCACCTTCCTTTCCAAAGAAGTGCATTTGAGGTTCTACAACCATCTTTTCATTATATCACAGACTAGGATGGCTAACCAAAAAACCATTAACTTGTTCAACATATCTTGTTACATTTGTGTGTTAGCCAAAACACATCTTCTTTCCAAACATAGGGTTAGCCCAACAACCTCTTCTAGCCACACTAGGCAGCTACATCTCAACTAGAGCATCCATTACCACTTCTTATGTATTAGGTAATGTTGATGACATACACCTTCTTGGATTTCACTTATCATCTCAAACTCGAACTCTAAATTTATCTTCATTGAGAACACTTTGAGATCCTCTTCATGGTGATCAAACTCAACCTTGTGATTCCTTGTAACACTTTGCAAAAATCCACCTAGTTCAAGATAAAACATCCTCACAAGATGATCTCCTTAATACTCTTAGTGTTTGTAAACCATCCATGTATCATTCGCTCCAAAAGGGTATGCAATCATCTCTATCCTCATACTTTGTAGCAATATTGTTCCAACTCCCATCATCTTTATCCTTGGTGTAAGGCATGCGTACTGTCTTATCTCTCACTCCCATAACAAGAGGAAATAAGCATTTGACTGCAGTCCAAATATAGAGTTCTTCCTATTCCAAGTGTAGAGATGGTACAACCCACCTTGCCAGTACACTTTCAAATCTAAGTTGAAACGTGCCACATATGTCTCTACTTCACAAACATCTCAAAAACAAAGTTACTTCTATGGAAAACTGGTCTCAAACCTACTTGGTCTAAACACAATCCTTGGTTGTCTCCTCTAGGTCTATAGGGTGCCAGCACTTTTGGGGTCATCCCTCTTCCCTTATACATCCAAAGAGTGCCCTACTCATCTTCCCTTTAGGTCCCATGAGTTCATGAAGGTGATCAATCTCCTAACCCATGGCCCTTAGACAATGATAATTGTTACCTCCCGACCCTATGGTCATGTGTAACTAGGGAATTAGGCAACTCCTACTTCCATCGATCTTATCCCCACCTGACCCTAGGATAGACTTAGGATTCCAACATAGTACATGTCCAACTTAGAACCTTACCCCAGCCTTCATCATCTCTCTCTGCATTCATGGGCTGACTTTCATCCTTTCATAGGAATCATGGCAACCTGCCTACCTTGGTCCAGCCCCATACCGGTTACCTCCATGGTAACACATCCACATGCACATAGAGATGGTTATCTATGGGTCTACAGGTTCATCCGCATGCTATGTACTCTTCACTTAGCTTCTCAAGATCCTCTGAAACCTCTTTATGTTACCTCAAAACCAAAAAAAATGGTATACGCCCTACAAAAGGGTCCCTCTACCAGGATGGGAGGGAACTACAACTCTTGACCACCAAGGTCACAACCGTCCTTATGTTTAGGGTCTGCATCCACATGAGCATGCCTAACCCAGCAGCTACTAAGGCACAAGAAGACCACCTATTAAACCACGGTAGATCATACTTATTCTCTTTCCTCAACATTAGTTCAACTTAGTTGTGAGGGGTTCGTCAAACATACCCTCAACTTAAGGGGTTTCCTATTCCTCTACACATGAGGAGTACCATGCTCGAAACTATAGAGACTCAAATCTCATCATGAGCATTGGGTACACTGCTTCCCCTCTTAGGCCTAAGAAACCTAGGTGGGTATCCAATTGCATGCTCCATCTCTTAACCAGGAATCAAGAAGATATAAGGCATGCCATGCACTCCCTATCATCCTTCTACTCGAGCAACACATCGGGGTCGATTCCTCCTCAAGGACAACCAACAAGGTACAAGGCCTTACAACCTGCTACCCAAACCTCTCCCGGTCTAAGGAACTCTTCTTCCTATCTCATAAGGTAAACTCCTATGCCACAGGCACATAGGTACCAGAAGCATCATCCTATCTCTAGGGTTTGGTTCCTCTAAAGGCAACCAAGATATCCTCAGCCTCCAGGGATCATGCATGAGGCAACCACTATCATCCACTTAGGTCGCATCATTCTCGACTCCCCAATGTTCCTCACATCTCGAGGTTTTAGGTTTCCAACCTTCTTGCTTGGTTCCTTCTTACTCTCTCTCTAAAGCTAACTCCACATCCATGCATACTACTAGAGGTCATCTCTCCATGAGGGATCAAGCTCACAGGTATACCTCTACGTGGGTGAAGCCTATACTCAAGCTTATGTTTAGTCATGATTATCCACAGTTCTTTATACTTATCTCATAAGCTATTCATCATACTCTCCTGACCAAGGTTTCAACCTATTGCTTGCCCCACCGACGCTTTCTGGGTGCCTATTATGCCCTGCTCATATAAGCTCATGGGGCTCCCATAGGTTCTTCTCTAACCTCATCATTGAAGGAGTTATCCTTCACTCAAACATGCACGACCCTTCCCAGGGTTGGGTTGCCCAATGTACTCAGTTATCAACTTCTCATGGCTCGAAAGGCATCCAAGGCACGTCTATCCAAACACCTGGTCTACCATGACATCTAACTCATCATGTTATCTCTCTCTCTCTCTAACCTTTACTTAGGGTTAGGGTTAACATCGTCCTCAAAGGATGTGCTAGGTCTCTACTTTTAATGGAGGTCTCTACCTCCAAGACTAACTCTCTCTACTCATCCTCCTACTAAGGAGGTCTATCCTCAGGTCTCTCCTGAGAGCAATGACAACTCGTGTCATACGACCTAAGCATGTATCTTTTCTTTAGTTTGTGCTTAATCTATTAAGATTATGTCCATAACATTTTATTTACATACTTTTCATTAATTTGGTGGAGGATTCCTTAGACCTTATTAACCTTACCCTTACCTCAAGAGGGTGAGGAGAAGAGAGAAAACCCTAATCCTTAAGGTCCTTAACAGAATTTGAGTTGAGAAGGGATGAAAAAGATGAGAGAGTCCTAAAGGTATCTTATTTCGAGTCATATCCTAAGACATCAGCCAGGCAGTCACACAATCCAGGAGTCCTCGTATTCTGACTAGCGGTGCAGAGGAAAATATTGCCAGCCCTTGGACGTGATCCTTTTCTAGACACCTCTGTCTTTCGGAAAATCCTCTAATAACTCCCTCAGTTCTATGGAATTTGTAAAATTTAATAATTATTAATGATTAGATGAAGAACCTACGCTCTGATACCAATTGTAACGACCCCACCTCCCGATAACCCCCAATTAAGGGAGACCGAAAGGTCGGTGCCGTTATCCAATTAATAGGATCAAAGGTTCGACAAATAATCAATAATAATTATGAAATTCTACTAACTAAATTGGAATTGGGTATAAAATTAAAACTTTACTTACCTTTGAAAAACTTTGGAAATCTATCTATCCAGAGCTTGAATCTACTCTATCTAATCCTCCTTGCACTTTATGTTTTATTTTAGGGTTATACCTAAAACGCCGACAAACAAAACGTCGGTCAGTATATCGAAAATATACTGGTATGTGGGGACAACCAAAAGTTTGCACATATGGATAACAATCTAATTATCACAATCAAGTTAATTAACCAGCCAATTTACATTTTTCAGTATGACATTCTCCACCGCTTTTGCCCTAACCCTGGTATACCCACCTTAGGGTTTCCGTTGCTAATGACTTAAGGCCACCTTCTCAATCCCGAGCTTGGTGCCTGGGGTCACCACTCATGGTGCCCTCTAGTCATGCAATATCATAGGCCACCTTCTCATTCCCGAGCTTGGTGCCAGGGGTCACCACTCAAGGTGTCCATTGGTCTACCCATCTGGGCCTGACCTTTGGCATTATCCATCAGGGTGGCATGTAGGTGCGAGAATACATACTTCTATTATTAATGTGATAATCATAGTGACTTTATAGTTTGCAAGTATGAACATCCAAACTGATAATTTGCATTCAATGCGGTTAACCATCGGGAAAATCCTCAGGAAACTAAGGTGGTTATTCATAATTAACCACATACTTGTTAAGTAGACTTGAATGCAGAAATAACTAATCAATTAGGAATCAAGCAAGCACACACACAATTATTCTTGAAAAAGGCATCCAATTTCTCTATCATTAATCACGTCATCTTGATCCATTAATCCTAGTTGTTTCCTAGGTTATTTGCCCTTTTTAGGGTTTTGAGCATAATTAGGGTTCCACTTCATCTTTATTACTTTAAACCCTAATTTCACAAAATCACTTAAAAACCCTAACTATTTCATTTTTCTTTTACAAAAGATTCTAAATTCCTCTTTTAGCAACAAGAAACCCTAATTTCTTGTTATAATCACCTTTCTTTTCATTTTCTCTAATTTAGGGTTTCTAAACATATTAAAAACCCTAAACCTTGCAATTCTATCATCAAAATAGGTTAAAAACCATCTTTAACATTAACAGGGTTAAGCTTATCAATTTGGCCTATTAACTCACCAAATATTCATCCTTTATATTCAATTAGGGTTTCTCATTAACTTTTAATTCATTTTACTAGCAAGTTAAGGTAATTTTGCAAAACGGAGTAGAACCAGGTTCTCAAATTATTTTTAACAGGTTCCTTGTATTTTTCTACACAACTTTCATGATAAAGTTTTTCCATTAGACAATCTTGGTAATTTCTACGAATTTTGTAAATAAAACCCTTTTCCTGGATTATTCGATTAGAGAGGAATAATTACCAAAAATAATGGGTCGGTCGATCTGTGGTCCGGTGATCCGCTTCTTGGATCTAACGATCCCAGTTGTGCACACCCAATAGAAGTCACTCTCACTCTAGAGCGTTGGATATGACTGAGTTCACCGTGGACTCAGATCGTAGGGCGACGGGTCGTCGTCTTCCTCAGACTCAGCAACTTCGCAAGGTCAACCTGGAAGTTGACTCTAAGCTCTCGACTTCCTCAGCCCGCACCGATCGGCCAGGGAGCTCTGCCTCCCCATGATGAAGTTGGTAGCTGGTTCAATTCCTCGCCCGAGCTTCTCCAATGACGTCCCATACCCGCCAAACTCCGACGAGGGTCACCGAGGTGTCGGGGGACCAGATCAGGGTGGACAGAACAATTGAGGGGGCGAGGTGGATCCTTGAACTCTGCCACAGAGGTTGGAATATCCAAGAGAGATGCTGGTTCCCTTCTTGACACTCCCCTATATATAGGGTTGAGGTCAGGTCCGCCAGGTTTGGGCATTTCCCAAAACCATGACCAAAGCCAAACAAACCGAGGATGATTCCCCACGGTTTCATCTCCCAAGTCCAATGGGACTATCCTCAGGCTTGCTCATACACTAGATCCCGAGAAATTAGGATGGGAAATTCTCCCTGTATCCAGTAGAGTCCCAATCCGCTTCGAACTTAGACGATGAGCATCCCTCATTGGATTAATATCCAACGGACCTCATTGCTCGCGTTCAAAGCAAAGGAAAGATATATTTCATTAATTCAGAAATAATTCCCAAATTGAAGATTACTTGCAAAATCGATTTCTCCCAAACCATAACTCCTTTCTGTCTCAAATTTTAAGGGAAGGTTTATCTTGGCATTATCTAACATTGTACGGAATTTGAGAAACAAATTCCAAGGGATGAGAAGGCTTCCTTCTCTCCTAAGTTATTCATTAATTTATTCAAAATTGATTGTTATTTATTTTCCCTTTGCTATTATCTTGTTATTTAGGGTCCCTTGGACCTCAAGAAATCCCAAAGGCACGGATTCCCATATTGGGGAAAATATATTTGCCTTTATCTTCTTTTGAAAGTCAATTTCTCATATTTCCCTTTTAATAATCAATTTCTTTTCCTTTTTAATTCTCTTTTTAAGGATTTCTCTTTATCTCTCCTCTATTTTCCTATTGGAATTTCTTTTAACCTTAGGAATCCTTGGTATATGAAAATCCACCAAGGATAACTCAATTATACCTCTTTTCACATATTTTCCACATTTTATCATTATTTTCAATTTCTTTCTTAACAAGGAAAAACTCAATTGGCCTTTTCTTTTCTTATTGCATTCTATGCAACTTTGGACTCCTTGGGACCCAAGGAACCCAAGAGACACGAAATCCAACTTTGGATTGTATTCTTTTGCCTTCTGGAGGTTTCCACACCATTCTTTTCTAAAAACTAATTATTCATCTACGAATTGAATTTCCTTATTATTGGGCCCAATAGCCAATAAAGCCCACAACGCAATCATCAAGGCTATTGTAAACGAAATCCATTTATTCCAAAAAAATTATATCATTATTTGTTCCAATATCTTTAATGTGAGAAATTACATTTCTCAATAAAGGAACCCAAGAATTGGGGTTGTAACAAAAAAGATGACCATCGAATCTTTGATGAACGTGACCAAAAACAATACCATTTGATCATTGAAGCACTTAGTCAAGCTCGAGACCTTCAGAGAATTGATGGATAGAAATACCCTTGGATCTAGTGTTAGATAAAATATCATTATATTTATCAAGTAAACCCATCAATTCATTAGGATACATAGCCAACAACAAGACCATTAGATCATTTGGACACTTAGTCAAAATCAAATACATTAAGTCATGAGAGTAATAGGCCAAGAACAAATCCATCAGATTATTAGAATGCTTCACAAAATCAAATCCATTGATTCATGGGAGCAAGGTCATCAACTCATTTACTTAGTGTAGCCATGGATTTATAAACTTACTTATCTATTAGTTAATTTACTAGTTAGTGCCAACATTCTCACTCTTGGTAAAACCTCACCTCTTACTCTTTAACACCAACTTTTCCAAGGACAAATTGAATCACCAAGTAGGGGCTAAGTATGACTATCATTTTTACATCTAAGTAAAACCATTGGTTTAGGAACAAGGTAGAGTCATTTATTCAAATCACTATGCAATACCATTGTTTTCTAAACTTAACAAAACATTATCTCAAAGGCAAAGCAAAACCATCAAATTATATTATGTGTATGACTATCAAATAAACACCAAGTATTATCAATGATTTCTACTTGGTGCGCTTCCGCTAGTGGTGCTAATACACTACTCGATTGAATAGATGCGCCCCACGAGGTCAGAATGCACGGGATATGGGATCTTGCTTTCAATATTTATAAACCTAAACTAGCTACCTACGTCTACTAAAACATTACACCCGCAAGTGCACGGGGTCGTGTCATAGTATAGGAAGGTGGCAAGTGTAGGGTCGATCCACAGGGAAAAGAGGGGGCGCTAGAGCTAGGTTAGTTTGGCTAGGTTCCTACTGCGGAGACTAGGGTTAAGGGTTTGAAGGTGATTTTGATTGTTAACTAAGGATGAACAAGCAAGCAATTAAAGGCGAGAATGAAATCTATGTTAACCCTAGATTAGATTAAGACTAAGCAAGCAAGGAAAGACTAAGCTAGGTATGAAAAGGCAAGTTACACTAAGGCAAGCAAGAGAGAAGCAAAAGAGCAATTAAAGAACTAAACTAGCATAAACAAGGCAAGAGTAAGGCAAGAAGCTAACTAAGCAAGAAAAGAACTAACTAAGCTAAGCAAGCACAAAACTAGGGTTTTAAGCAGTAAAGAGATGTGTGGGCTGTTTAGGGGTATGAACTTATCACTTAAGTTGGGGGTGACATATGAACATTATGATTCCATTTAGATTATCCAAACCAAACAACAAGTTAGAGTCTAATGAATTGACCTAAGCTACTAACTGGCCATGGATATGCTAGGTTGTGCATAGGGGAACTAGTCCCTAACACCCCCTACTACCCTTACGAGGCTCAATTGGGTTAGGGATTAGGTTCAATTCAATTAGAGTCTAATCAATTCTAGGTTTCTAGATTAGGCATTCCTAGGGCAATTGGGGGCCGAGGGTAGTAATGGGGAGGTGAGATTAGGGTTTTGGACCCCAATTCCCCCACATTCTAGCCTTGAGAAGGCTCCATGCTAATTGCACTAGAATTATCTAATCTAGCTACTTAGATCTCTCACTTAGGTTTAGGGAGATTGATTAGGATGTAGGAAGATGTGAGGCAACCTAGGGATCTAAAAATTGGACCTAGGGGCAAATCCCAAAATTCACACATACAAGCAATTTGCCTAAATTCATAGGTGATTTCACACACAAACCAACAAGTAATCCATGGAGAAAGAGATGCAAATAGAATATAATCATTAACAAATGAAATTACAAAGTTTACATGCCATTTTCCCCCAACATGGTATCAAAGTAACATATTTTCCCCCAAACAGCCCACCCAAGGGGCCTAGCTACTCATAACAAAGCAAAATACAAAAAGAGATAAGAAGAAGATAGAGGTGGCCATGGAGCTCGAAGTAGTGGCTGACAATCCTCTCTCCAGCAGCAGCAGGTCGACCTCCTTCCTCCTCCAAGGTGCAAGGGTGAAGAATGAAAGGGATTATGGGTAGGAACTAGTCTAAACTAGTGATTTAGTGGTGAAAATGGTGAAATGGGGTGGATTTGAGGTGGGTATGGAGTGGAATGGAGTGGATGGAAATTTGGGGAGCTAGGAGGTGGTGGAAGGTAGCTAACCTCGTGCCCCATCCGCCACCTAGGTATATATAGGTGTGGGGAGGAAGCACTAGGTCAAGTAGGGGCAAAATGGGCAAAATAGTGAAAACTAGGTGAGTTTTGTGAGTAGCACGGCCGTGGTGGGTCACCACGGTCGTGGTGGGTAGGGTAGGCCACGACCGTGGTGTATGGGCACGGTCGTGGGAATTAAAATGGCTAAATGTCAGGTTGGTGGTCAAATTTGGCCTGAAAAGGCCACGACCGTGGTGGGTTGAGGGTAGCACGGCCGTGGTGGGAGTTGGTAGCACGGTCGTGCTGCGTAGCACGGCCGTGGTAGAGTATGCTCTACAGCTGCTTCAAAACTGAGATTTTTCATGTGATTTCTTCATTTGCAGCACGACTGTTCTGTGTTACCACGGCTGTGCTGGGGGCTTTTCTTGCACTTTTAGCTTCAAACTTTGTTATCCATAGACTTCTTTGCTAAAGCTTGACTCTTGGCCACTAGGGGTATGTTGGGGGAGCTTTGGGGCCTTCTTTGGGCCCCTCCATCTCTCTCGTCCATCCAAGTGTGGTCCAAGTACCTGAAAAACATGCAAATAATGTCCATAAGTGCATTTTACACAAATATGCATATTAGGGGAAATAACATGTAATATAATAGGTATAGATGTGATTGATGAGCAAAAAGACACAAGATTAAGCCCTAAAATAGGGCTGAATCACCACCCCAAACTTGAAACATACTTGTCCTCAAGTATGCTCTAACTCAATCTCTCTACAAATTTTCCATAATCGAGAAATGACAAATGCAATATAAAAGATGATTGTTGCTGAATGGGGTCAAAGATGACTATGTACATGCATTTCACCTCTCTCCTCTCCTTCTTTCACAATCCAATCATGAAAAAAAGCACAAAGCATATGAACTTCAAATATAGCGCATAGAATACACAAGTTATCCTTATTTCTTCCATTAAGTTCCGGGTAAACCGTTTCATGGTGGCGTTAATCAAGAATGACTAGGAGTGTTGTTTCACATTCATGCATTCAATCTTATATTTCAAATCATACCAAATGACCCACATGGCTGTGAAAAAGGGCAAAGTGAGCTAAGTTTGATGTTTCCTAGCTCAATGGGCATGAAAGTGGAAGAAAGGGTTGCGGTAAGATTTTTGGAGTGTTTTTACACACTCATCATTTCTTTATTTGAATGCTCTTAAACAGGAGCATCCTTTTATTTTATTTTTGATTTTCTTTTTTCTTTTCTTTTCTTTCTTTCCCTTGGTGTAGATAGGGCAAATGGTGGATAAAGTGAAGCGGGGAGATGAAGATATGGCCACCCCAAACTTTTGGAGGTGGCCAAGGCTGATTATGTGCACTAGGGCATCTTTTTATGAGGCGGAGGGGTATGAAGATGATGGAAGAAGAATCAGATCAAAGAGGGGTCATTGGTATGATTTTACACATAAGACATCCAGCATGAGAATTAATCCAACACTTCATCCAAGATATCACACCACATGAATGAACAAAATGAAATTGATATATCAAACAAGTAATTCCACAAACACTAAGCGTTCAAAGCTTGCTCAATTTCACAATTCAGCCAAATCAATCTCAATCATAAGAGAGGTGATGCACATGTAAAAAGTCAAACATTGATACCACTTAGCAATAATTCATGCCATTTCACTTGCATTTGTCAAAGGTCATCATTTTTACTCAAAATAGTAGAGATTGGGTCAAAACACACTTTTTAGACAAGAAATCTCAAATTTGGGCAAAATTGGCCAAAATGGTGCCAAGTTGCCTCCAATCACATCTAAACCTATATTATTGAACTTAATGAATTAAACAAGCAAATACTAGCTATAACATGCAAGAATTACCAAAAATATACATGATATGCAATGCATGACAAGAAGAGCAATTTTTTTTTGAAAAATTACGCAAAAATTGCAAGAAAGTAAACTACATGACATGCAAGTATGCAAAGCAGTAAAGATGACTAAGATAGATAGAAAAAACAAGAAAACAAAAGTGGATGTGGCAGGTGAAATGTAAAGTGAAACTAGGGCATACCTGCCCTACCACCCCAAACTTTTGAATCATGTTGTCCTTAGCATGATCCTAGAGTTTAGGATGATAGGGTAGACGGTCATGGCTCTCTCAAGGCTCTGGCGGTGTTCCTCCCTGTGGTGGACGATATGCGTAGCAGCTGCCACACTAATCTACCTTGAGTGGCTGAAATTGGTCTACTGCACGACCGTGTTGCGTAGCACGGCCGTGGTGGCTTCAGGTTGCACGGCCGTGCTGCCTGGCACGGCCGTGGTGCAGTCCTTTGGCAGCTTTTCTCAATTTTTCTTCTGAATCTAGGGACTTGGTGTGTTTTTCATGCAAATGAGCATGGTCGTGTTGATGTGCCATGGCCATGGTGGTCCCTGTAGCTACTACTCTCAAAATGAGGAACATCAAACACTCAAAAACTTGACTCAAAGTGATTTTTCTTAGAATCCTTCTCTCAATTGTACTCAAATTTCCTTCATTTCACCCTGTTATCACCTGCACATTTTAAAACTAGACAAAAACTATTAAACACAAGTGTGTGTGTGTTTTCTTGGAAAATGTAAAAACAAAGCAATTGTATCAAAAAGTGAAGGTTGGGTCAAAATTTCCCAAACCTATGTGGGTTGCCTCCCACAAGCGCTAAGTTTCATGCCTTCAGCCAGGCTTGTTGTTCTTTCACCATCAACCATGGTCCAAAAACAAAATGTTTGCACCCCCATCATAAGCAATTCTCTCAAATGCTTTCCTTGATTGATCTTCCTCCCAAGGGTCATGCAAGCTTCGTAAGTCTTTTTCAGCAATTCTCTCTCCTTGGGGATCATCATCATAGATCTTAATAAGCCTTAAGACCCTCAGAAATCTCATGCCATAGGTTTTCTCTCTCTTGAGGAATGGGTCTTCATAGGCACCAAAGAGAGGGGTCTCAATCATATCCATTTGCTCATGGGAAGTAGGGGGAGCATGTGATAGTTGTGGTGGTGGCATCAGTGTTGATGGCCCTTAGACTTTAGGTGGAGGAGGGCATTGAGGTTGGAAGGTGAATTGGTGGGAGGGTTGTGGTGATGGAGGTGGTAGAATGAATTGAGGTTGGAAGGTGAATTGGTGGGAGGGTTGTGGCAATGGAGGTGGTGGTGGTGTGTAAGGCTTAGGATAGCCTTGGAGGTAGGGTAGTGGAGAAAATGTATGGGTTTGTGCATCTTGGCCTTCCATCTTGTCTTCCTCGAATTGCTTGTCACATGCACAAAGCACAACCAAACAAAAGAGAACAAGTTAGTAAACCAATATACACAAAGAATGCAAAGAATGATGAATAAAGAATAGCAATGATGAGGGCAGTAGGAAAAGTCAAAGCAAAACTAACTAGCTAGCCGAGTGCCTCTAATCCCCGGCAACGGTGCTAGAAATCTTGGTGTGCTTCCGCTAGTGGTGCTAACACACTACTCAATTGAATAGATGCGCCCCATGAGGTCGGAATGCACGGGATATGGGATCTTGCTTTCAATATTTATAAACCTAAACTAGCTACCTACGTCTACTAAAACACTACACCCGCAAGCGCACGGGGTCGTGTCGTAGTATAGGAAGGTGGCAAGTGTAGGGTCGATCCACAGGGAAAAGAGGGGGCGCTAGAGCTAGGTTAGTTTGGCTAGGTTCCTACTGTGGAGACTAGGGTTAAGGGTTTGAAGGTGATTTTGATTGTTAATTAAGGATGAACAAGCAAGCAATTAAAGGCGAGAATGAAATCTATGTTAACCCTAGATTAGATTAAGACTAAGCAAGCAAGGAAAGACTAAGCTAGGTATGAAAAGGCAAGTTACACTAAGGCAAGCAAGAGAGAAGCAAAAGAGCAATTAAAGAACTAAACTAGCATAAACAAGGCAAGAGCAAGGAAAGAAGCTAACTAAGAAAGAAAAGAACTAACTAAGCTAAGCAAGCACAAAACTAGGGTTTTAAGCAGTAAAGAGATGTGTGCGCTGTTTAGGGGTATGAACTTATCACTTAAGTTGGGGGTGACATATGAACATTATGATTCCATTTAGATTATCCAAACCAAACAACACGTTAGAGTCTAATGAATTGACCTAAGATACTAACTGGCCATGGATATGCTAGGTTGTGCATAGGGGAACTAGTCCCTAACACCCCCTACTACCCTTACGAGGCTCAATTGGGTTAGGGATTAGGTTCAATTCAATTAGAGTCTAATCAAGTCTAGGTTTCTAGATTAGGCATTCCTAGGGCAATTGGGGGCCGAGGGTAGTAATGGGGAGGTGAGATTAGGGTTTTGGACCCCAATTCCCCCACATTCTAGCCTTGAGAAGGCTCCATGCTAATTGCACTAGAATTATCTAATCTAGCTACTTAGATCTCTCACTTAGGTTTAGGGAGATTGATTAGGATGTAGGAATATGGGAGGCAACCTAGGGATCCAAGAATTGGACCTAGGGGCAAATCCCAAAATTCACACATACAAGCAATTTGCCTAAATTCCTAGGTGATTTCACACACAAACCAACAAGTAATCCATGGAGAAAGAGATGCAAATAGAATATAATCATTAACAAATGAAATTACAAAGTTTACATGCCATTTTCTCCCAACATGGTATCAAAGTAACATATTTTCCCCCAAACAACCCACCCAAGGGGCCTAGCTACTCATAACAAAGCAAAATACAAAAAGAGATGAGAAGAAGATAGAGGTGGCCATGGAGCTCGAAGTAGTGGCTGACAATCCTCTCTCCAGTAGCAGCAGGTCGACCTCCTTCCTCCTCCAAGGTGCAAGGGTGAAGAATGAAGGGGATTATGGGTAGGAACTAGTCTAAACTAGTGATTTGGTGGTGAAAATGGTGAAATGGGGTGGATTTGAGGTGGGTATGGAGTTGAATGGAGTGGATGGCGATTTGGGGAGCTAGGAGGTGGTGGAAGGTAGCTAACCTTGTGCCCCAGCCGCCACCTAGGTATATATAGGTGTGGGGAGGAAGCACTAGGTCAAGTAGGGGCAAAATGGGCAAAATAGTGAAAACTAGGTGAGTTTTGTGAGTAGCACGGCCGTGGTGGGTCACCACGGTCGTGGTGGGTAGGGTAGGCCACAGCCGTGGTGTATGGGCACGGTCGTGGGAATTAAAATGGCTAAATGTCAGGTTGGTTGTCAAATTTGGCCTGAAAAGGCCACGACCGTGGTGGGTTGAGGGTAGCACGGCCGTGCTGCGTAGCACGGCCGTGGTGGAAGTTGGTAGCACGGTCGTGCTGCGTAGCACGGCCGTGGTAGAGTATGCTCTGCAACTGCTTCAAAACTGAGATTTTTCATGTGATTTCTTCATTTGCAGCACGACCGTTCTGTGTTACCACGGCTGTGCTGCGGGCTTTTCTTGCACTTTTAGCTTCAAACTTTGTTATCCATGGACTTCTTTGCTAAAGCTTGACTCTTGGCCACTAGGGGTAGGTTGGGGGAGCTGTGGGGCCTTCTTTGGGCCCCTCCATCTCTCTCGTCCATCCAAGTGTGGTCCAAGTACCTGAAAAACATGCAAATAATGTCTATAAGTGCATTTTACACAAATATGCATATTAGGGGACATAACATGTAATATAATAGGTATAGATGTGATTGATGATAAAAAAGACACAAGATTAAGCCCTAAAATAGGACTGAATCACTACTAAGTAAAGATCACTTATTACATTAACAAGATCTTGTTTCATATCATCAAAGCCAAGGACTTGTCCATACTAGGAAGAACGTTCACATGGTCTAAGGGTATCTTAACAAGACACAAATATCATGCATGTATGTAAATTAGTGTACATATGGTCATTTCTTTCCATAACACCAAGTTTTGGGAGTGGTGGGGGTATATATATCCAAGGAGAGAGAGAAGAGGGTTAAAAAGTTAAAAAACTAGTTTGTCATGTGTTAAAACTCAATATCGGTATTATCCATGCATGTCAGAGTTTCCATCAGATTTTTAACATAGTTTTTCATGGTTTCATGCCTTAAAAGGCTATCAAGATGTACCATCAGAGTTCCCTTTGGATTATGCATATGTTCTATCAGAAAACCCATTGAATCATCACCATACTTAGTCACATCGCACATTCTAATCTCCCATCAGATTGTACACTTCAACTAGGGTTTCCATAGGATTATGGACCTTAAGGGAAGACCATTAAACTTTCTTCCTCAAGGAGAAACCATCGAATCATCACTCACAAGGTGGAACCATCAAATTTCTTCCATACATAGAAAAATCATCTCATAGGTGACAAACCCTAAATTCTCAACCCTAGAGGGATGAAGAAAACAATCTAATGGTGCATCCAGGAATACATAAGTGCAATTATATTAAACATTATGAAGGGTATTATGAAAAAAACATGCATATGTGAAAATTATAGATATCTAGATGCATAAAATCCATTATAAGTACATAAATTGCAAAACTCAATCAAACAATGTCCAAACTGGACCAAACCTGAAACTTAGCTTTGTCACATGATATAAAAGCACATTTTAGGGTTTTAATAAGGTTTTAAGAACCCAGTTAAGATAAGAAAGATTGTTTATCCATTAACCCAGGTCAAGGGTTTTACAACCATAAATCCCTGATAGGGATTTTGCCCCCGAAGTCCAAAGTAAACAAGGATGGGTACTTCTTATGAATCTCATCTTATAACCTCCACATGTTTAATCCTATCTCATGGTGATGTCACAATGATTTCACTAAGGTTAGATTCTTCTCCATCAACTTCTATATATGTCATCCAAGATTAACATAGAATTCCTCACATAATAAACTTCCTCATCCAACTCCACCTCCCTTGTCTATATCATCTATTCTATATTAGGGTGTCACTTCCTCAATAGGAAACATAGAAACTATTTTGCAACTCTGGTTGTAACTCCATCTTGAAACTCCAATTACTTATGATGGATATTAGCATGTGCCTTCTATCTATTTCAGACTTGTGTTCAACTTTTGTTGAATCATCATAACTTTTCTATGAAATATGTTATACTATAGCACCCAAAGATGACACTCACCTACTTCACACCAACAAAGAAGTGTCGTATATCACCTACCATATACAACTTCATATTGTTCCATATATATGCTTCTTTGATAGTTTTCATTGTAGGCAGAATAAATCAAACTCAGCTGGACATCCTTTAACTACCAAGAACTGTAGGACATGTGTTCTTAAAGGATTCTCCAAATGTCTTAATGGTCCTTTCTGGATGACCATCTTCCTGCAAGTGAGAGGTTGTGCTAAACCTCAACTGTGTCCCAAGAGGCTTCTAACATTCTTGTCCCGAACCTCAATTGTGTGCTAGCAGGCTTATGACATTCATCCTTGACTTGCTGACAACTATACCTTTGGTCACAACCTCTGCCACATCATGTTTCAGTCCTAGTTTCCATCACACTTTTTCTATGCTACTCTGATCTGCTGTCTCAGTGTTGATTGACTTGTAGTTGTGTCGACAAATAAACTAATAGATATACTCCAACATGTACATCCTTCTGTTGAAGTGGCACTAGCATGTCCCGTTTGTGATACGTTAAGGATCATGACTATGCTTTGTCTGTAGATACCACTAAAGATGTCTTCATGTTTAGTGTATCAGCTACCACATTCTCCTCATGTTTCTAAAGTTGTTGCAAAGAAAAAGAAATCATAAACCTATCTTGTGTCAGTATGCATCCCAAGGCATTCTTTGAAGCATCATGGAAACAACATAACCGCTCCCTTGCCTTTGTGACACTACTAATAATAAGCACTCATCAACTTCTTTTTAACAACTAAAAAGAACACCTTCACCCATAATCCCAAACAAAAGGAACATCCCTCCTAGCCATCTTGGTCCACAGTAGAGCAAAAATTCTGAAGTTCTAAATGAACCTCTGCTAGTGCCCTACCAGACTGAAGAAACTTTGGATCTCCATCAGTGTCTTGGGCTGCTCTCATTCCAGAACATACTCCTCCTTCTTGGTATCTATACAAATACCCTTCATAGATATAACATAACACAGAAAAGATACCTAGATCAATGAAAACTCATACTTATTGAACTTAGCATACGATTAGTGATGCCTCAACAACTCCAACACCTAATGAAGATGTTGTTCTCGCTATTGACTATCTTTGGATTATATCAAGGTGTCATCTATAAACACTACCACAAACTAATGAGGATGAATTTTGAACACCCTTTCCCTTAAAGCTTCCTTAGGTATATCATTTTTCTTGGTCCTCAACTAATGATTATTCTGACCTTAGATCTATCTGAAGCACCTCTAACGGATCCATAAATCATCTATACTGAAGCGGTTACTTCTTCTTCATTGTGACCTTATCCAACTGTCGATAAACCATGCATAGCATCATAAAATCATCCTTCTTCTTTTTGAACAACACCAGAGGATCTCAAAACCAAACTCTTTCTCTCTAGGGAGGGTAGAACACCAAGAAACTTATCTAGAAAACATATTCCAACTCATGTAACACTAGTACACTGTGGATAATAGGAATCATTGTAGGGAAACAAGGCAACAAAATAGATAGAGAAAAAAAGTTTTATTGCCATATTTTCCATAAACTAGTAGAACGCGTCAACAACTATATAATGGAAAAGATGGTTTCAAGGATATACATGGTCCTGGAGCAAGTCCAGTGACATACTCCTTGTCATTGTAGATGTACAACTATATTCTAGTTGCACTGGGACTTGTATGTGTCTCCTCCACAAACAACAGACTTAGACATCATCGTCTGCAGCAGCTCCTCTCACCATAGACTGTCATCTGATTTTGTCCTCCTTAGTGACAAGCAAAGGCCACCTCAACTCTAGAGAAGTCCACACAGACTGCCTAGAACTCATGTTGTCCTGCTAGAATAGATAGGAAGGAGTTGTCCCTCCCATTGGTGTACTAGTCACCAACCTACTCTCCCATAATGATTCTCAATTGTTCTCTCCCTCGCTATCCCTCCCTAGTTGAGTAGGACTTGCTTGGGCTCTCTTGGTTACAAAAACTAGAAAGGACAACAATTATCAGAGCAACTAATTCTCAATTGTGTGTCTTGGGAATCCCCCAGTACTCCTCTATTTATAGGAGGGGTTTGAGTCAGGGTTCCCAGTCTACATGGGAGTGGAAGGGACCAAAAGATCTGAATTTGCACAACTTACCTGCACTGAACCAATCGATTGGAAACTGAACCGGTCGGTTCACATGTGAGCCAGTCAGTTTGCTTAGTGAACTGATCATTTCACATGTTTCCCAATCACATATGTATTTGTAAATTCTATTCCAATTAATGTCTAAAATGAAGTCAACACTAATCCTTTATGAAATCAAATTACATCTCAAACTGCTCATCTTGCGAAGAAATACAGTCATATCATGACCACCAGCTGATCAGATCACCTAGTGAACCGGTCAGTTGGCACCCAGTTCATGTAGAACTCCGCCAATACAATATCCAATCAGTGTGACACTCCAACTGGCCATTTCATCACATGAGACAATCATCTGGGAGTCCAGTCAGTTGATTTGCTGCATGAAATGAATACCTAAACTCTTTAGTAATCAATCTAATCATCATTCAAGATCAAACTCCTCTTCTAGGTCATGTCCTATGTGTGTGACCCTATAGGTCCCATATTACGTTGGCAATGAATATGCATAACCAATTATGACATCACAAGCAAAGAGTGGTGCCTAGTCACACATCATTACTACCCAAGTAAATGGAAAGTTGGGGAACAACTTCAACCTACAATATGTGCTTGGTGTTGCAGTGTTTGTATAATTCCTTTGTGTCTAATATCTAGATTGAACTCAAGGCATGGATCTATTATTGTTTTCAACACTCAATCTATGTTTCTTGCTAAAGAATATTGTATGAGATATGTGTAAGCTCAATATCATATATTGAGTTACATGTACATAGACCAACATTTCTCAGTCTCGCTAACTCAAGTGGCTTAGGATATCATACTCCCGTAGGAGGGACGAATCCCATCTACATAACTCACAATCAGTCCCCATATGTCACAGTGACCCAATCGTCACCTTTATGATAACTCTTATTTAGGATTATGTTTGATGATGTCAAAGCATGCCAAACGACATGTGATGAGTGTAGTGGCTTCAGGTTTAAGAATCACAATCACCACCATTACTATGACAGCTAACTATTACCACCATAACAATGGTTTCCATGTGTTACTCTCATGGTGGGTCTGTCCAATACACTATTCTATAACATGTATTTGTGTTCCTGGTTTGATATCACCATATCATGACTAATGAGATCCATTCATCAACCAACACACACTCTAGTCTTATGTGTTATTGTTGTCTATCAACCTTCCACACTAACATCTGACTAGGGACATAATGAGAATGTATACTCTTAACATCTATATGATCTCGTTCTTCAAGTCATGTAGTTAAGACATACATCATCGAGTAATATCATCCTCTAGACATTTATTATGTTACTTAATTATCTCATAACTGAAAAAAGGATAAATTGGAAGCTTGCCTTTTATTAATGATCAAATTATTTACACATTAAACAATCACAATCATCATATGATTGGCTCTCTGGGCATACATACCAATGGACTCCCACTTGCACTTAGAGCCAATCACCTATGAATCATATTCCAAATGATCTAACATGTACATCATGCTTCTTCTATGAAAGTGCCTTCGTCATGGGATCAACAATATTGTTTTAAGTTGGTACTATGAAAATCTTTACATCTTCTTGCTTATGATATCTCGTATGAGATGGAACTGCCTTTGTATATGTTTTGAGTGCTAATGCAATATCAGTTCCTTAGCTTGTGCAACAGATCCACCATTGTCCCAATATGGCCCAATTGTGTCGTTGATTCCTGGAATGACCCCAAGTTCAGAAATGAACTTCTTGATCCATACAAGCTTCTTTACAACATTTGATGCAACAATATACTTGGCCTATGTTGTAGAATTAACAACTATCTCTGGCTTGGAACTATTCCAACTTATAACTTTGTTGTTTAGATAGAACATGAATCCTGATTGTGATCTATAATAATCTTTATCATTTTGGAAGCTTGCATCGGTGTAACCCTTTATCACCAACTCTTCCTCTCTGCCATAAACTAAGAACTGATCCTTAGTCCTTCTCAAGTACTTGAGGATGTTCTTCATGCTTTCCAGTGAGCATCACCTGGTTCTGACTGATATCTGATTGTCATGCTCAAGGCATACAATACGTCAGGATAGGTGAATAACACTGCATACATGATTGATCTAATTGAGGTACATTGAATCAAATTGTGCTCCCTTTGTTCAAAAGAGCTTTAGAGATGGTAACTTCATGTAGCATGGGCAGGTTTCCTCTCTTTGAGCCCTCCATACTGAACCACTTCAACACTTTTTCAATGTATGTGCTTTGACTTAGCCCAAGAATCCTTTTAGATCTATCTCTATAGATCTTAGTTCCCAATATGTTGGATGCTTATCCCAAGTCTTTAATAGAAAATGCATTTTCAAGCCATGTCTTTATCTTTTATAAAGTAGGGATGTCATTCCCAATCAATATTACATCATCTACATACAATATGAGAAACACCACTTGCTCCCACTAACCTTCTTGTACACACAAGGTTCATCTTCAATTTGAGTAAAGGTAAACTCTTTGACTATCTCATCAAAATGAAGATTCCAGCTCTGATATGCTTGTTGCAATCCATAGATTGACCTTTGTAGCTTACAAACTTTATTTGCATCCTTTGGATTTATAAAACCTTTAGGTTGTGTCATATACACATCCTCAAGAAGACTCCCATCAATAAATGTCATTTTAACATCCATCTGTCAAATCTCATAGTCATGATAAGTAGTAATGGCAAGCATGATACTGATGGACTTAACCATGGCCACTGGAGAAAAGGTTTTGTCATAGTCAACACCTTGAACTTGTATGAAACCCTTGGCAACCAATATGTCCTTATATGTTTGAACTTGTCCATCCATATCAATCTTCTTTTTGAATACCCACTTGATCCCTATGCGTTTTACCCCTTCAGGTGGATCCATCAAGGTTCATACCTTGTTGGCATACATGGATTCCAACTTAGATCTCCTAGCCTCAAGCCATTTCTTAGACTTTAGTCTCTCAATAACATCTAGATCGATTATTGGCCCTTCATCTATGACCAATTCACTGCCTTCCCGAGTCATAAGATATCCAAATCTCTCAGGTTGAAGGTGTGTCCTATTGGATCTATGAGGTACCTATGCTACTTGAGGTATTTGAGTCTCCATAACACTTTGTGATTCTCTTTCTTCCTCTTGTACATATATCGGTTCAATGTTTTCTTATTGGTCTCGTACCTCTTCAAGTTCCACTTTCCTCCCACTGACTCATTTAGAAATAAATTCCTTTTCAAGTGATGTAGCATCTCTGGCAACAAACACTTTGTTGTCAGATAGGGAATAAAAGTAATATCCTTTAGTCTCCTTAGGATATCCAACAAAGTAAGATTTACCAGACTTAGGGCCAAGCTTTTCAGAAAACATTTTTCTAACATAAGCTTCACATCCCGAAATTCTCATAAAAAACACATTGGGACGCTTCCCTATCCATATCTCATATGGTGTCTTTTGAATTGATTTATATGGTATTTAGTTTAGTGTAAATGTGATAGTTTGTAGAGAATACCCACATATGGTAGTCGAAAGATCAGATAAACTCATCATTGATCACACCATATCTAGTAATGTGTGATTCCTTCTTTTTGATACACCATTATGTTGAGGTGTTCCAGGTGGAGTCCACTGGGATACAATCCCATGGGCTTTAAGAATGTCCTCAAACTCTTGGTTCAAATACTCTCCACCTCAATCAGAATGAAGTGCCTTAATACGTTTATCAAGTTGGTTTTGTACTTGATTCATAAACTCCTTGAACCTGTCAAGAGTTTGTGACTAATGTTTTATCAAGTAAACATAACCATAGCTACTAAAGTCATCAGTGAATGTAATGAAGTATTGATACCCACCTCTAGTTGTAGTTCTAAAAGGTTCACGCACATCAATATGTATGAGTCCTAATAGATCACTAGCCCTCTCATTGTTACCCGTGAAAGGGGTCTTTTCCATCTTGCCTATTAAATAAGAGGCACATGTCTCGATTGATTCTAAATCAAAAGAGTCCAGATACCCATCTTTATGGAGTCTAGATTGTGATTCTCATTTATGTGCCCGATACAAAAATGCCAAAGATATGTTTTGTTTGATTCATTGAGTTTTAGTCTTTTGGTATTTATGTTATATACATCCATCTTTAGATCTAACAAATAAAGACCATAAGATATTGGGGGACTTCCATAAAAGTTCCCATCTTTAGAAACAGAACATTGACCATTTTAATATTGAATTCAAATGTATCCTTATCCATACAAGATACAACATGATGTTTCTATTTATAGAGGGTACATAATATCAGTTCATTAAGTCTATTACAAGCCATGTGGGCAGAGATGATCTATAGGTTCCAAGTGCATTAGCCGCAACTCTTGCACCATTTGCAACTCTTATCCCCACCTCACCTTTTCCCAAAGGCCTACTTCTTTTTAGATCCTACATATACAAACATATGTAAGATGCACATCTGGTTTCTAGTACCCATTATTGAAGAAGTAGATTATTTATCTCAATAATGTATATACCTGAAGTGGAAATCACCATCCCCATCTTCTTCTTTCTGAATGCCTTCAAGTACAAAGGATGAGTTCCTCTTGTAGATTTCTTTCTCCTCATCTTACATGTTGAAGATTTGGATTTGGGCTTGGCCTTATAACTCTTCACAACCTTTATTTTATCCTTAGACACATCTCCACCGATCATCATAATGGATTTGTCCTTCTTCATTCTTGATTCGGCATGTATCAACATACCAAGAAAATTTGGCATCGGTTTGGCCATTTATTCACGTGATAGTACACAATAAAGTGGCTATATGATTCTGGAAATGTCTATGGAATCATATCCGTGGCCAACCCTTGGCTCAAAGTGAATCCCAGTTCTTCAAGATGATACACATGTCCAATGATATTGAGCACATGTTTTTCTACTGAGGTTCCCTCTGTTAGCTTAGACTCGGGTAGAGACTTCATGATATTGTCTTGTTTCTTGCTTTGTCAGGCCTAGGTTCACTTTCTTAAGATGTGTTACCATCTTAAAAACACCCATGTCCTTACACTGAAAATGCAGCTCAAAGTTGATTGTAACACCCCAGGATTTGAGGCATCGGATAACATGATCTTAAAAGGAATGGTTGGACTACCAATATCACCAAGGTGCACCTCCTTTTCCGGGAACCCATCACTAAGAACTCCATAGTTAAGTGTGCTCAACTTGGAGTAGTACTGGGATGGGTGACCTGTTGGGAAGTTGATCCTGGCATGCGCGTGAGTGAGGACAAAGCACGTAGTTAAGGCTAGTGGTGGTCTGTGGGGACAGTCTTCATTCCTGAAACTCTATTAGAGCCTTGGGCAGTGGGCCCGGGCGTGACAAATGGTATCATAGCCATAACTCCAGTAGGTGGGGCTCACAAGGACATGGCATGCCAGTCTTGAGCCATGCGGTCTAGGCATATAGGAAAGGGTTGTCCATGGTTGTAGTAGCCACCCTTGCGCTGGTATTCCATGATCGGGAGTTGGGTGTCCATGGGCCATTGTGGGTCTGCACTGAAATGGGGAAGAGATTATGAGGCCTTATAGTTGAGCCTTGACGAGGACGTCAAGAGCCTAAGTGGGGGAGATTGTAACACCCCGGGATTTGAGGCATCAGATAACATGATCTTAAAAGGAATGATTGGACTACCAATATCACCAAGGTGCACCTCCTTTTCCGGGAACCCATCACTAAGAACTCCATAGTTAAGCGTGCTCAACTTGGAGTAGTACTGGGATGGGTGGCCTATTGGGAAGTTGATCTGGACATGCGCGTGAGTGAGGACAAAGCGCGCAGTTAAAGCTATGGTGGTTTGTGGGGACAGTCGTCATTCCTGAAACTCTACTAGAGCCTCGGGCAGTGGGCCAGGGCATTACATTGATGCTGCTAAGCATAAGGTACTTTATCTCTAAGACATCATTAGCATGCTTCCAGTAAGCATCCACCTTTACCCTAGGCGCATCAGGAGCAGGTATTTTTGGCACTGTTTTGTCAATGATGTATACCTTGCACTTTTCTTTGAGAACCATTCTCAAACTCCAAAACCAGTCATAGAAATTTTTCCTGTCAAGTTTTTCCTCCCTAAGGATTGATTGTAATAAAAATGTGTTTGTCATTTGATTCTACAAGAGAAAAATTGCATTTTATCAAAAACCTTTTGATTTGATTTGAAATTTTTTGATGATATTAATTAGGTCTTTAATTATTATTGCTCCCACTATTTTGTTCAAATTGATAACCCTCATATATCAATTCGAAAGATTACAACGTATAAACTTCTAGTGAGCCAAGATCCATAACAATTCAACTATGAACCAGTCAATACACCGACATCCATAGTCAGTTATTAAGGTAGGAAACTCTTGCCAATTGCATCTTATGCAACTCTTAGCTTGAAGATGTGTACAACTCTTTGCCATAATAATCATCATGCCTATGGTCTTAGAAACTCTAAGAATCACAAGTTCAACCTAACCCAATAGCCAACATGATAAACATGCACCCTACTTTGACAGAACCTACATATCTACCATCACACTTTCACGAGATAGACGGTGCACCACGCTTTGGCACAACCTACACTTGGTCGATCAATCTTTTAATGTGTGTTGCTGATGGAAAGCATCTTAGACTTAATATTTTTTTGAGGGATTTTTTATTTATAAATACATATACTTTATCCAATCACCACATATATATTATGTATCATACACATTCTATATCCCACAACAAAAATATGCAATAAACAAAAGTGATGGTTATGGATAGCCTAATGTAATTCATTAGAGCCACAAGAATTACCACATCCTATGTGATGGAGTGGTATTTTAGAATCCTAAATGTCCAATGACATAAGTGAAGTCATGCATGTTGAGTTGTTTGAGAGTCTTAAGTGTTTTGTCAAAGTTTTGAGGGCAAATGGTAAGTATATCATGATTAGGATCTTTAAGCTTATTCCTTTTGAAGTATTTAAGCGCATGATCGAATAGTTGAGTTTTGACACCAAATTTGTGTACAAGGTATCTTGAGTTGTGAGGAAGCTATGGTTGAAATTTGGTGGCAATTGGATATTCCTAGAAGGAGTAAATTAGGTTTGAAATATGTGAAAAAATGTGCCTTTTTGGTGCTTGATGGACCAAAGTTTAATATCCCTGCCCTAGGTTGGCTATGTCATGCACCCCTTTTTAAGTGGCAGGCTGCATGGCCTCTTGCACGCCCTAGATCTTTGATCTTGTGGTTGTAGGCAGTCACAAGGGGGTAGCCATGGATTTCTATGCAAGACTATTGAAAACCCTTGGATCCTTTGATCAAAAGACAGATAGCTCTATTTCTACCTTGCAGTTACAAGCTTGACCACAAAGGCAATCATGCATGTCACTCTACTCACTGGTCATGGGGTGAGAGGGACTTCTAGCCTAGAAGTTGGCTCCGTACTAGCTTAAGATTTCTTTTGACCCCTCATTTGTGCTTTCCTGTACAGAGACGAGGGAGTACCATCTTCCCGTCATCCTTGCATCTCCACCAAGATGTATAGGAGAGACGTGAGGGGAAAAGGATGGAGGAGTAGCATTCGATGGTGAGTATAGGGCATGCCTAGATCTTCTCTGACCTGATTAGAATCCTAGCATCGAGCTTCTTGGCCAGTTGCAGGTCTCCCCATGACAGACAAAGAAGGTTTCACACAAGGAGGAGATGGACTTCGGAGACTGGTGCGCCGAGCTCCTCGTTGTAAATGAAGAACATAGACAAACTCTTGGAGGTGTGGCAAATCTTTCTGAAGCTTCAGATTGGAGTGAAGACAAGCGAAGGTATTTTACCTCTTTCCTCCGTCGTACTAGAGGCTATCAGCTGCGAGCTCCACTTGGATGGCAGCTTGCGAAAAAAGGGGCTCTAAACCCTAGCCGCCTCCAGTCTACCACCAATCATGAAGGGTGCAAAGGCACTAGAAGGGTCAGAGGAGTAGAGGTTCACTACTGATCGCTCACCGGAGGAGTGCCCAGGCGACGACGTCTGCCTTGCGGAAGATCAGAGTCTGATGTGGAATCGCGAACGCGAGAATGAATAAGAGAGAACCCAACTCGGGTTGGCAGATGCTAGGATCTGTGGATCCAACTCAGGCTCTAGACCGGGTCCCAGCTAGGAGAAGGAGTAACGCCCCCCACAGAGCCACATGGCGGTCTCCAATTGGCCCTAAAAGGTAATAATCCTTGTATATGATCATATCTTCAATAATTCATAAAAATTAGCTCGATGATCTAAAAAATACAAGTAATATACCAAAATGTTTAGAAAAATGAATAGAACATAGTAGAACAATAATATCATGCTTTTGATGCTTAAATCTCAATGATATCATGTAATATGTAAAATGGTCTTTTCATGTCTAATAAATACCAAACGATGGCCTAAAATTATGAGAAAATATCAGTAAATCTATATTCATGCTTATAATCAATCTGATGTCAATAATTATGATGTTGATGCATGAAATCGTGTTATTTTCTCCATATGGCTAATTAGGGCTTTTAACCCTAAATAAAATGTAATAAAAACATACATGCTCAATAAATGATGACATTTACATAACACCCTAATATCAAGATATGGAACCTCAGATTTAATTATGAGATCACGATGATACACGAAATCCTTGGTATATGAAGATGGCCCTTAATACATGTGTTGTAGCCCTAATTTGAATAATGTACATAAACTAGGATTAATATGTGCACAAAAAGGATATGGAACCTAATGTTCGGATAATGAACTATAATATGAAAAACGACATCAGTAAGATAATTCTAAGATAAGAATACAAGTAAAAGTTGGATTATCCTAATGAGTTAAGTAAACCCTAAAATGGTTATAACTAGGATTATGATGATGTGAACCTGATGGTGACATGTAATCTTGTCTTAATCAGGGTTGACAAAGGTTAGAGTTGACATGAGGAATATGTGATTAGGATCTCTTGATCAAGATATGCCATTACCTCTTACTTGGCTTATTATACAATATACTTGTGTTATATGTGTAGTAAAATACTTGGCATATGATATTAGATGAAATGACTATTCTTGCATGATATGTTGCTTGATTTTCTGTACTTATGGCTATGAACACATGAAACATAAAATATTCTGATCCATCATATGATAGCACTAAACTCTTTGGTAGTACAGTGCATTGAAGAAACATCAAAGCCCTTGGTGGAAGATGTAACATCAAAGCCCTTGGTGGCAGATGTACGAGTTATATGACAAGGCCTAAAAACATCAAAGATCTTGGTGGCAGATGTACGAGATATATGATGGAAATGTGCTTAAAATATATGTGTTCTCTTTTGTTAATGAACATCTTTGTGCAAGTATACACTTTTTCTTATATTTCTTGATAATTGCCAAAGAATAGTTTTATCTTATTGCCAAGATATGATGAGAGGTATATAAAAGACAAGTAGGTGTACTTAGTACAATATTCTTGAATATTGTTCTGACTTGTACCACATGTAATCTTTTGTATAGGTTTTGCTTATGATCTTGAAGACCAAGATAGTTGAGAGTTGTGTGGCGAGATGATGTACAGGTGGACATGTTGTCTTAAGATCTTGTTGTTTAGATGTAGTACATGTATATGTATATATTTGATGTTCAATATGTAATATCAAATGTTGTAACAATTCGTGTTGTACTTATATGTTGAATGGTAAACATATCTTGTATGGTATTATTAATGTTCATGTGCATGTGCTACTATTTTTTTCCTTCTGACTCCCTTGATTTTCTCTTTCTTAGCCTAGTGTGTGATGTTTAACTTGGGATTCTCGCTGAGGTGAGGGTTTTCAAGTTGGACGTTACACATTAGATTAAGTTTTAGAAAATCTGGGGAAGCCACAGGTGGTATCAAAGCCAGGTAAATAGCATAGCCTGACATTTTCTCATCATGCAACTCAAACTAAAGAGCCATGAACTTAAAACAAATCTTTAGGGTTAGATTATTCATCTTTTAGAGACTAGATCTGACCTAGCCTCTAGGTTAGCACCTAGATGTCTGATAACTAGGCCTAGATTAGTGCTTGTGGTATAGCAAGTCCTCTGATGTCGTTCTTTCCTTATAGTGCAGCAGTATGGGATGTTGCATTATTTGAAAATGGCATACATCACGAGAAGAGAATCCTTAGACATATGATGCATCTATGTTTTAGGTAGCTACACCAGTCTACAGCTTGTTCTCACCCTTTTTACTAAGTGACATGGCACTAGACTCTCTACAATGCGTGGTACACTCATTTTGTGGATTTGGTTTTTGATTCCAATCGGATCGAACCTCGATAGTTTTCTCTAACGTTTGTTTTATTGGAGAAAAACTATATAATGTTTTATTATATATGTAAGTATTATAAAAATGTGTCCCCACACATTTAAGAGTAGGAGGTGGTCATGGAACCTAAATGAAAGTGAATGACATCAGTCTAGAAGAGATAGTAGTTCTAGATTAGATGTCTAGATCCCTGTCGGAATATGTGATAGATGGAATAGCTCAATTAAGATTTGACAATATGATGTAGGTCTTATATAGATGATATAACATGGTTTGTGATGATATATGTTTGTCATTGAGGACTTAAGTTTAGTTTTGAGGACACAAGATGATTTTTGATGATGCAAGTACATAGGATTTTATGAGATAAGATATGATAAGTTAAGATAAGCTATGTAAGATAAGATGTGGATCAACATGAGCCTCAAGCTCTTTTACAAATGAGGACCTCTAGTGTTGGGACCAGTTATAGGGTTAACTCCAGAGAGAGTGAGACCCAGAGGGAGAAGGTCATAGAACCTAAACTCCAAGATATGATAATTATGAGATATGTGATATGATATGTCCTAAACTAGACTACTCCTGAATGATTGAGTTGAGTCGCGTTATGCATGGTTCCTATAGTCTTGTTGAACCCTAGATGTCCTTGGGAGGACCAAACCCTAGAGACAAAGAGAGGTGGGTTAAATGTACATATGTGAACATGAATATGAGAACCTACCATCTGGGTGAGGGAGAGAGAGTCCCAAGACCCTGGAGGAGGCAAATGTGTAGTTTCTGTGAAGCCTCATGCTCGGGTTGATGGTTTCCCACATAGGGATCTAGTGGTTTCATATATAAGAGAGTCTTGGGTAAGCATGGTCATGGGTAGAGACCTATGAAGAGGATGTCATAGCATGTTTTTGTTTGTGCTTTTGTGTCTAGAGCTTGGAAATCTATCACTAGTGCCAATGAGGTATGCCTATGAACCCTAGACTAAGAGAGGAAAGATAAAGTTTATGCATATGAGACACTCAAAGAGTTGAGTTAGCTCAGAGAGAATGAGAATGGTGCTACCCTCATGATATAGGTCAGGAGAACCTCAATGGGACTGGATGAAGTTTTGATATATGTTTAATAATCCACTCACATAAGTTTGTGTAGTACAACCATGATATAATATATGTAAATCTGATTGTAATATGTGATCCAATCTCAAGACATGATATATAGACATGATATGATAGAAGCCTAGAGATGGTTTAATAGATATCAATGCATAAATGGTTAATCATATACATGAATAATGATGATAATGTGATATTATTGGTTAATCTTGTGATGAAATCACTAGTAAATGTTTCAATTTATTATGAGCAATGAAATAAGATCATATGAATGAAAAATGTTACCTAAGGTGTTAATCTTAGTGCTTAATAAAGATGAAAAACATAGTTTGATAGTTAGCACAACATAAAGATCATGACAGCCATATATGACCTAGATGGATAAAGTGGTTTAACTATAGTTGAATCCCTCCTAAAAGGCATATGTTAATGTTGAACATGTTCTAATGAGTAACTCAATAAAATGGTGATGACACCTTGATATAATGGGCTAATTTTTTATTTTTTTAGTTAACTCCTTTAGAACATGGTAATATGACATGGGAACCCTAATGCATGGGTAAAAATAAGAATGCAACCCTAAGATATGAAATATGTCATGACATAACCAGAGTTTCTAAACCCTTGTTCTAACCATATATGAAGAGGTGTTTCACCTTAGATGTTTTAAAACCTCCTAATAGTGGTTTAGATATGAGTAAGGAGCTTTGTTTTTGGATACGTTGCACATAGAGAGGTGCCTTGTATGTGGATTTGAGATCTTTGGTTTTCCTCAGAGTAGGAGGATGGCTTAATTTCAAGGAAAAAAATTCTTTTAAGATGTATATGATGTGATAGACTAGATTTCTTGCTTAACTTCGAGGACAAAATATCTTTTAAGGTGTGTAGGATGTGATGGAATGGAATTTTGGAATTCTAAATGTCCAATGACATAAGTGAAGTCATGCATGTTGAGTTGTTTTAGAGTCCTAAGTGTTTTGTCAAAGATTTGAAGGCAAATGGTAAGTATATCATGATTAGGATCTTTAAGCTAATACCTTTTGAAGTATTTAAGTGGATGATTGAACAATTGAGTTTTGACACCAAATTTGTGTACAAGGTAGCTTGAGTTGTGAGGAAGCTATGGTTAAATTTGGAGACAATTAGATATTCCTAGAAGGAGTTAATTAGGTTTGAAATGTGTGAAAAAATGTGCCTTTTTGGTGCTTGATGGACCAAAGTTTCATATCCATGCCCTAGGTTGGTTGTGTCACGCACCCCTTTTTAAGTGGCGGGCTACGTGGCCTCTTCAAAATCCTAGATCTCTGATCTTGTGGTTGTAGGCAGTCACAAGGGGGTAGCCACGGATTTCTGTCCAAGACTATTGACAACCCTTGGATCCTCTGATCGAACGACGGATAGCTCTCCTTCTACCTTGCAGTTACAAGATTGACCACAAAGGCAACCACGCACGTCACCCTGCTCACTGGTCATGGGGTGAGAGGGACTTCTATCCTATCATTTGGCTCTGTATTGGCTTAATCTTTCTTTTGACCCCTCATTTGCGGTTTCCTATGGAGAGACAAGGGAGTACCATCTTCCCATCATCCTTGCATCTCCACCTAGTTGTATAAGAGAGACATGAGGGGAAAAAGATGGAGAAGTAGCATTTGATGGTGACTATAGGGCATCCCTAGAGCTTCTCTGACCCCATTAGAATCCTAGCATCGAGCTTCTTGGCCAGTTGCAGGTCTCCCCATGACTGACGAAGAAGGTTTCATACAAGGAGGAGATGGACTTCGGATACTGGTGCACCAAGCTCGTCGCTGTAAATGAAGAACAGAGACGAACTCTTGGAGGTGTGGAGAATCTTTTTGGAGTTTCAGATTGGAGTGAAGAAAAGTGGAGGTATTTTACCTTTTTCCTCCGTCGTACTGGAGGCTATCAGCGGTGATCTCCACTTGGATGTCGGCTTGCGAGGAAAGGGGCTCTAAACCCTAGCCGCCTCCAGTCTACCACCAATCATGAAGGGTGCAAAGGCACTAGAAGGGTCGAAGGAGTAGAGGTTCACTGCCGATCGCTTGCCGGAGGAGTGCCCAGGTGACGACGTATGCCTTGTGGAAGATAAGAGTCTGATGTGGAATCGCGAATGCAAGAACGAATGGGAGAGAACCCAACTCTAGTTGGCAGATCCTTAGATCTGTGGATCCAACTCAAGATTCGAATCGGGTCCCAGCTAGGAGAAGAAGGAGCCGCACCCCCACAGGGCCATGTGGCGGTCTCCAATTGGCCCTAAGAGGTAATAATCCATGTATATGATCATATTTTCAATAATTCATAGAAATTAGCTCGATGATCTGAAAAATACAAGTAATATACCAAAATGTTCAGAAAAATGAATAGAACATAGTAGAACATTAATATCAGGTTTTTGATACTTAAATCTCAATGATATCATGTAAGATGTAAAATTGTCTTTTCATGTCTAATAAATATCAAACGATGGCATAAAATTATGAGAAAATACCACTAAATCTATATTCATGCTTATAATCCATCTGATGTAAAAAATTATGATGTTGATGCATGAAATCATGTTATTTTCTCCATATGGCTAATTAGGGCTTTTAACCCTAAATAAAATGTAATAAAAACATGAATGCTCAATAAATGATGAAATTTACAGAACATCCTAATATCAGTATATGGAACCTAAGATTTTATTATGAGATCACGATGATACACGAAATCCATGTTATATGAAGACGACCCTTAATACATGGGTTGTAGCCCTAATTTGAATAATGTATATAAAGTAGGGTTAATATGTGCACAAAAAGGATATGGAACCTAATGTTCAGATAATGAACTATAATATGAAAAATGAAATTAGTAAGATAATTCTAAGATAAGAATACAAGTAAAAGTAGGTTTATCCTAATGAGTTAAGTAAACCATAAAATGGATATAACTAGGGTTATGATGATGTGAACCTGATGGTGACATGTAATCTTGTCTTAATCAGGGTTGACAAAGGTTAGAGTTGACATGAGGAATATGTGATTAGGATCTCTTGATCAAGGTATGCCATTACCTCTTACTTGGCTTATTATACAATATGCTTGTGTTATATGTGTAGTAAAATACTTGGCATATGATATTGGATGAAATGACTGTTCTTGCATGATATGTTGCTTGATTTTCCGTACTTATGGCTATGAACACATGAAACATAAAATATTCTGATCCATCATATGATAGCACTAAACTCTTTGGTAGTACAGTGTAAGAAGAAACAACAAAGCCCTTGGTGGAAGATGTAACATCAAAGCCCTTGGTGGCAGATGTACGAGTTATATGACAAGGCCTAAAAACATCAAAGCCCTTGGTGGCAAATGTACGAGATATATGATGGAAATGTTCTTAAAATATATGTGTTCTCTTTTGTTAATGAACATCTTTGTGTAAGTATATGCTTTTTCTTATATTTCTTAATAACTGCTAAGTAATAGTTTTATCTTATTGCCAAGATATGATGAGAGGTATATAAAAGAAATGTAGTAGTACTCAATACAATATTCTTGAATATTGTACTGATGTGTACCACATGTAATCTTTTGTATAGGTTTTGCTTATGATCTTGAAGACCATGATAGTTGAGAGTTGTGTGGTGAGTTGATGTACAGGTGGATATGTTGTCTTAAGATCTTGTTGTTTAGATGTAGTACATGTATATGTATAGATTTGTTGTTCAATATGTAATATCAAATGTTGTAACAATTCATGTTGTAATTATATGTTGAATGGTAAACATATGTTGTATGGTTTCATTATTGTTTATGTGCATGCACTATTGTTTGTTTCCTTCTGACTCCCTTGATTTTTTCTTTCTTAGCCTAGTGTGTGATGTTTAACTTGGGGTTCTCTCTGAGGTGAGGGTTTTCAATTTGGATGTTACACATTAGATTAAGTTTTAGAAAATTTGGGGACGTCATATCCTAGGTCTACATCACATGCAGAAACATGTTACTAATGATGATCATGCTTGCCAATCTGGGTTGATCAATTCAACCTTTGAACTGATCAGCTTGCCTCTCTGCCGATCATTTGGTCATCTCATCATTCATCTGGTTCTTCTATCCACCATTTGTTGGCTTCTCCATCCGATCAGTTGGGCCCACCAGTCGGTTGGTGCGCCTTGTCCTTCTGGTCCTCCTTGGTCCTCCAGCCAGTCGGCTCATCTCCAAGATGGTCAGTTGGCATATTGTGAGAACATCTTTCTCCTTCATCATAATAAGAAGGTAAACTATCCTTCTATTACATGATTATATATAAACCTCGAGTTACATTTGAGTAGATTAAGGGTAGGAAAGAATTAACTTTACAATGGGAAGATAAGATAGAGGCTCGGTACACAGACTGAGATAAAATAAAATTAACCAACCACACAATCATGCACATATTATATGGGTTGTTTGCCATAACCATTCTACACATCCACCATCAAAACTGACTTTTAGGGTGATGCGTGTAAATTGCATATATTTATATATATATATGTATATATATGTATATATATCATATATATATATTAGTTTGGGATTCATGGTATTTAATTGGACAAGAAATTATTCGCATTGCATGTAATAATTAAATGATAAAATCAAAATCTGATCATATATATCATCCCAAAATATAGTAGTTTGATGTGGCTCTAATACCATTGTAGGGAAATAGGGCGACAAAATAGGCAGCAAAAAAAAATTATTGCCATATTCCCCATAAACCAGTAGATTGCTTCAACAACTATGTAATGGAAAATATGGTTTCGAGGATATACCTAGTCCTGGATCAAGTCCAGTGACATACTCCTTGTCTTTGTAGATGCACAACTGTTTCTAGTTGTATTGGCACTCGTATGTAGCTCCTCCAGGAACAACAGATTCGAACATTGTCATCTATTGGAGCTCCTCTCACCATGGACTGGCGACTGACATTGTCCTCCTTAGCAATGGGAAAAGGCCACCTCACCTCTAGATAAGTTCACACAGACTGCCTAAAACTCCTGTCATCCCGTTGAATGGACAAGAAGGATTTTTTTCTCTCGTTGGTGTACTAGTCACCAACCTACTTTCCCACAATGAATCTTAGTTATTCTATCCCTCACTATCCCTCCCTGGTCAGGTAGCACTTGCTTGGGATCTCTTGGTTACCACAATTAGAGAGGATGACAATTGTCAGAGCAACTGTATGTTTTGGGAATCCCCAGTACCCCTCTATTTATAGGAGGGGTTTGAGTAAGGGTTCCCAGTCTATGTGGGAGTGGAAGGGACTAGAAGATCTGAATTTTCACAACTTGTGAGTGTCAAACCGGTCAGTTAGCAACCAAACCGGTCGGTTCACACACGAGCCAGTCCATTTTCTTAGTGAATCAGTCATTTTGCATGTTTTCCAATCACATATGTATTTGACAATTCTATTCCAGTCAATGCCCGACATGACATCAACACTAATCCTTGATGCAATCGAATGACATCTCGAATCGATCATCTCCCTGAGCGATACGGTCATCTCACAACCACTAGTCGATCGGCTCACCTAGTGAATCAGTCATTTGGCACCCAATCTATGCATAACTAAGCCAATACAATATCCAATCAACCTGACACTCCAATCGACCATTTCATCACATGAGCCAGTCCGTTGGGAGTCCAGTCAATTGATTTGTTGCTTGAATTGAATACCTAAAATCTTTCATAATTAATACAATTGTAATTCAAGATCAAACTCCTCTTCTAGGTCATGTCCTATGTGTGTGACCCTATATGTCCCATATTGTGTTGGCAGTGAATGTCCACAACCAATTATGACATCACAAGCAAAGAGCATTTCCTAGTCACACATCATTGCTATCCAAGTAAATGGAAAGTTGGGGAGAAACTTCAACCTACAATATGTGCTTGGTGTTGTAGTATTTGTACAATTCCTTTGTATTTGATATCCAAATTGAACTTGATGCATGGATCTGTGATCCTCTTCAACACTCAATCTATGTTTCTTGCTATAGCAGACTGTATGAGATATGTGTAAGCTCAATATCATATATTGACTCACATGTACATGGCCATGTATTTCTTAGTCTTACTAAATCAAGTGGCCTAAGATATCATACTACCATAGGAGGGACAAAGATTGACCACAAAGGCAACCACGCACGTCACCCTGCTCACTGGTCATGGGGCGAGAGGGACTTCTAGCCTATCATTTGGCTCTGTATTGGCTTAATCTTTCTTTTGACCCCTCATTTGTGGTTTCCTATGGAGAGACAAGGGAGTACCATCTTCTCATCATCCTTGCATCTCCACCTAGCTGTATAAGAGAGACGTGAGGGGAAAAGGATGGAGAAGTAACATTTGATGGTGACTATAGTGCATGCCTAGAGCTTCTCTGACCCCATTAGAATCCTAGCATCGAGCTTCTTGGCCAGTTGCAGGTCTGCCCATGACAGATGAAGAAGGTTTCATACAAGGAGGAGATGGACTTCGGATACTGGTGCACCAAGCTCATCGCTGTAAATGAAGAACGTAGACGAACTCTTGGAGGTGTGTAGAATCTTTCTGGAGCTTCAGATTGGAGTGAAGAAAAGTGGAGGTATTTTACCTTTTTCCTCCGTCATACTGGAGGCTATCAGCGGCGAGCTCCACTTTGATGTCGGCTTGCGAGGAAAGGGGCTCTAAACCCTAGCCGCATCCAGTCTACCACCAATCATGAAGGGTGGAAAGGCACTAGAAGGGTCGAAGGAGTAGAGGTTCACTGCCGATCGCTTGCCGGAGGAGTGCCCAGGTGACGACGTCTGCCTTGTGGAAGATCAGATTCTGCTGTGGAATCACGAATGCGAGAACGAATGGGAGAGAACCCAACTCTAGTTGGCAGATCCTTAGATCTGTGGATCCAACTCAAGATCTGAACCGGGTCCCAGCTAGGAGAAGAAGGAGCCGCACCCCCACAGGGCCATGTGGCGGTCTCCAATTGGCCCTAAGAGGTAATAATCCATGTATATGATCATATATTCAATTATTCATAGAAATTAGCTCGATGATCTAAAAAATACAAGTAATATACCAAAATGTTTAGAAAAATGAATAGAACATAGTAGAACAATAATATCATGCTTTTGATGCTTAAATCTCAATGATATCATGTAAGATGTAAAATGGTCTTTTCATGTCTAATAAATATCAAACGATGGCCTAAAATTATGAGAAAATACCACTAAATCTATATTCATGCTTATAATCCATCTGATGTAAAAAATTATGATGTTGATGCATGAAATGATGTTATTTTCTCCATATGGCTAATTAGGGCTTTTAACCCTAAATAAAATGTAATAAAAACATGAATGCTCAATAAATGATGAAATTTACAGAACATCCTAATATCAGTATATGGAACCTCAGATTTTATTATAAGATCACGATGATACATGAAATCCATGTTATATGAAGATGACCCTTAATACATGGGTTGTAGCCCTAATTTGAATAATGTATATAAAGTAGGGTTAATATGTGCACAAAAAGGATATGGAACCTAATGTTCAGATAATGAACTATAATCTGAAAAATGACATTAGTAAGATAATTCTAAGATAAGAATACAAGTAAAAGTTGGTTTATCCTAATGAGTTAAGTAAACCATAAAATGGATATAACTAGGGTTATGATGATGTGAACATGATGGTGACATGTAATCTTGTCTTAATCAGGGTTGAAAAAGGTTAGAGTTGACATGAGGAATATGTGATTAGGATCTCTTGATCAAGGTATGCCATTACCTCTTACTTGGCTTATTATACAATATGCTTGTGTTATATGTGTAGTAAAATACTTGGCATATGATATTGGATGAAATGACTGTTCTTGCATGATATGTTGCTTGATTTTCCGTACTTATGGCTATGAACACATGAAACATAAAATATTCGGATCCATCATATGATAGCACTAAACTCTTTGGTAGTACAGTGTAAGAAGAAACATCAAAGCCCTTGGTGGTAGATGTAACATCAAAGCCCTTGGTGGCAGATGTACGAGTTATATGACAAGGCCTAAAAACATCAAAGCCCTTGGTGGCAGATGTACGAGATATATGATGGAAATGTTCTTAAAATATATATGTTCTCTTTTGTTAATGAACATCTTTGTGTAAGTATATGCTTTTTCTTATATTTCTTGATAACTGCTAAGTAATAGTTTTATCTTATTGCCAAGATATGATGAGAGGAATATAAAAGACATGTAGTAGTACTCAATACAATATTCTTGAATATTGTATTGATGTGTACCACATGTAATCTTTTGTATAGGTTTTGCTTATGATCTTGAAGACCGGGATAGTTGAGAGTTGTGTGGCTTGTTGATGTACATGTGGAGATGTTGTCTTAAGATCTTGTTGTTTATATGTAGTACATGTATATGTATAGATTTGTTGTTCAATATGTAATATCAAATGTTGTAAAAATTCATGTTGTAATTATATGTTGAATGGTAAACATATGTTGTATGGTTTTATTATTGTTTATGTGCATGCACTATTGTTTGTTTCCTTCTGACTCCCTTGATTTTCTCTTTATTAGCCTACTGTGTGATGTTTAACTTGGGGTTCTCTCTGAGGTGAGGGTTTTCAATTTGGACGTTACACATTAGATTAAGTTTTAGAAAATTTGGGGACATCATATCCTAGGTCTACATCACATGCAAAAACATGTTACTAATGATGATCATGCTTGCCAATCTGGGTTGATCAATTCAACCTTTGAACTGCTCAGCTTGCCTCTCTGCCGATCATTTGGTCATCTCATCAGTCATCTGGTTCTTCTATCCACCATTTGTTGGTTTCTCCATCCGATCAGTTGGGCCCACCAGTCGGTTGGTGCGCCTTGTCCTTCTGGTCCTCCTTGGTCCTCCAAACAGTCGACTCATCTCCAAGATGGTCAGTTGGCATATTGTGAGAACATCTTTCTCCTTCATCATAATAAGAAGGTAAACTATCCTACTATTACATGATTATATATAAACCTCGAGTTACATTTGAGTAGATTAAGGGCAGGAAAGAATTAACTTTACAATGGGAAGATAAGATAGAGGCTCGGTACACAGACCGAGATAAAATAAAATTAACCAACCACACAATCATGCACATATTATAGGGGTTGTTTGCCATAACCATTCTACACATCCACCATCAAAATTGACTTTTAGGGTGATGCGTGAAAATTGCATATATATATATATTTATATATATATGTATATATGTATATATATCATATATATATATATATATATTAGTTTGGGATTCATGGTATTTAATTGGACAAGAAATTATTCGCATTGCATGTAATAATTAAACGATAAAATCAAAATCCGATCATATCGATCATCCCAAAATATAGTAGTTTGATGTGGCTCTAATACCATTGTAGGGAAATAGGGTGACATAATAGGCAGCAAAAAAAAATTATTGCCATATTCCCCATAAACCAGTAGATTGCTTCAACAACTATGTAATGGAAAATATGGTTTCGAGGATATACCTAGTCCTGGATCAAGTCCAGTGACATACTCCTTGTCTTTGTAGATGCACAACTATTTCTAGCTGTATTGGGACTCGTCTGTAGCTCCTCCAGGAACAAAAGATTTGAACATTGTCATCTATTGGAGCTCCTCTCACCATGGACTGGCGACTGACATTGTCCTCCTTAGCAATGGGAAAAGGCCACCTCACCTCTAGATAAGTTCACACAGACTGCCTAAAACTCCTGTCATCCCGTTGAATGGACAAGAAGGATTTTTTCCTCTCGTTGGTGTACTAGTCACCAACCTGCTTTCCCATAATGAATCTTAGTTATTCTATCCCTCACTATCCCTCCCTGGTCAGGTAGCACTTGCTTGGGATCTCTTGGTTACCACAATTAGAGAGGATGCCAATTGTCGGAGCAACTATATGTTTTGGGAATCCCCACTACCCCTCTATTTATAGGAGGGGTTTGAGTAAGGGTTCCCAGTCTATGTGGGAGTGGAAGGGACTAGAAGATCTGAATTTTCACAACTTGTGAGTGTCGAACTGGTCAGTTAGTAACCAAACCGGTCGGTTCACACACGAGCCAGTCCATTTTCTTAGTGAATCAGTCATTTTGCATGTTTTCCAATCAGATATGTATTTGACAATTCTATTCCAGTCAATGCCCGACATGACATCAACACTAATCCTTGATGCAATCGAATTACATCTCGAATCGATCATCTCCCTGAGCGATATGGTCATCTCACAACCACTAGTTGATCGGCTCACCTAGTGAATCAGTCATTTGGCACCCAATCTATGCATAACTAAGCCAATACAATATCCAATCAACCTGACACTCCAATCGACCATTTCATCACATGAGCCAGTCTGTTGGGAGTCCAGTCAATTGATTTGTTGCTTGAATTGAATACCTAAACTCTTTCATAATTAATCCAATTGTAATTCAAGATCAAACTCCTCTTCTAGGTCATGTCCTATGTGTGTGACCCTATATGTCCCATATTGTATTGGCAGTGAATGTCCACAACAAATTATGACATCACAAGCAAAGAGCATTTCCTAGTCACACATCATTGCTATCCAAGTAAATGGAAAGTTGGGGAGAAACTTCAACCTACAATCTGTGCTTGGTGTTGTAGTATTTGTACAATTCCTTTGTCTTTGATATCCAAATTGAACTTGAGGCATGGATCTGTGATCCTCTTCAACACTCAATCTATGTTTCTTGCTATAGCAGACTATATGAGATATGTGTAAGCTCAATATCATATATTGACTCACATGTACATGGCCATGTATTTCTTAGTCTTACTAAATCAAGTGGCCTAGGATATCATACTACCATAGGAGGGACAAAAATTGACCACAAAGGCAACCACGCACGTCACCCTGCTCACTGGTCATGGGGTGAGAGGGACTTCTAGCCTATCATTTGGCTCTGTATTGGCTTAATCTTTCTTTTGACCCCTCATTTGCGGTTTCCTATGGAGAGACAAGGGAGTACCATCTTCCCATCATCCTTGCATCTCCACCTAGCTGTATAAGAGAGACATGAGGGGAAAAGGATGGAGAAGTAGCATTTGATGGTGACTATAGGGCATGCCTAGAGCTTCTCTAACCGCATTAGAATCCTAGCATCGAGCTTCTTGGCCAGTTGCAGGTCTCCCCATGACAGACGAAGAAGGTTTCATACAAGGAGGAGATGGACTTCGGATACTGGTGCACCAAGCTCATCGCTGTAAATGAAGAACAAAGATGAACTCTTGGAGGTGTGGAGAATCTTTCTGGAGCTTCAGATTGGAGTGAAGAAAAGTGGAGGTATTTTACCTCTTTCCTCTATCGTGCTGGAGGCTATCAGCAGAGAGCTCCACTTGGATGTCGGCTTGCGAGGAAAGGGGCTCTAAACCCTAGCTGCCTCCAGTCTACCACCAATCATGAAGGGTGCAAAGGCACTAGAAGGGTCGAAGGAGTAGAGGTTCACTGCCGATCGCTTGCCGGAGGAGTGCCCAGGTGACGACATCTGCCTTGTGGAAGATCAGAGTTTGCTGTGGAATCGCGAATGCGAGAACGAATGGGAGAGAACCCAACTCTAGTTGGCGGATCCTTAGATCTGTGGATCCAACTCAAGATCTGAACCGGGTCCCAGCTAGGAGAAGAAGGAGCCGCACCCCCACAGGGCCATGTGGCGGTCTCCAATTGGCTCTAAGAGGTAATAATCCATGTATATGATCATATCTTCAATTATTCATAGAAATTAGCTCGATGATCTGAAAAATACAAGTAATATACCAAAATGTTTAGAAAAATGAACAGAACATAGTAGAACAATAATATCAGGCTTTTGATGCTTAAATCTCAATGATATCATGTAAGATGTAAAATGGTGTTTTCATGTCTAATAAATATCAAACGATGGCCTAAAATTATGAGAAAATACCACTAAATATATATTCATGCTTATAATCCATCTGATGTAAAACATTATTTTGTTGATGCATGAAATCATGTTATTTTCTCCATATGGCTAATTAGCGCTTTTAACCCTAAATAAAATGTAATAAAAACATGAATGCTCAATAAATGATGAAATTTACAAAACATCCTAATATCAGTATATGGAACCTCAGATTTTATTATGAGATCATGATGATACACGAAATCCATGTTATATGAAGACGACCCTTAATACATGGGTTGTAGCCCTAATTTGAATAATGTATATAAAGTAGGGTTAATATGTGCACAAAAAGGATATGGAACCTAATGTTTAGATAATGAACTATAATCTGAAAAATGACATTAGTAAGATAATTCTAAAATAAGAATACAAGTAAAAGTTGGTTTATTCTAATGAGTTAAGTAAACCATAAAATAGATATAACTAGGGTTATGATGATATGAACCTGATGGTGACATGTAATCTTGTCTTAATCAGGGTTGACAAAGGTTAGAGTTGACATGAGGAATATGTGATTAGGATCTCTTGATCAAGGTATGCCATTACCTCTTACTTGGCTTATTATACAATATGCTTGTGTTATATGTGTAGTAAAATACTTGGCATATGATATTGGATGAAATGATTGTTCTTGCATGATATGTTGCTTGATTTTCCGTACTTATGGTTATGAACACATGAAACATAAAATATTATGATCCATCATATGATAGCACTAAACTCTTTAGTAGTACAGTGTAAGAAGAAACATCAAAGCCCTTGGTGGCAGATGTAACATCAAAGCCCTTGGTGGCATATGTACGAGTTATATGACAAGGCCTAAAAACATCAAAGACCTTGGTGGCAGATGTACGAGATATATGATGGAAATGTTCTTAAAATATATGTGTTCTCTTTTGTTAATGAACATCTTTGTGTATAGTATATGCTTTTTCTTATATTTCTTGATAACTGCTAAGTAATAGTTTTATCTTATTGCCAAGATATGATGAGAGGTATATAAAAGACATGTAGTAGTACTCAATACAATATTCTTGAATATTGTACTGATGTGTACCACATGTAATCTTTTTTATAGGTTTTGCTTATGATCTTGAAGACCAGGATAGTTCAGAGTTGTGTGGCGAGTTGATGTACAGGTGGATATGTTGTCTTAAGATCTTGTTGTTTAGATGTAGTACATGTATATGTATAGATTTGTTGTTCAATATGTAATATCAAATGTTGTAACAATTCATGTTGTAATTATATGTTGAATGGTAAACATATGTTGTATGGTTTTATTATTGTTTATGTGCATGCACTATTGTTTGTTTCCTTCTGACTCCCTTGATTTTCTCTTTATTAGCCTAGTGTGTGATGTTTAACTTGGGGTTCTCTCTGAGGTGAGGGTTTTCAATTTGGACGTTACACATTAGATTAAGTTTTAGAAAATTTGGGGACGTCATATCCTAGGTCTACATCACATGCAGAAACATGTTACTAATGATGATCATGCTTGCCAATCTGGGTTGATCAATTCAACCTTTGAACTGATCAGCTTGCCTCTTTGCCGATCAGTTGGTCATCTCATCAGTCATCTGGTTCTTCTATCCACCATTTGTTAGCTTCTCCATCCGATAAGTTGGGCCCACCAGTCGGTTGGTGCGCCTTGTCCTTCTGGTCCTCCTTGGTCCTCCAACCAGTTGGCTCATCTGCAAGATGGTCAGTTGGCATATTGTGAGAACATCTTTCTCCTTCATCATAATAAGAAGGTAAACTATCCTACTATTACATGATTATATATAAACCTCGAGTTACATTTGAGTAGATTAAGGGTAAGAAAGAATTAACTTTACAATGGGAAGATAAGATAGAGGCTCGGTACACAAACCGAGATAAAATAAAATTAACCAACCACACAATCATGCACATATTATAGGGGTTGTTTTCCATAACCATTCTACACATCCACCATTAAAACTGACTTTTAGGGTGATGCGTGTAAATTGCATATATATATTTATTTATTTATATATATATATATATGTATATATATGTATATATATCATATATATATATATATATTAGTTTGGGATTCATGGTATTTAATTGGACAAGAAATTATTCACATTGCATGTAATAATTAAACGATAAAATCAAAATCCGATCATATCTATCATCCTAAAATATAGTAGTTTGATGTGGTCTAATACCACTGTAGGGAAATAGGGCGAAAGAATAGGCAGCAAAAAAAAATTTATTGCCATATTCCCCATAAACCAGTAGATTGCTTCAACAACTATGTAATGGAAAATATGGTTTCGAGGATATACCTAGTCCTGGATCAAGTCCAATGACATACTCCTTGTCTTTGTAGATGCACAACTATTTCTAATTGTATTGGGACTCGTCTGTAGCTCCTCCAGGAACATCAGATTCAAACATTGTCATCTATTGGAGCTCCTCTCACCATGGACTGGCGACTGACATTGTCCTCCTTAGCAATGGGAAAAGGCCACCTCACCTCTAGATAAGTTCACACAGACTGCCTAAAACTCCTGTCATCCCGTTGAATGGACAAGAAGGATTTTTTCCTCTCGTTGGTGTACTAGTCACCAACCTGCTTTCCCACAATGAATCTTAGTTATTCTATCCCTCACTATCCCTCCCTGGTCATGTAGCACTTGCTTGGGATCTCTTGGTTACCACAATTAGAGAGGATGACAATTGTCAGAGCAACTGTATGTTTTGGGAATCCCCAGTACCCCTCTATTTATAGGTGGGGTTTGAGTAAGGGTTCCCAGTCTATGTGGGAGTGGAAGGGACTAGAAGATCTGAATTTTCACAACTTGTGAGTGTTGAACCGGTCAGTTAGCAACCAAACCGGTCGGTTCACACACGAGCCATTCCATTTTCTTAGTGAATCAGTCATTTTACATGTTTTCCAATCACATATGTATTTGACAATTCTATTCCAGTCAATGCCCGACATGACATCAGCACTAATCCTTGATGCAATCGAATTACATCTCAAATCGATCATCTCCCTGAGCGATACGATCATCTCACAACCACTAGTCGATCGGCTCACCTAGTGAATCAGTCATTTGGCACCCAATCTATGCATAACTAAGCCAATACAATATCCAATCAACCTGACACTCAAATCGACCATTTCATCACATGAGCCAGTCTGTTGGGAGTCCAGTCAATTGATTTGTTGCTTGAATTGAATACCTAAACTCTTTCATTATTAATCCAATTGTAATTCAAGATCAAACTCCTCTTCTAGGTCATGTCCTATGTGTGTGACCCTATATGTCCCATATTGTGTTGGCAGTGAATGTCCACAACCAATTATGACATCACAAGCAAAGAGCATTTCCTAGTCACACATCATTGCTATCCAAGTAAATGGAAAGTTGGGGAGAAACTTCAACCTACAATCTGTGCTTGGTGTTGTAGTATTTGTACAATTCCTTTGTCTTTGATATCTAAATTGAACTTGAGGCATGGATTTGTGATCCTCTTCAACACTCAATCTATGTTTCTTGCTATAGCAGACTGTATGAGATATGTGTAAGCTCAATATCATATATTGACTCACATGTACATGGCCATGTATTTCTTAGTCTTACTAAATCAAGTGGCCTAGGATATCATACTACCATAGGAGGGACAAAGATTGACCACAAAGGCAACCACGCACGTCACCCTGCTCACTGGTCATGGGGCGAGAGGGACTTCTAGCCTATCATTTGGCTCTGTATTGGCTTAATCTTTCTTTTGACCCCTCATTTGCGGTTTCCTATGGAGAGACAAGGGAGTACCATCTTCCCATCATCCTTGCATCTCCACCTAGCTGTATAAGAGGGACGTGAGGGGAAAAGGATGGAGAAGTAGTATTTGATGGTGACTATAGTGCATGCCTAGAGCTTCTCTGACCCCATTAGAATCCTAGCATCGAGCTTCTTGTCCACTTGCAGGTCTCCCCATGACAGACGAAGAAGGTTTCATACAAGGAGGAGATGGACTTCAGATACTGGTGCACCAAGCTCGTCGCTATAAATGAAGAATAGAGACAAACTCTTGGAGGTGTGGAGAATCTTTCTGGAGCTTCAGATTGGAGTGAAGAAAAGTGGAGGTATTTTACCTCTTTCCTCCGTCGTGCTGGAGGCTATCAGCGGCGAGCTCCACTTGGATGTCGGCTTGCGAGGAAAGGGGCTCTAAACCCTAGCCGCCTCCAGTCTACCACCAATCATGAAGGGTGGAAAGGCACTAGAAGGGTCGAAGGAGTAGAGGTTCACTGCCGATCGCTTGCCGGAGGAGTGCCCAGGTGACGACATCTGCCTTGTGGAAGATCAGAGTATGTTGTGGAATCGCGAATGCGAGAACGAATGGGAGAGAACCCAACTCTAGTTGGCGGATCCTTAGATCTGTGGATCCAACTCAAGATCCGAACCGGGTCCCAGCTAGGAGAAGAAGGAGCCTCACCCCCCACAGGGCCATGTGGCGGTCTCCAATTGGCCCTAAGAGGTAATAATCCATGTATATGATCATATCTTCAATAATTCATAGAAATTAGCTCGATGATCTGAAAAATACAAGTAATATACCAAAATGTTCAGAAAAATGAATAGAACATAGTAGAACAATAATATCAGGCTTTTGATGCTTAAATCTCAATGATATCATGTAATATGTAAAATGGTCTTTTCATGTCTAATAAATATCAAACGATGGCCTAAAATTATGAGAAAATACCACTAAATCTATATTCATGCTTATAATCCATCTGATGTAAAAAATTATGATGTTGATGCATGAAATCATGTTATTTTCTCCATATGGATAATTAGGGCTTTTAACCCTAAATAAAATGTAATAAAAACATGTATGCTCAATAAATGATGAAATTTACAAAACATCCTAATATCAGTATATGGAACCTCAGATTTTATTATGAGATCACGATGATACACGAAATCCATGTTATATGAAGACGACCCTTAATACATGGGTTGTAGCCCTAATTTGAATAATGTATATAAAGTAGGGTTAATATGTGCACAAAAAGGATATGGAACCTAATGTTCAGATAATGAACTATAATATGAAAAATGACATTAGTAAGATAATTCTAAGATAAGAATACAAGTAAAAGTTGGTTTATCCTAATGAGTTAAGTAAGCCATAAAATAGATATAACTAGGGTTATGATGATGTGAACCTGATGGTGACATGTAATCTTGTCTTAATCAGGGTTGACAAAGGTTAGAGTTGACATGAGGAATATGTGATTAGGATCTCTTGATCAAGGTATGCCATTACCTCTTACTTGGCTTATTATACAATATGCTTGTGTTATATGTGTAGTAAAATACTTGGCATATGATATTGGATGAAATGACTGTTCTTGCATGATATGTTGCTTGATTTTCCGTACTTATGGCTATGAACACATGAAACATAAAATATTCTGATCCATCATATGATAGCACTAAACTCTTTGGTAGTACATTGTAAGAAGTAACATCAAAGCCCTTGGTGGCACATGTAACATCAAAGCCCTTGGTGGCAGATGTACGAGTTATATGACAAGGCCTAAAAACATCAAAGCCCTTGGTGGCAGATGTACGAGATATATGATGGAAATGTTATTAAAATATATGTGTTCTCCTTTGTTAATGAACATCTTTGTGTAAGTATATGCTTTTTCTTATATTTCTTGATAACTGCTAAGTAATAGTTTTATCTTATTGCCAAGATATGATGAGAGGTATATAAAAGACATGTAGTAGTACTCAATACAATATTCTTGAATATTGTACTGATGTGTACCACATGTAATCTTTTTATAGGTTTTACTTATGATCTTGAAGACCAGGATAGTTCAGAGTTGTGTGGTGAGTTGATGTACAGGTGAATATGTTATCTTAAGATCTTGTTGTTTAGATGTAGTACATGTATATGTATAGATTTGTTGTTCAATATGTAATATCAAATGTTGTAACAATTCATGTTGTAATTATATGTTGAATGGTAAACGTATGTTGTATGGTTTTAATATTGTTTATGTGCATGCGCTATTGTTTGTTTCCTTCTGACTCCCTTTATTTTCTCTTTCTTAGCCTAGTGTGTGATGTTTAACTTGGGGTTCTCTCAGAGGTGAGGGTTTTCAATTTGGACGTTACACATTAGATTAAGTTTTAGAAAATTTGGGGACGTCATATCCTAGGTCTACATCACATGCAGAACCATGTTACTAATGATGATCATGCTTGCCAATCTGGGTTGATCAATTCAACCTTTGAACTGATCAGCTTGCCTCTTTGCCGATCATTTGGTCATCTCATCAGTCATCTGGTTCTTCTATCCACCATTTGTTAGCTTCTCCATCCGATCAGTTGGGCCCACCAGTCGGTTGGTGCGCCTTGTCCTTCTGGTCCTCCTTGGTCCTCCAACCAGTCGGCTCATCTCCAAGATGGTCAGTTGGCATATTGTGAGAACATCTTTCTCCTTTATCATAATAAGAAGGTAAACTATCCTACTATTACATGATTATATATAAACCTCAAGTTACATTTGAGTAGATTAAGGGTAGGAAAGAATTAACTTTATAATGGGAAGATAAGATAGAGGCTCGGTACACAGACCGAGATAAAATAAAATTAACCAACCACACAATCATGCACATATTATAGGGGTTGTTTGCCATAACCATTCTACACATCCACCATCAAAACTGACTTTTAGGGTGATGCGTGTAAATTGCATATATATATATATTTATATATATATATATGTATATATATATGTATATATATATCATATATATATATATTTGTTTGGGATTCATGGTATTTAATTGGACAAGAAATTATTCGCATTGCATGTAATAATTAAACGATAAAATCAAAATCCGATCATATCTATCATCCTAAAATATAGTAGTTTGATGTGGTCTAATACCATTGTAGGGAAATAGGGCGACAGAATAGGCAACAAAAAAAAATTTATTGCCATATTCCCCATAAACTAGTAGATTGCTTCAACAACTATGTAATGGAAAATATGGTTTCGAGGATATACCTAGTCCTGGATCAAGTCCAATGACATACTCCTTGTCTTTGTAGATGCACAACTGTTTCTAGTTGTATTGGGACTCGTCTGTAGCTCCTCCAGGAACATCAGATTCAAACATTGTCATCTATTGGAGCTCCTCTCACCATGGACTGGCGACTGACATTGTCCTCCTTAGCAATGGGAAAAGGCCACCTCACCTCTAGATAAGTTCACACAGACTGCCTAAAACTCCTGTCATCCCGTTGAATGGACAAGAAGGATTTTTTCCTCTCGTTGGTGTACTAGTCACCAACCTGCTTTCCCACAATGAATCTTAGTTATTCTATCCCTCACTATCCCTCCCTGGTCAGGTAGCACTTGCTTGGGATCTCTTGGTTACCACAATTAGAGAGGATGACAATTGTCAGAGCAACTGTATGTTTTGGGAATCCCCAGTACCCCTCTATTTATAGGTGGGGTTTGAGTAAGGGTTCCCAGTCTATGTGGGAGTGGAAGGGACTAGAAGATCTGAATTTTCACAACTTGTGAGTGTCAAACCGGTTAGTTAGCAACCAAACCGGTCGGTTCACACACGATCCAGTCCATTTCTTAGTGAATCAGTCATTTTACATGTTTTCCAATCACATATGTATTTGACAATTCTATTCCAGTCAATGCCCGACATGACATCAACACTAATCCTTGATGCAATCGAATTACATCTCGAATCGATCATCTCCCTGAGCGATACGATCATCTCACAACCACTAGTTGATCGGCTCACCTAGTGAATCAGTCATTTGGCACCCAATCTATGCATAACTAAGCCAATACAATATCCAATCAACCTGACACTCCAATCGACCATTTCATCACATGAGCCAGTCTGTTGGGAGTCTAGTCAATTGATTTGTTGCTTGAATTGAATACCTAAACTCTTTCATAATTAATCCAATTGTAATTCAAGATCAAACTCCTCTTCTAGGTCATGTCCTATGTGTGTGACCCTATATGTCCCATATTGTGTTGGCAGTGAATGTCCACAACAAATTATGACATCACAAACAAAGAGCATTTCCTAGTCACACATCATTGCTATCCAAGTAAATGGAAAGTTGGGGAGAAACTTCAACCTACAATATGTGCTTGGTGTTGTAGTATTTGTACAATTCCTTTGTCTTTGATATCTAAATTGAACTTGAGGCATGGATTTGTGATCCTCTTCAACACTCAATCTATGTTTCTTGCTATAGCATACTATATGAGATATGTGTAAGCTCAATATCATATATTGACTCACATGTACATGGCCATGTATTTCTTAGTCTTACTAAATCAAGTGGCCTAGGATATCATACTACCATAGGAGGGAAAATCCCATCTACATCACTCATAGTTAGTCCCCATGTATCACAGTCTCCCAATCATAACCTTTATGATAACCCTTATTCAGGATTACGTTTGATGATGTCAAATTGTACCGAACGACATGTGATGAGTGTAGTGACTTCAAGTCTAAGAATAAAATCACCAATATCACTATGAGAGCTAACTATGACCACCATAATAATGGTTTCCATGTGTTACTTTCATGGTGGGTCTTCCTGATATGATGTTCTCTAACATGTATCTGTGTGCCTGGTTTGACATTGCTATATCATGACTAATGAGATTCAGTCATCAACAAACACACACTCCAATATTATGTGTTATCGTTGTCTATCAACCTTCCATAATAACATCTAACTAGGGACATAATGAGAATGTATACTCTTAACATTCGTATGATCTCATTCTTCAAGTCATGTATTTAAGACATATTTCATTGAGTGATATCATCCTATAGACATTTAGGACGTTACTTCATTATATCATAACTAAAAAATAGACTAAATTGGAAGCTTGCCTTTTATTAATAATTAATTCATTTACACATTATGCCATTACAATCATCATATGATTGTCTCTCTAGGCATACATACCAACACTCATCCCCTTGGTATCCACTACATGTACTAAGAAGACCTCACACCCTTGTATTAACAACTTATCCTCCATCAAAGCCAACACAAAACATGTAGGAAGAAACTTCCTAATTCCTTGTAAGGCTCAAAAGGAATTCCTCATCACAAAATGTTAGGATCTTGGAGCTATAGTCCAAAACAACCACATGATATACTTAGATATCCACCCTTGGGATTACATCGAATCCTCGCATGCCAAGTGGCATAAGATACACTTGAAAGTTGTGTCCCAAAAAAGAAAGAACGCAATGGAAGCCCACCTCCCACAACACAACAACACCATCTAAAGGGGTTTCTAGCAAGGGGTTTTTGGTTCTCCCATTGTCATGCAAATTACAACTTTTTATGTATCATTTATCTTTTTCATCTGGGTTCCTTGCCATTTGCATAGGAATTAACATGATTATTATACTTTGTTGCTCTTTCTTGTCGACTATATATCATTCATGTGTATGTCATCTCGTGCTTTCATGTTTCTTATTCATTTACTAAGGGGTAGATCATCACATTTTAACTTCTTTTCATTTATTATGGTTCATCTGCATATAATTATCTTTACATGTCATGATATCTTTGCCTTAACACTTCCTTTCACATATGAATTGGTTTGACATTTTCTTGTGTTTCATTTTGTTCACTTGTCATTGTTCTTATTTATCATGTCATATCACACTATTATTGGAGTTCTTCTCTTTTTATATGAATTTTACACCTCAAATTATTCTAATAGCATAGATTTATCTTCCTTTTTTACTTCATTGTCTTCTAGAATATCAGTTTTAAGAACTCCTTTTTAACTCATTTACATTCAGATTTAGGCTTCATGGTGTCATATATTTTTCCTTAAATCACCAAACACTCGGGTTTTGATGATTTAATATATGATTTTCATCTTTCTTTAGGGTAAGATTAAGACATCTTCACCATGATATCTTATTTGTTATGATCTTTGGATTGTTTCCAACTAATTACTTGATCAGAGTAATCAGAAAGATAACAAATCAAAGTGTGACATACTTACCTTTCCTTCAATAACTGAATACCTGGTCAGGGCATCCAAGTACTAAGTTAAGGAAGTTGAATTATGTTCATGTCATGTTCATTACTTATTTATCACCCTAGTCCTAAGTCCTAGTACCCATGTAGAATCAACAAACCTAAAGCTCGGATACCACCAAATGTGACCATCCATCATGCTAAACGAGATTACTCAAAGCGAAAGCACGATCAATCACTAACTAACCATATCAATAAAAAGAGGGATAATTAAAAGTGATTGAAACTTCATGAACATTTCCAACAACATTTGCACAAAGGCCCAACATCTCGTAACAATTCACATATCATGCCAAGTATCTTGTACAATTTCTATGTGGCCTCAACTACAACATGTATAGAAAAGTGTTATCCACATATACAACACATAAAAACATTAGAAAGCTACCAAAATCACGAGTCAGTTGAAACATCATACACAAACATTCCCACCCGGACCTGAGAGTACATGGACAACTCTAGGACACACGACATCTAAACAACTCTTCTATAGAATCCATCATAACATCTCCTCCTCGCTGCCACGTGTATGTTACCGCTATTGAAGACCACCTAAAAAGATATGGTGACCCACGAGGTGAGACCCATATCCTCTTGAGAGATATAACTCTCAACAACATTTATTGCTCACAACATATAATAGAATTTAACAGTTATGCAAGTAACATAACAAGATGGAAATACCATATATAAAACTTCATTGAAAGCATTTCTAATCTGAGTCTTATTGTAGGATTGAAAAGCTGACACTATTCTCAAAAAATAAGGTGTAACTAACATCATAAGCATATATATTATCATGGGCCTGGCTAACATTATAAACATAGCTAACATCATGAGCATGTCTAACAACATAAGCATATCTAGCAAAAGAAGCATGGATAACAACATAATCATATCTATCAGAATAAACATGGTTAACATTGTAAGCATATCTAACAAAATAAGCATGTTTACTTTATCTTGTTGGATTATACATCAACTATATGTGAAAGGAGAAATCAAGGGTTATCATCCAATGTGAAGCATTGTATAACCCTAAAAGATATGGTATGTGACTGAATTACATCTTTTATTAAGCCTTAGGGAGTTTGAGGTATACCGCTCAAACATCCAATTGACCACTGCAAAGTTCTATTCAATTTTGTACAAGATCTAGGAGATCCAGAATCCTAAGATATCACACCCTCGGTCAGCACAAGTCAACCACAGTGACATATTAGTCAAGCTACCCACATCAACATATTAGTCAAGCTACAACGACCTAGTCTGCCCTTGGTATATAGGTTACGACACTAGAAAATAGGGTATACAACCCTATCATCTGAGGTACTACCACAACTGTCCTCAACCACATCACATATATAGGTATCTAAAATACAGTTTCAACTGCAATCAAACCAAAGCATGACCACAACCATCCTACAAACCTTGGGATCAAGATGACAATGATGTACTCTCTCTGCACCCGCACATACTCAATAGTATGCAACTCCGAGCTTCCTTTCTGGAATACTCATTTCCCATCTAGCAAATTCTAACATTGGAATGGTTCTATGACACATGACACTACATGATTAGGGTTCTACTTGATTAGTTATTTCCAATTGGATGAATTAAGGCTGCATCAACTAAGTTTGACATACAAACCCTAATTCATTTCTAGCAAACATGAATATAGGGTAACTTCAGAAGATATAAAATGTATGAGATGTATCCCTTTATCACAACATAAAAGTATATAAGTTCCTTAACATCCTTGCAAAGGTCCAACTTCCATTGGGATTCACAATGCCTCACCATTACCATTCATGCCAAAATAGTACCACTTCCTTAGGTACATCATTATCCTTCCATGCCCTCCAAACGGTTCAACATATAATCAACGCATGCATTGCCTTCATACCCCTCATCAGGGTTCATCAATCATAAGTCATAACATTCTCAATAATAGAGATATTAAACCACCACTACTTAGTCAAAAACATCACTCTCATATTTAGAAACCTCATCATATTATTGATGTATTAGACAAATCCAAAACCATCGGATGACTGAAACAAACTCCAAGAACAACCATTCGATCATTCAAACACTTATCTAATCATGGTAATCGATTCATTATGGTACTTAGTCAAAAACATAGTCATCATATCATTAGTAAACAACAGAACCATCGAAATGTTAAAGCTCTTACCCAAAAAGATGACCATTGGATCTTTGATGAACTTGATCAAAAACAATACCAGTGGATCATTGAAGCACTTAGTCAAATTCAAGACCTTCAAATTATTGATAGACATAATACCATATGATTAAGTGTTAGATAAAACATCATTATATTTAGCAAGGAAACCCATCGATTCAATATGATACATAACCAACAACAAGACCATCAGATCATTTGGACACCTAGTCAAAATCAAATCCATCAAATCATGAGAGTAACAGGCTATGAACAAATCCATCAGATTATTAGAATACTTAACAAAATCGAAGCCTTTGATTCATGGGCAGCAAGGTCATCAACTTATTTACTTAGTATAATCATGGATTTATAAACTTACTCATCCATTAGATAATTTACTAATTAGTGTCAAAATTCTCAATCTTGGTAATACCATCATGTTGTACTCTTTAACACCAATTTTTCCAAGCAGAAGTTGAATCATCAAGTAGAGGCTAAGTGTGACTATCAGTTTTAACTCTTAAGTAAAACCATTGGTTTAGGAGCCAAGTAGAGTCATTTATTCAGATCAATATGAAACACCATAGTTTTCTAAACTTAACAAAACATCATCTCAAAGGAAAAGCAAAACCATCAAATCATAATCTTAGTATCACTATCAAATTAGCACCAAGTATTATCAATGATTTATACTAAGTAAAGACCACTTCTTACACTAAGAAGACCTTGTTTCATATCCTTGAAAAAGATAATCCCTATCCATACTAAGAAGAACGTTCACATGGTCTAAGGGTAGCTTAACAACACAAAAATACCATGCATGCATGTAAAGTAGTGCACATATGGTCATTTCTTTCCATAGCATCATGTTTTTAGGGCAAGAATTTTATGAAACAAGTTATGAGCAAGCAAGAAATGGGATGAAAGTTATATAACTTGCCTTAAATAAGATGAAGAAGGTCCAAAAAAAAGGTAGATCGAAGAAAGATAAGGAAAACCCTATCTTGAGCACTTCATACATCCAAGCTAGCTCCTTTCTCTAAGAACAAGGAAACCCTAGGTCACAAGAGAAGAACAAAGGTATTCTTCAACAATAAACTCAAGCCCCACCAAGAACACCATGGATCCATATGAGAGGGAAGAGAGAAGGAGGCCAGTAAGGAAAATTAAGTAAAGAAGACAATCTTACTTGTTTAGGTCAATATTCAAGGTTAGGAAGCTCCAAATGTTCCTAAAGAGGGTAGATCTAAACCCTAGAAGCACATGCATCCATGATCTCCTGAAGCTTCACCCTCCATGAGCTTCTCCTTTACGTAGATATGGTCTAGGGTTTCTCTAAAAGCAAGTAAGAGATAGGTGATTGAAAGGGTTTGTTTGTGGGAGTGGTGAGGGTATATATATATATATATATATATATATATATATATATATATATATATATATATCCAAGGAGAGAGAGAAGAGGGTCAAAAAGTAAAAAAAACTAGCTTGCCATGTGTCAAAAACTCAAAATCCATCTTATCCATGCATGCCAGAGTTTCCATTGGATATTTACCATAGTTTTTCATGGTTTTGTTCCTTAGAAAGATTATCAAGATGTACTATCAGAGTTCCCGTCGGATTATGCATATGTGTTATCAGAACACCCATCACATCATCACCATACTTAATCATTTTGCACATTCCAATCTCCCATCGGGTTGTACACTTCAACTAGGGTTTCCATAGGATTATGGACCTCAAGGGAAGTCCATCAAATCTTATTCCTCAAAGAAAAACTATTGAATCATTACTCATAAGGTGGAACCATCGAATTCCTTCCATACTTAGAAAAATCATCTCATAGGTTAGAAATCCTAAATTCTCAACCCTAGAGGGATGAAGCATATAATCCGATGGTGCATCTAGGCATGCATAGGTGCAACTATATCAAACATAATGAAGGGTAGTATGAAGCACAACATGCATATGTGAAAATTATAGATAAAACCCTAGATATTGGAAAATTGCATAAAAGCACTTATAAGCACATAAATTGCAAAACTTAATCAACAATTTCCAAAACTAAACCAAACTTGAAAATTAGCTTTGTCACATCATATCAAAGTACATGTTGGGGTTTTATTAAGGTTTTTAGGAACCAATTAAGAGAAGAAAGCATGTTTATCCATTAAGCCAGATCATAGGTCTTACAAAATAAGGCCGCCCTATCTTGTTTTCCTTTTCAAGATTAGATATCTATAACATGAAATTACTTATAACATCTAAAGATGGGGTTACTGAAAGTAGTGCTTGCCAAGTCTCTTTGAGTCATGAACTTGAAGGAGGACAAGGAAAGGGCACATGAATTGAAGCATTGATACAAATGGTAGTGAACTCAACCCCTAGGAAGTGCATCACATGATATCAGGAAGTTGGTTGGAATATCATTTTTTTTCCATTGTGGAGTATGTAAATTTACAAATTTGTGAATTTTCATTTTTATTTAGATCCTACTATAGAATGTAATTCCTAGATGTTTATTGATTATGACAATGTTGATGTCAGTCGGTTACATGATCATCTTGTCTCTAATATTCTCTAAACTTTGAGAATCAATTCTTGTGCTACTTCACTAAAGTTGAAATATACCTTTGAAATCCTAAAGATCCCATTTATTTCAACTTAATTGGAACTAAAGAAATCAAACTGTAAATAGGTTGCACCTCCTAAATGTCATTTAGAACTCTTAGTTCTAAACATTTTAGATATTTCATTATCCTCTATTTTATACTAGAAACTTGAATTCCTCAATAATGGGGAAGACACTCTTAGTGTAATTAGCAGGTCTGCAAACCTCAAGCACAGTGATTGAACCTACTGCTATTTTTCCGCAAATGTCTGAGAATTGAATAAACATGGAGTACAACAAGATGTCTATGAAACCATTTGTATGAATAAAGCTTCTAATGTGCACCTTATTGAATCCAAAGTCAAAAAAAGGAAGATGAATAAAACAATAATAGAGTGGGGTTCGTAACTCTATGGGTCTCCAATCACATTAGACATACCCTTACATGTGTTATCCTTGCTTGTAGAAGTGATATGATTATTGATTATATTCATGAATAAGACCAATACATCACTTGTGAGGTGTGTTATACTTCTTGACTCTTTCCTTATCACGATATCTTATAGTCATAGTGTTGATGCCAAAAGAGCTTCTCTTTGGTCCAATTTGTTTTTTGCTAACCATCTAATCTCAACTCAGCCATGATTAATCACCATTGACTTTAACGTTGTAAGGTTATCTAATGATAAAATGGTTTCTCAAGGTCCTATTATTCTACTATAAATCCATTTAATGATTTTATCAATAATAACCTACTTAGGAGCTCAATCTCCGTGGTTCCAACTATACATGGGCCAACTGGAAAGTAGGCAACAACTTCATGATGTCTATAATAGGGAGAGTCTATTCTTTAATTCACTTGTTAAGTTTACTCAAGTATTACACAACATGTATCCTTCCTTTTACAGTGATCATAAGATTTTATCTATTTTTATAAATGATAGTATTTACAAGAACAAAACTCCATTTAAATTTATAAATGCATGGACCTTAGTTCTTGGTTTTTATTCATTTGTAGAAACACATGGAAGTGTATATTAACCCCCCATGTTCAGAGCATATTCAATGTGAATAAATGATAGTTCTCTTGAATGGAACAAGTCTAAAGTAGGCAACCTATCTAAAAATAGAAAGAATAAAGAATTTGAAGCATGTTATGCAGAAGACAAGGTTGGAAAATATCTTAATAAGCATTCTCTAGTTGTTAAGGCTTATGCAAAGATAATAAAAACTATATCTACTTCTACATTTGGGGTCCCTTGTAAGACATAAAGAAAGAGTTAGTGACTCAAATTGGGTGACACAACACCAAGTTATTTTATTGTTTTTCAAATTAAGATTATTCAATAACACTATCAAAAACATGCATATTGATTACATTCTTTGTGATAATGAATCTATATTTCTAATCAATTTTATTCTACTAAAAAAAGTTTTTTAGAGATGATATGAATTCTTGTGTTGAATGGAATGAGAATTGGATCTTCCTAAACTCTATAGTGCTCATTTCAACATGCCTTGTAGAAAAATCACAAACAAAGATAGATTATGTTATTTGAGAGTTCAATGGAGACAATGCCCCATGGTTTGCTCAATTATCACTTCTTCAATAGTTATTGGTTCAGTGTAGTGGATTCCATAAGCAAAGTTGTGCAATATTCCACTTTGTAAATATCAACAAACTTCATGTCAAAATCATTACAAATATATCCCAAAATATCTTTCCAACTATTAATAGTGCTTGTAAGTGTACTTTATTAGATTTAGACCAACTCAAACACCACCCTTCTAGTAAATGAATCTATTAATAATATGGTGGGAAGTTACATACCTAGGTTTTGCATAAAAATAGACCTTATAAATGTATATGACTCTATTGGTTGGAAGTATCTCAAGTTTCAATTCAAAATCATTTTTTCCTCCCATTTTATTCATTGTATTAGTGATGTATTTTCTATTTTTAGATTTTAAGCTTGCTAAGTGGGGGTTCCAACTGATTCATTTTCTCCAATGAAAGGTGTGAGGCTATAATACCCCCTTAGCTCTCACTTGTATGTCATACATATGGAAACAATATTTCCTACATAAATACAATTTTGAAATTATGGATCATATATCACTTTGAAATACTCTAAAAAATACCTATCTCTCATGTTCTTTTGTTTTTTTTATTATTAATTTTTATGGTGGTAATGACCTTGTTGTGAATTTAATAATGTATTCAAAAGATTGGTGAGATTTCATGCATGAAGGCCAATTCATCTAAAAGAAGTGTTTTCCAAAAGAAATCTATTGATGAAACCCTTATTACTATTGTTCATAATACCAATGTTTGTTGTCTACCAATGAAGTATCTTTGTCTCCCTCTATCTAAAGGTAGATTATCTATAAGCATATTTCTTCAATTATTGATTAGATCAAATACACACATAGAGGTGGGAAGGTATATACATTATCTTTTAGTGGAAGACTTAAATTACTTATTTATAGGTTTTTTTTATATGTCCACTAGTATTAGGATTTTCATTTCCTCTTCCTAGCACTATTTTTGATGAAATTGACCAATTCTTTAGAAATTTCTTATGGAGTGGCACCATGTTTCAAAATGTCACTTGTCTTATAAATTGGGAGAAGATTTATCTCCCTAAATGACATACCTACTCTACAATTGGTCTAGAATTGGTTGGAAAATAACTTTTCCATGAAGGGCTTAGGCAAAGCATCCTATATTATAGCAATCAAGATCTATAGAGATATATTTGGAAGGCTTCTTTGCCTATACCATATTACAATCAATATGCTTATTGTAGCATAGTAATACTTCCTAATCTGTATATATATGACTTCTTTATTATATTTTCTTATGTATGATATTCTACAGAAAATATATATCATGTTCATAAAAACAAATATTCCATTGTTGATGAGTTTAGATTTAGTCATTAATTGTGCAGGTGAGACCTTTTAAGTTCATACCATATAAACTATCAATATATAAATAGATTTAAAGAAGACTTGTATAGAATACTTCCAAATATGGGGGCTATTTGAAACTAGTTAATATCTCATAATAGAATAAATCCAAACTTGAAGGCATGATATTTTATATAACTTGTTTTTCTTACATTGAATTATGTTGACAATTAAAGATATTAAAGAGATCAATGTCTTTGGTATTTGTAGAACCATTTCATGGAGTTTGATTTGAGGAATGCCATATATTACTAAACAACATTTATGGTTATGTTGTTTTTGGCGTCGCACTTCTTTACTACATGGTTATGAAATGTGATCTTATTAAATATATCTATTTTATTTTATTATTTCTAATCTTGAACCTGATGCAAAAGGTTTAGTACCTACAATGTTATTCTCGTCAATAGAACGGGTTTCCTGTTGCTTGCGGCATGACATTTATCCAAAATGTATGCTATCTCCACAGAACATTATTGAGTGATATTTCCTATTGCTTGTGGCATGACATTGATCCAAAATGTATGCTATCTCAATAGAACATTGTTGAGTGATATTTCCTATTGCTTATGGCAAGACATTGATCCAAAATGTATGTTATCTCAACAAAACATTATGGAGTGATATTTCCTATTGCTTGTGTCATGACATTGATCCACAATGTATGCTATCTCAACAGAACAATATGGATTGATGTGTTAATATCTAGTGGTGGTTCTGCAAGGTTAACATAGTAAGCTATGTATCCATGTTGTTGTGCATTTAGTAGTCTGTAGGGATGATGATTACTCCATTACATGGCTATCGCTCCATATAAATATGCATGTGCCCATGATTATTGGACAATGCTAGAAAATGTATGCATGGCCTATGGGAGGTTATCATTGAATAAGATTTCCAAGAAAATATGTCAGTCTTAGTTTTATTTTATTTTTTTAATTCTAATGTCTGCACTACGTCTACAAATTGTCTTTTGCGATAGTAGAGCATGTAACAATGGATCTGATTTATAAAACGGAGAGTTTCGTTAAGATGTGAAAAGATGAGAGACTTGTATTCTACTATGTTAGTAACATATGTGCAGGCAATATGTCTAGTGGAACCAAATTTGTCGAGGGGGTTGGATAATTTACCCTTAAGTAGAACACCATAGTGATAATCCTACCATTCTAAAATTGAAGATACCATGATAAATGGTTCAAATGAATAACTAAGTTGTGTATGTGTTTAATGGAAGCATAATCTAGGAGTTCTTCTCCAAACCCTTCTTTCCGGTGATTGTGCTTCGGTGTCGTCTTCCTTTCGGAAGAGCTTTATGTTTGGTAGGGTATAACATCAAACACTACACTCTTGGGAGATCCCTACTACATTAGTGTAACACGAAGTCAGACTTTATGTGATTTGGGTATTATCACTAGATCACTCATGAAACAAGATCCCTACGAAGGTTGTAATGCACACACCCGACAAGAGCAACACTCTCGTGCTCTAGTATGTGTTTGTGTGGTTTATTGAGATTTAAACAAAAGAGTCTAATTCAAAATATAGTTCACTATATTTTTTTTAGATGTAGATGGATCAGACTAGGCAAGGTTCAAAACCACACACACTACCCACGCTGAAAGACATGGTTTAAATACCTTTTTTACTTGATTTTCTTAAGGTCTGTGAATCATGTGGGGGGGGGGGTCAGATATATTGTCTGTTCTTCTAGATGTATGTAATTGAAAATCTCTCGCGTTGTGTATGTTAAATATTTTTCAGAAAAAAAGATGTTTAGCTTTGAGGGTTTTAATTGTGTATATTGGAACTTCCAAGATTGTGATTTCAAAGTACGTATCCCATGGTATATGCTTTATTGCATTTAATCTGTAATGTCTTGAATTTCTAATTAATGGTTCACCATATGATGAATGGATATTAACATTGTTGTTACCAAAATCCACCATTATTCTTAAAATTCTTATTTAAAAATTATTCAAACTCTAATTAACAACCAATTAGTTCTAACGCTATTTACTTTAACCATTAAAAAAATAGTTCCAATTATAATAACCGGCAATTTTGAAAAGAGAGAGAAAAAAAACTCTAGTTGAAGCCTGAAATGCTCTTATAATGGACACGTGTTTGAGAAGCCGACTTGACTTGAAAAAACGAACAGACTAGTCAAGCGAAACGGATATGGGAGCTCGATTGCCAATGCACCGCGTGTGGATGTGAGTTGCTTTTAGATGGTTTACGCGTTCTTGGTTCCCGGAAGAGTCAATTTCTCTATTAACAAAACCCTGGTTTTGCCTAGTTACAACACAACTGATGAATTGAAAAACTGGAAATGAAACTGCACGTTCAATTATTTAATTTGGAAGTACTTTCAGATACAGTTGTTCAATTATTTTCATTTGGTTGGAAGTAATTACATGATCATGTAACAGTCGTCGTATTGTAACTGCTGGGACACACATCGGCCGGTTAGGAAAAAATGACTAATCTGGCAGGAGGCAAGGTGAGAAGAAGCTCGACGGACGTGCAACCGAAGGCTGGAAATGAAAACAAATGCACAATGTTTTGCAACTGCATGGGTCCGTTTGCAGTCCAAGCAAACGAGCCTAAGGTTATTAAAAAGATAGTATTGGCTAGCATTGTTATGAGTAAAACATACGTCTAAACTGATCGGAATGAACAAGCTAACACCATCTGTGGTTGCATTGGAGTCATAGTGTTGAATGAATCGGAAGTTTGAAACTGGTTTCATCATGTTGATGCGAAGATCGGTAGTAGTGTACGTGGAAGCAAAGTGCAGGAAGTCTCAATGAAGGTCGAAGGAGTATAAGTTGCCCAAGTCGCGCAAACAGGTGGCGGATGTCTCCTTGTTTTTTACGTGTCTACTATATACCCTATAAATAAACGCAAGTGTCAAGTTAGTCTGCTTGCTTTTCCTTCCTACGTGTCTGCTTATACTGTCTACTGTTAGTGGTGCTTCCTTACACTTCTGTCTTTGTGTCATGGTACTATTGGAGTTGCTTGTCCGGTTACTTTTTAGCTATGGATAAGACCGACTTGATATGATCAAGTTACTTCGGTTGGTTATCAAACTGAGTATATACTGCTTGGAAATCTGAAATAGTCACAGCCACATAGCTACTAGGTTGACTATTGAGTAGTAAGTTGACGGTTATTAAATCAATTGTATGTATTTTAAGGTCTTGCTAATACCAGGAATCAGTCTACTCTAAAAAAGCATATTATGCTTTTTGTACGTGTGTTTCTATAACTGTGTATTTGTCAGTTTTTACTTTTCATACGTTGGTACTTGCTTAATTTCTTTTACATCTTCTATTTAAATTTTGGGTTAGTTTTTTCATTTACTCGCATGCTTGTTTCACCGGTCTTTGTGTCTGTATATGACCAATTTTTTTTTCAACAGGTTGTGTCTGATTCTGATCAGATTTTTTTCAACAGGTTACGCACTTACGTGTCTGCTTCTATATGAATTTATTGATCCAGTCTAAATTCTAACAACATATTTTTAGTTATATGTCTATATATTTATATTCCTATAATAAAAGGGAGTTAGGTGGGCTTCGAGATGCTTCAACTGCATCCTTTCACTATGTTTTTTTTAACCACGGATTTTCTTTTTCTTTTGTTTAATTGACACCATCTCATTCATTTATGATTATCCGAGTTCTGGGAGTTTGTGCGCTTGCTTATCTTATTAGTTGGTCTACATATTTTAGTAGTTTGTTTACACATTTCAACTGTCTGTCTATTAGAGAGCGGTCTAACATGTTTGTCTACTTACCTGGATTCGACTTTTTTGAAACATTTGATATTCAACGTTCACTTTTAACAAACAGTCTATAACTTATTTATTATATATTAATCGCAGTAGACACATGTCTAAGAAAGAAAATGTGTATAACTTTACTAATGACAAACTTTAGGTTAGAGCGAGTAAAATGATAATTAATCAAGTTATTATCTTTAGTGAGTTTCATGTAAATTATAGTATACCCTATAACTAAACACAAGTGTCAAGTTAGTCTGCTTGCTTTTCCTTCCTATGTATGTGTAAACTGCCAGTGTGCTTCCTTATGTGTATGTCTTTGTGCCATGGTACTATTGGAGTTGCTTGTCCGGTTACTTTTTAGTTATGGATAAGACCGACTTGATATGATCAAGTTGCTTCGGTTGGTTATCAAACTGAGTATATACTACTTGGATCGTTTATCTGAAATAGTCACAGCCATGTAGCTACTAGGTTGACTATTCAGTAGTAAGTTGATGGTAATTAAATCAATTGTATGTATTTTAAGGTCTTGCTAATACCACGGAATCAGTCTACTCTAAAAAAGCATATTATGTTTTTTGTACGTGTATTTCTCTAAATGTGTATTTGTCAGTTTTTGCTTTTCATACGCTAGTACTTGCTTTTTTTTTTACTTCTTCTATTTAAATTTTGGGTTAGATTTTTCATTTACTCGCCTGCATGTTTCACCAGTCTTTGTGTCTATATATGATCAAATTTTTTTTCAACAGGTTGTCTGTCTGCTTCTGATCAGATTTTTTTCAACAGGATATGCACTTATGTGTCTGCTTCTATGTGAACTTATTGATCCAATCGGAATTCTAACAACATATTTTTAGTTCTATGTCTATATATTTATATACCTATAATAAAAGGGAATCAGTTGGGCTTCGAGATGCTTCAGTTGCATCCTTTCACTATGTTTTTTTTAACCACATATTTTCTTCTTCTTTTGTTTAATTGACACCATCTCATTCATTTATATGTATCTGAGTTCTGAGAGTTTGTGTGCTTGCTTATCTTATTAGTTAGTCTACATATTTTAGTAGTTTGTTTACACATTTCAACAGTTTGTCTATTATAGAGTGATCTAACATGTTTGTCTGATTACCTGGATTCGACTTTTTTGGAACATTTGATATTCAATGTTCACTTTTAACAAATAGTATATAACTTATGTATTATATATTAATCGCAATAGACACATGTCTAAGAAGGAAAATGTGTGTAACTTTACTAATGACAAACTCTAGGTTAGAGTGAGTGAAATGATAGTTAATCAAGTTATTATCTTTAGTGAGTTTCATGTAAATTGTAGTATACCCTATAAATAAATACAAGTGTCAAATTAGTCTGCTTGCTTTTCCTTCCTATGTATGTGTCTGCTTATACTACCAGCGTGCTTCCTTACGCGTCTGTCTTTGTGCCATGTTACTATTGGAGTTGTTTGCCCGATTACTTTTTAGCTATGGATAAGACCGACTTGATCAAGTTGCTTCGGTTGGGTATCAAACTGAGTATATACTACTAGGATCGTTTATCTGAAATAGTCACAACCACGTAGCTACTAGGTTGACTATTGAGTTGTAAGTTGATGGTTATTAAATCAATTGTATGTATTTTAAGGTCTTGCTAATACTAGGGAATCGGTCTACTCTAAAAAAGCATATTATGTTTTTTATACGTGTGTTTCTCTAACTGTGTATTTGTCAGTTTTCACTTTTCATACGATGGTACTTGCTTAATTTTTTTCACTTCTTCTATTTAAATTTTGGGTTAGTTTTTTTCATTTACTTGCCTGCATGTTTCACTGGTCTTTGTGTCTGTAAATGATCAAAAAAATTTTCAACAGGTTGTGTGTCTGCTTCTGATCAGATTCTTTTCAACCGGTTACGCAATTACGTGTCTGCTTCTATGTGAACTTATTGATCCAGTCTAAATCCTAACAATATATTTTTAGTTCCATGTCTATATGTTTATATACCTATAATAAAAGGGAGTTAGTTGGGCTTCGAGATGCTTCAGTTGCATCCTTTTACTATGTTTTTTTAACCACGAATTTTCTTCTTCTTTTGTTTAATTGACACCATCTCATTCATTTATGTTTATCCGAGTTCTGGGAGTTTGTGCGCTTGCTTATCTTATTAGTTGTTCTACATATTTTAGTAGTTTGTTTACACATTTCAACAGTCGGTCTATTAAAGATTGGTCTAATATGTTTGTCTGCTTACCTGGATTTGGCTTTTTTGGAACATTTCATATTCAACACTCATTTTTAACAAATAGTATATAACTTATTTATTATATATTAATCGCAATAGATACATGTATAAGAAGGAAAATATGTGTAACTTTACTAATGACAAACTCTAGGTTAGAGCGAGTGAAATGATAATTAATCAAATTATTATCTTTAGTGAGTTTCATGTAAATTATAGTATACCCTATAAATAAACTCAAGTATCAAGTTAGTCTGCTTGCTTTTCCTTCCTACGTATGTGTCTGCTTATACTGCCAGCGTGCTTCCTTACGCGTCTATCTTTGTGACATGGTACTATTGGAGTTGCTTGCCTGATTACTTTTTAGCTATGGATAAGACCGACTTGATATGATCAAGTTTCTTCGGTTGGTTATCAAACTGAGTATATACTACTTGGATCGTTTATCTAAAATAGTCACAGTCACGTAGCTACTAGGTTGACTATTGAGTAGTAAGTTGATGGTTATTAAATCAATTGTATGTATTTTAAGGTCTTACTAATACCAGGGAATCAGTCTACTCTAAAAAAGCATATTATGTTTTTTGTACGTGTGTTTCTCTAACTGTGTATTTGTTAGCTTTCACTTTTCATACGCTAGTACTTGCTTAATATTTTTTACTTCTTCTATTTAAATTTTGGGTTAGATTTTTCATTTACTCGCCTGCATGTTTCTGTAACATCCCTGACCTGGGTTATGAACTAATCCTAGGTGTTTTACTTAATTATGTAATTAGATACTTATGATTATCTTTTGGTATGTAATTAAATCTTCTGAGGACCATATAATTCTATTTCTGTCCCTTTTGAACAATGTTGTAATATTGTTTTGTAATACAAGGACCTATGTGCAAATTACCCAATTCAAAGGGGTTAACTTGCAAATTGCACATTTTAATATGTTCCTATAGTGTTGAGACATCATAAGAATGAATATGATGAAGTATGATGGATTTCCCAAGCTTGGGCATCAAGATGCAGCTTGTGGGGCAATCCTCGTGCTTAAAACTCTAGTTTTGGTGTAAAGTGCAATTTACCCAAGATATGGGGTGCAACTTGTAAAATACACCTTCTATAGTATGTTTTATGACTCTTAGCATCATTTCGAGTAAGATTGATGAAGAGGGCACTTCAATTGAATAATTAAATAAGAATGATAACCCTTATAAATTAAATAATCAAGTTATAAGCCTAATAACCCTTCTATATGTGCAACTTAGTAAGAAGTTGGCTTTCATAACCTTTAGACCTTGGGTTTAAGATGAGTTTTTATTAAGTATGGAAGGGAGAAACGTGGCAAAGAAGAAAGGAAGGACGTAGATGAGAAATGCAGAACTAGTTGTCCTTATGTTGGATATGACCCCAAAGTACATATGCAACTTCCTTTGCAAACAAAGGAACGTTTATTTCACTTCCCTTCTTATCCCCTTGCTTAGACCGACTTAGGACAGAGCTCTGGAGCAGAGGATGACGGCTTAGGAATTCTAGGTAAGCTTTGGTCATCTTCTTGCTCGGATTCATGGAGGAATTCATGGTGTAAGGTTGGTTTTATGGTCTACCTTACTTGTTTCTTCTTTCTAGCCGATCTTTCCCAAGCAATTCTTGGAGAAACACCCACGGCCGACCTGTGGAGCTCAAGACGCCATTAGAGGCCTGGAAGATTGAAAGCTTGGAGCTCTAGGAACGACCTTAAGGTGGGTTTTATAACTCTAAACCCTTAAACTTTGTTATACATCTTTCTTTCTTGCAAAAGTAGCTTGTTCTTCTTTTCCCCACTCTTCCTTGCTTTCCTGCAACTAAAACCAAAAAGAAAAGACCTTGATATGGAGGTAGAAGAAGATGGGCGTGATTACCAATGTTGCTCTATTAAACGGTCTTGCCCCCCCCTTTTTGGCCAAACGGTTTGGGGCAAACGGTTTGCAAAACCGTTTGAAGGGCAAACGGTTTCACAATGTCGGTTGGAGCAAACGGTCTCCACGACCGTTTGGTTGAGTTGACCAAGTGTTTACCATTTGAGATTTATGTTCATAATTATGTAGGTTGATAACCCTCCAAATTTGAGGGATTAACTCCCAAGGAATCATGAGTTAAAGGCAAATCAATTAGGTAATCGAATTGAATTAAGTGCTGATTTTCAACCTGATTAACTTGACCTTTTTGAGCAAATGATTTCAAAACCGTTTGAATGAGTTGACCAAGCGTTGACCGTTTGGTATTCCTGTTCATAATTATCATAATTATGTTAGTTAATAACCCACCAAATTTTATAGGTTAACGCCCAAGGAATCGAGAGTTGAAGGCTAATCAATTAGATAAACCTAAATGGATTAATTGCTGATTTTTCAGCTTGATTAACTGAACTTTTTGGGCAAATGGTTTCAAAACTGTTTGCGGGCGTTGACCAAGCATTGAACGTTTGAGATTCCTGTTCACAATTATGTTGGTTAATAAATCACCAAATTTGAGGGATTAATTCCAAAGGAATCATGAGTTGAAGACTAATCAATTAGGTAAACCCTAATTGGATTATGTGCTGACTTTCAACTTGATTGATTTGACTTTTTGGGTTTTCTTGCCCAAACGGTCTCAAGACCGTTTGGGGATCACCCAAACGGTCTCAAGACCGTTTGGGAGTCACCCAAGACCGTTTTAAGGTCTAGGTTCAAGTATGGATATGTGTTTGAAGATCCAAAGATGTGGTATGAACCCTAATCGGCTAAGTGTTGATTTTGCAAGTGATGAGTTGATTGTTTTGGGTTGAATGGCCCAAACGGTTTCAAAACCATTTGGGGATCACCCAAGACCGTTTGGAGGTCTGGGGTTAAGTATAGTTGACCGATTGAAGGTCCAAAGGTACACAAGTACAAAGCAATCAATTGCTGATTTGATGATCAACTCAATAGCTCAAACCCTAATGGTTTTTCACTAGAATCCAAGGGTTGGGTGATCCAAACAGTCTCAAGACCGTTTGGAACTCATCCAAACGGTCTCAAGACCGTTTGGAGGTCTAGGGGTGAGTATGGTTAAGCAATTGATGATCCAATGTTACTAAGTTAAAGTGTAATCAATTGCTGATTTGGTGATCAATCCAATGATCCAAACCTTAATTGATTGACTTGGATTTTGATGATATGATGGGAAAACGGTCTCAAGACTGTTTGGAGGTCATCCAAACGACCTCAAGACCGTTTGGGGTCAGGTCATACCCAATTTGGATGATGGTTCTATGGTTTCAAAGTAACTAGTCTTACATTGAAATATGTTGAAGGGTTATTGATTCCAAACCCTAATTCAATTGATTTAAACCCTAATTGATGGTCAATTGAGGGTCAATTGAGGGTAAAATCAGTTGAAGGTTGACCTATTAAACTCAATTGAGGTATGAGTATAGGTCCAATTGATGATTGGTTCCATGAATTCAATGATTGAAGTAATCAACATTGGAAACCCTAATTCAATTGGATACCTTATGTAATGGAGGTCCAATGTGATTGAATCCTTGAGAATTAAGATGATGAATGTTCTATTGATCCAATGATGATTAGTAATGATAATCAATGAAGTTACAAAGGTTGAAACCCTAATAGTACCTAAGTGATTAGTACCAATTAAAGGGAGAATTATTAATTGTTTATAGGATTAATAGCTTGATACACTATGTTAACCATAGTAGCATGTACTTGATTGAAGGGTTGATGTGACCTAATCAAGTTGAAAGAATGAAAGATTAGAATATATATATATATATATATATATATATATATATATATATATATATATATGAATCATGTACTGATCTTATGCAGCACGACCGTGTAAGGGAGCACGGCCATGGTAGCCTTAACTTGCACGACCGTGCAAGGGAGCACGGCCGTGGCAGCCTTACTTTGCACGACCGTGCAAGGTGGCATGGCCGTGGTGTCCTATAAAGAAATTGAAAAGTTTTGGTATTGTGCTGACATTGTTATATATGTATGTCCTTATTTGTATAAGTCATACAGGTTGATATTATGAGGTGATCATATCCAGGTAAGAGTTATGATGTCATATTCCTTGAAAACAATTATAAGCTTTAGAGTAATGATATGTGAAAAGTATATACATTGCTTCAATCATGGTCATGTTGTTAGATGACTTGATGCTTATATATCACTTGGTAGCAAGTGTTATGATAATCTGAGGGTTTGAATAACCATGTTCCTGAATCATATGATGTGATGGTTAAGAATTAATATCCATATGATAACTGATGTGAATTAAACTTGATACATTTAGTATTCTTCTTTTATAGTAGTGTTTTAATGATTAATGATTGAGAACATGCTTGATGTTAAAAGAATGCTAAAATGTACCTAAAAAATCAAGTATAATCATATCATGTAGAGCCCTGATCATAGATCCATCATTGGTAGAAGCCAAATGATGGTGAAACAGGTTTTCCTAAGGGAACTCCTAGAACACATACTTTTGAGTATGTGGGGGGATTATGGACGTGAATATCCTTACGTCCTAGTGTAGGAATTGATGTAGATGTATCTTAAATCTATCAATCCTTCAATATATGTTTATGTCGGGATGATGTATCATTAATCTCCTGAGGGAATCTTTAATTCCGCATCGATGAGAGATAAACAAGAGATCCTTTGATGACGAAGAGAGTACAGAACGCCACTGTGACTCTAATAGCGAAGTGCCAAAATACCCTGGTAAGCTATTGCAGCAGAGACACGAGATGTCCTGCATGTTGATCCTCACACTGACTGAGGAAGATGAGGTCATAAGAATCCGGCTCTTTTGATGACCTATGTATGATACCGATGTGACTTAGTAGTGATCGGTTGGAGTATGAGCGGCTTACCTCATCTCCGTAGGGCATAATAATGATTGGAAATCATAATCATCCGTGTAGTATAACTGCTTAGGTTGAACTACGAGAAACAATGATTGATGTTACATTGTTTATAAATGTTCTAGTCAAATAACTAGTATACATGTTCTTCATAATCCTTATTGATATGATTGCTTAAGTAAATGTTGTCTTACTTAATACCAAATCTATTGTTGAATGCTTTAAAGATTATATTGCTTATGTTAATCCTTTATTGCTATAACAAAGCTTCTGGCAAAGAGTTATAACTCTCGCTGGGACAATTATTTAAAATTGTCTCACCCTCGTGGGATTCGACTTTTTAGGTGGACGTCGAGGACGGAGGAACCAATCCGAGGGTGGGCAGTATCAGCAGCATCAACACCAGGGGCAGCAGTGAATCTCATGTGGAGATACTGACTGTCGAGTCTCGTAGATAGTATGTCTTATGTCGTCTTTGTACTCTCAGGTCCTAGGAGTCAGTAGGTCTGAGGTTTTTGGCTTAGTGCCTCGAGATTTTGTATCTTGCCTTCTTCAGATAATAAGGCAATGGATGTATGTAATCACAGAGATGTAATGTCAAGCTATGATGTAAATAGTTTACCTTATTTTCTTATAAAGGAGTTATGGTTTAAAGATCTCTTTCCAAAAAAAAATTTAATTTTCAGAAATTTTCATAATTCTGCTGCTAATAATTATCTTCCGCATTAGTTAATCTCGTTTTCCACGACAGGTCGTCTCAATTTAGTGGTATCAGAGCTCTAGGTTCGCTAAGTCTACAGAGACATAGGACTTAGGATGTCGAGTCTATTCTTAGTGTTTTCCAGTATATCTAATAGTGTCTTCTGCTCCTCAGGAGAAGAAGATAAGTTAAGGATGTCTGGACCACATGAGGAATATGTGGCAGAGAGTAGCATTGCTGCACCACGAGAACGTGCAAGGAACCAGGAGATAGAACAACCTGTACCTGAGCCACCCTAGTTCAATCCAACTGACATGGGGAATCCAGCCGTCCAGACCATGTTTGGGCAGTTTATGACTGCCATGACACACATAACAGATAGGATGCCCATGCCTGCACCTAGGGCACCTACCCAACCTGAAGGACAAGGAATCGGAAAGACGTTTGAACGACTTCGCCGAGTTGGAGCAACTGAGTACTTTGGAACTGCTGATCCCGCAGATGCCGACCTATGGTTGACCGAACTAGAGAAAGCTTTTAGAATCCTAAACATCCCAGAAGCTGAGAAGGTTAGACATGCTGTCTATCTTCTCAAAGGGAGTGTTGGTCACTGGTGGACCATGGAAGAGCAGAAGAAACATGGTGTGGAGGTTGCGTGGGAAGTCTTTCGACGGGAATTTATCAATAGATATTTCCCTAAGACGTTTATTGGATGAGAAAATCTCTCAATTCGAGAGGTTAAGGCAAGGTCTGATGAACATTAGCGAGTATGAAGATAAGTTCATGGAGTTGTTGCAGTTTTGTCTGCATATGGCTGCTACAGATGAAGAAAGGATCAGGCGGTTCGAGAAAGGGTTGAACACTGAGTTGACTACTCTCGTGTCTACCCTAGAGAATCGGGAGAGGTTTGCTACCTTCATTGAGTCAATCCAAAGGATAGAGAGGTCCGTAGTAGAGAAGAGGCAAATCCATAAGAGATATCCTCAGTTCCAAGGATCTTCATCTAGAGACTTCAAGAAGCCTAGATTTTCTGCGCCTATACCACCACCACCTAGACCTAGTGCTCATACACAGTGGACGCCGAGTAGAGGTAGAGGGCGAAGCCTACCACTACAAGGGGCTCACAGTTCAGCATCAATGTCAGTCACAGGACCACCAAGACCACAACAACTGGAAAGAAGTTGCTACATATGTGGGAAGGTGGGACATCTAATGAAAGACTGTAGAGCTAGACCAGCAAGTGTAACCCAACCTCAGAGGCAGAGTCAGCAAGGATCCCAGAGGAGGCAGTTTCAAGGAGCAGCTAGAGGATGTGGACAAGCATCCCAAGCTGGATCGTCAGCACCGAATCAACCTCAGGCGACATCAAGATTCTATGCAATGAATCCACCTGATGCAGTGATCAACCCTCGGGTTGTGGCAGGTCAGATGAAGTTGTTATATTCTGATATGTCTATATCCTACATTGTATTTGTTTTGATTGATCCGGGTGCTACGCACTCCTTTATCACTCGAAGGATGATACATAACTGCAATATGAGAGTTAGTCATAGAGCAGATAGTCTATTGCTAGAGACTCCGTTAAGAGGGTCTGCAGTGTTACAGGAGGTATGCACTTCTTGCATCCTTTTCTTTCCTGAACAACGCATTCAAGTGGATCTTATACCACTTGAGATGCAAGGATTTGACATAATCCTTGGGATGGATACCTTGGAAAGGTATAAGGTTGTTTTGGATTGTGAATCCAAGCAAGCTGTGTTTGCTGATGAAAGCGACACATGGATCTTTCAAGGAGAGAGAAAGATTCTACCCACCTGTCCTGTGTCAGCTATGGTGGCTGAGAAGCTGATGAGGCAAGGATGTTACGCATTCTTGGCCCATGTGGTAGATACTACCATGGTAAGTCCTAACCCTGCTGAAGTTCCTGTAGTCAGGGAATTTGAAGATGTATTTCCTGAAGAACTTCCAGGTGTACCACCGCCTCGGGAAATTGATTTTGAAATCAATTTGATCCCAGACACACAACCTATAGCACAAACACCATATAGGATGGCGCCAGCTGAAATGGCAGAACTCAAGAAACAACTGCAGGAGTTGCTTGAGAAGGGTTTCATCCGACTGAGTACTTCACCCTGGGGTGCTCTGGTCCTTTTCGTTAAAAAGAAAGATGGATCAATGCGGTTATGCATCGATTACAGATAGTTAAATAAAGTAACAATAAAGAACAAGTATCCTATGCCGAGGATTGATGATCTTTTTGACCAGTTGCGTGGTGCAACCATCTTCTCAAAGATAGATTTGAGGTCAGGATATCATCAACTCCGTATTAAGGACAATGACATACCCAAGTCTTCCTTCAGGATAAGGTATGGTCACTATGAGTTCACAGTTATGTCGTTTGGACTAACTAATGCGCCGGCTGCATTTATGGAACTCATGAATAGAATCTTCCGACCTTTCCTCAATCAGTGTGTTGTTGTCTTTATAGATGACATTCTGATCTATAGTAGAGATTCCCAGCAGCATGAACAACATCTTCGTCAGGCTCTAACTTTGCTAAGAGAACACAAGCTATATGCTAAGTTTAGCAAGTGTGAGTTCTGGTTACCGGAAGTATCTTTCCTTGGACATGTGATATCTGCCTCGGGTATTCGTGTTGACCCTAAAAAGGTAGAATCTGTCCTACAATGGGAACAGTCGAAGATACCGACAGAGATCCGTAGTTTCTTAGGGTTGGCTGGCTATTACCGAAGGTTCATTAAGAACTTCAGTTCCATAGCCCTACCTTTGACTAAGTTGACCCGAAAGGATGTTCCTTTTGTTTGGAGTGATAAGTGTCAGCAATCCTTCCAGTTGCTGAAGGAGAGGTTGAGAAGTGCACATGTACTTGTGTTACCTGAGCAAGGCAAAGGATACATAGTTTTCTGTGATGCCTCCAAGAATGGACTCGGATGTGTGTTGATGCGAGATAAACAAGTGATTTCTTTTGCTTCTCGATAGCTTAAGAAACACGAGGAGAATTATCCAACACACGATCTGGAACTAGCTGTTGTAGTTCATGCCTTGAAGATCTAGAGACACTATCTCTATGGAGAGACATTCCAGATTTTCACTGATCATAAGAACCTAAAGTATATCTTCTCTCAGCACGAACTTAACATGAGGCAACGTCGTTGGATGGAGTTAATCAAAGACTATGATTGTACGATTGATTACCATCCAGGGAAGGCCAATGTAGTTGCAGATGCTCTGAGTAGGAAATCAACAACACCAGCCTTAGATAGGGCACAACTAAACTCTTTAGTATGCTCTAGGAGAGATATGCTTATCTCCTTAAGGCAAGACAATGTACAATTGAAGGTGTCATTGTTAGCCGGGTTGTTAGCTGAGATGCATATAAAACCTACTATGTGAGAGCAGATCAAGGAGGCACAACAAGTTGATGCTGCAGTTCAGCAGATCAGATCGGAGTTTGGTGATGAGAAACGAGATGGTTTCCATGACTTTGATGACCAAGTAGTCTGTTATCATGGGAGGATGATAGTGCCAGATGTGGATAACTTAAGAAAGTTAGTCCTGGAAGAAGCTCATTCTTCGATGTATGCTATGCATCCAGGAAGCACCAAGATGTATCAAAACTTGAAAGATATGTATTGGTGGCCTGGGATGAAGAAGGATGTTGCTGAATTTGTTATGCGGTGTCCTGTGTGTCAGCAAGTTAAAGCTGAACACCAAAAGCCTGCTGGGACAATGCAACCATTGCCCATACCACAATGGAAGTGGGATCACGTAACCATGGACTTTGTTGTTGGCCTACCTAGGACAAGCAAAGGGTATGATTCCATTTGGGTAATAGTTGATAGGTTGACAAAGACAGCGCATTTCTTACCTGTCAAAACAACCTATTCTGCTGAGAGGCTAGCGCAATTGTATATTCAGGAGATAGTGCGACTGCACGGAGTTCCACTCACTATAGTTTCAGACAGGGGTCCCCAGTTTACGAGTCGTTTTTGAGAACGACTTCATAAATCTTTAGGCACCCAATTAAGGTTTAGTACGGCCTTTCATCCTCAGACTGATGGACAGTCTGAAAGAACTATACATACCTTGGAAGACTTGCTGAGAGCATGTGTTCTTCAGTTTACAAGGAGTTGGGATCTTCACCTAAGCTTGATAGAGTTTGCCTACAACAATAGCTCTCAACATAGCATTGACATGGCACATTATGAAGCTTTGTATGGTAGACGTTGTAGATCACTCCTATGTTGGTATGAAACTGGTGAATATCAACTGTTAGGTCCTGATCTTGTACAGCAGACCACAGAAAAGATCAAAGTGATACAACAACAGATCAAGACTGCACAGGATAGGCAGAAATCTTATGCTGACAAGCGTCGTAGACCTTTGGAGTTCCAGGTTGGAGATAGAGTGTATCTCAAGGTCTCACCTTGGAAGGGAGTTCTGAGGTTTGGAAGGAAAGGGAAGTTAGCTCCTAGGTTTATGGGGCCTTATCTAATCATTGAACGGATTGGAAAAGTAGCCTATAAACTAGAGTTACCCCCAGAGTTATAGAGGTTATACCCTGTGTTTCACATTTCTATGCTGAGGAAATGTCACCCTGATACTGAATCAGTTCTACAACCTATGGAGGTAGAATTGAATGATGATGTGTCATATGAGGAAGGACCAGTGTAAATCCTTGATAAAAGAATTAAAAAGTTGAAAAAGAAAGATATAAGTCTTGTTAAAGTCCTCTGGCATCACCGTGGTGTTGAAGAAGCCACTTGGGAACTAGAGGAAGAGATGAGAAGGAAATACCCTGCTCTTTTCTCTTAATATGTTTTATTGATTTCGGGGACGAAATCCTTGTAAGGGGTGGATAATTTGTAACATCCCTAACCTGGGTTATGAACTAACCCTAGGTGTTTTTCTTAATTATGTAATTAGATACTTGTGATTATCTTTTGGTATGTAATTAAAGCTTCTGAGGAACATATAATTCTATTTCTGTCCCTTTTGAACAATGTTGTAATATTATTTTGTAATACAAGGACCTATGTGCAAATTACCCAATTAAAAGGGGTTAACTTGCAAATTGCACATTTTAATATGTTCCTATAGTGTTTATACATCATAAGAATGAATATGATGAAGTATGATGGATTTCCCAAGCTTGGGCATCAAGATGCAGCTTGTGGGGCAATCCTGGTGCTTAAAACTCTAGTTTTGATGTAAAGTGCAATTTACCCAAGATATGGGGTGCAACTTGTAAAATACACCTTCTATAGTATCTTTTATGACTCTTGGCATCATTTATAGTAAGAATGATGAAGAGGTCACTTCAATTGAATAATTAAATAAGAATGATAACCCTTATAAATTAAATAATCAAATTATAAGCCTAATAACCCTTCTATATGTGCAACTTAGTAAGAATTTGGCTTTCATCACCTTTAGACCTTGGGTTTAAGATGAGTTTTTCTTAAGTATGGAAGGGAGAAACGTGGAAAAGAAGAAAGGAAGGACCTAGATGAGAAATGGAGAACTAGTTGTCCTTATGTTGGATATGACCCCAAAGTACATATGCAACTTCATTTGCAAACAAAGGAACATTTCTTTCACTTCCCTTCTTATCCCCTTGCTTAGACCGACTTAGGACAGATCTCTGGAGCATAGGAGGATGGCTTAGGAGTTCTAGGTAAGCTTTGGTCATCTTCTTGCTCGGATTCATGGAGGACTTCATGGTGCAAGGTTGGTTGTATGGTCTTCCTTACTTGTTTCTTCTTTCTAGCCGATCTTTCCAAACTAATTCTTGGAGAAACACCCATGGCCGACCTGTGGAGCTCAAGACTCCATTAGAGGCCTGGAATATTAAAAGCTTGGAGCTCTAGGAACGACCTTAAGGCGGGTTTTATAACTCTAAACCCTTAAACTTTGTTATACATCTTTCTTTCTTGCAAAAGTAGCTTGTTCTTCTTTTCCCCACTCTTCCTTGCTTTCCTGCAACTAAAACCACGAAGAAAAGACCTTTATCTGGAGGTAGAAGAATATGGGCATGATTACCAATGTTTCTTTATTAAACGGTCTTGCCCCCCCCCCCCCTTTTGGCCAAACGGTTTGGGGCAAACGGTTTGCAAAACCGTTTGAAGGGCAAACGGTTTCACAAGGTCGGTTGGAGCAAACGGTCTCCAAGACCGTTTGGTTGAGTTGACCAAGTGTTGGTCGTTTGGTATTTCTGTTCCTAATTATGTAGGTTGATAACCCTCCAAATTTGAGGGATTAACTCCCAAGGAATCATGAGTTAAAGGCAAATCAATTAGGCAATCGAATTGAATTAAGTGCTTATTTTCAACCTGATTAACTAGACCTTTTTGAGAAAACGGTTTCAAAACCGTTTGAATGAGTTTACCAAGCGTTGACAGTTTGGGATTCCTGTTCATAATTATGTTATTTAATAACCCACCAAATTTGATAGGTTAACTTCCAAGGAATCGAGAGTTGAAGGCTAATCAATTAGATAAACCTAAATGGATTAAGTGCTGATTTTTCAGCTTGATTAACTGAACTTTTTGGGCAAACGGTTTCAAAACCGTTTGAGGGCGTTGACCAAGCATTGACCGTTTGCGATTCCTGTTCATAATTATGTTGGTTAATAACTCACCAAATTTGAGGTATTAATTCCAAAGGAATCATGAGTTGAAGGCTAATCAATTAGGTAAACCCTAATTGGATTATGTGCTGACTTTCAACTTGATTGATTTGACTTTTAGGGTTTTCTTGCCCAAACGGTCTCACGACCATTTGGGGATCACTCAAACGGTCTCAAGACCGTTTGGGGGTCACCCAAGACCGTTTGAAGTCAAGTATGGATATGTGTTTGAAGATCCAAAGATGTGGTATGAACCCTAATCGGCTAAGTGTTGATTTTGCAAGTGATGAGTTGATTGTTTTGGGTTGATTGGCCCAAACGGTTTCAAAACCATTTGGGGATCACCCAAATGGTCTCAAGACCGTTTGGGGATCACCCAAGACCGTTTGGAGGTCTGGGGCTAAGTATAGTTGACCAATTGAAGGTCTAAAGGTACACAAGTACAAAGCAATCAATTGCTGATTTGATGATCAACTCAATAGCTCAAACCCTAATGGTTTTTCACTAGAATCCTATGGTTGGGTGATCCAAACGGTCTCAAGACCGTTTGGAACTCATCCAAACGGTCTCAAGACCGTTTGGAGGTCACCCAAGACCGTTTGGAGGTCTAGGGGTGAGTATGGTTAAGCAATTGATGATCCAATGTTACTAAGTTAAAGTGTAATCAATTGCTGATTTGGTGATCAATCCAATGATCCAAACCTTAATTGATTGACTTGGATTTTGATGATATGATGGGAAAACGGTCTCAAGACCGTTTGGAGGTCATCCAAACGACCTCAAGACCGTTTTGGGTCAGGTCATACCCAATTTGGATGATGGTTCTATGGTTTCAAAGTAACTAGTCTTACATTGAAATATGTTGAGGGGTTATTGATTCCAAACCCTAATTCAATTGATTTAAACCCTAATTGATGGTCAATTGAGGGTCAAATCAGTTGAAGGTTGACCTATTAAACTCAATTGAGGTATGAGTATAGGTCCAATTGATGATTGGTTCCATGAATTCAATGATTGAAGTAATCAACATTGGAAACCCTAATTCAATTGGATACCTTATGTAATGGAGGTCCAATGTGATTGAATCCTTGAGAATTAAGATGATGAATGTTCTATTGATTCAATGATGATTAGTAATGATAATCAATGAAGGTACAAAGGTTTAAACCCTAATAGTACCTAAGTGATTAGTACCAATTAAAGGGAGAATTCTTAATTGTTTATAGGATTAATAGCTTGATACACTATGTTAACCATAGTAGCATGTACTTGATTGAAGGGTTGATGTGACCTAATCAAGTTGAAAGAATGAAAGATTAGAATACATATATTTATATATATAAATATGAATCATGTACTGATCTTATGCAGCACGACCGTGTAAGGGAGCACGGCCCTGGTAGCCTTAACTTGCACGACCGTGCAAGGGAGCACGGCTGTGGCAGCCTTACTTTGCACGACCGTTCAAGGTGGCACGGCCGTGGTGTCCTATAAAGAAATTGAAAAGTTTTGGTATTGTGCTGACATTGTTATATATGCATGTCCTTATTTGTATAAGTCATACAGGTTGATATTATGAGGTGATCATATCCAGGTAAGAGTTATGATGTCATATTCCTTGAAAACAATTATAAGCTTTAGAGTAATGATATGTGAAAAGTATATACATTGCTTCAATCATGGTCATGTTGTTAGATGACTTGATACTTATATGTCACTTGGTAGCAAGTGTTATGATAATCTGAGGGTTTGAATAACCATGTTCCTGAATCATATGATGAGATGGTTAAGAATTAATATCCATATGATAACTGATGTGAATTAAACTTGATACATTTAGTATTCTTCTTTTATAGCAGTGTTTTAATGATTAATGATTGAGAACATGCTTGATGTTAAAAGAATGCTAAAATGTACCTAAATAATCAGGTATAATCATATCATGTAGAGCCCTGATCATAGATCCATCATTGTCAGAAGCCAGATGATGGTGAAACAGGTTTTCCTAAGGGAACTCCTGGAACACATACTTTTGAGTATGTGGGGGATTATGGACGTGAATATCCTTATGTCCTAGTGTAGGAATTGATGTAGATGTATCTTAAATCTATCAATCCTTCACTATATGTTTATGTCGGGATGATGTATCATTAATCTCCCGAGGGAATCTTTAATGCCGCATCGATGAGAGATAAACAAGAGATCCTTCGATGACGAAGAGAGTACAGAACGCCACTGTGAATCTAATAGCGAAGTGCCAGAATACCCTGGTAAGCTATTATAGCAGAGACACGAGATGTCCTACATGTTGATCCTCACACTGATTGAGGAAGATTAGGTCATAAGAATTCGGCTCTTTTGATGACCTATGTATGATACAGATGCAACTTAGTAGTGATCGGTTGGAGTATGAGCGGCTTACCTCATCTCCGTAGGGCATAATAATGATTGGAAATCATAATCAGCTGTGTAGCATAACTGCTTAGGTTGAATTACGAGAAACAATGATTGATGTTACATTGTTTATAAATGTTCTAGTCAAATAACTAGTATACATGTTCTTCATAATCCTTATTGATATGATTGCTTAAGTAAATGTTGTCTTATTTAATACCAAATCTATTGTTGAATGCTTTAAAGATTATATTGCTTATGTTAATCCTTTATTGCTATAACAAAGCTTCTAGAGAAGAGTTATAACTCTCGCTGGGACAATTATTTAAAATTGTCTCACCCCCGTGGGATTTAACTTTTTAGGTGGACGTCAAGGATGGAGGAACCAATCCGAGGGTGGGCAGTATTAGCAGCAGCAACACCAGGGGCAGCAGTGAATCTCAGGTGGAGATACTGACTGTCGAGTCTCGTAGATAGTATGTCTTATGTCATCTCTATACTCTCAGGTCCTAGGAGTCAGTAGGTCTGAGGTTTTTGGCTTAGTGCCTCGAGATTTTGTATCTTGCCTTCTTCAGATAATAAGGCAATGGATGTATGTAATCACAGAGATGTAATGTCAAGCTATGATGTAAACAGTTTACCTTGTTTTCTTATAAAGGAGTTATGGTTTAAAGATCTCTTTCCAAAAAAAAATTAATTTTCAGAAATTTTCATAATTCCGCTGCTAATAATTTGCTTCCGCATTAGTTAATCTCTTTTTCCGCGACGGGTTGTCTCAATTTAGTGGTATCAAAGCTCTAGGTTCGCTGAGTCTACAGAGACATAGGACTTAGGATGTCGAGTCTATTCTTAGTGTTTTCCAGTATATCTAATAGTGTCTTCTGCTCCTCAGGAGAAGAAGATAAGTTAAGGATGTCTGGACCACATGAGGAATATGTGGCAGAGAGTAGCGTTGCTGCACCACGAGAACGTGTAAGGAACCAGGAGATAGAACAACCTGTACCTGAGCCACCCCAGTTAAATCCAACTGACATGGGGAATCCAGCCGTCCAGACCATGTTTGGGCAGTTTATGACTGCCATGACACACATAACAGATAGGATGCCCATGCCTGCACCTAGGGCACCTACCCAACCTGAAAGACAAGGAATCGGCAAGACGTTTGAACGACTTTGCCGAGTTGGAGCAACTGAGTACTTTGGAACTGCTGATCCCGCAGATGCCGACCTATGGTTGACCGAACTAGAGAAAGCTTTTAGAATCCTAAACATCCCAGAAGCTGAGAAGGTTAGACATGCTGTCTATCTTCTCAAAGGGAGTGCTGGTCACTGGTGGACCATGGAAGAGCAGAAGAGACCTGGTGTGGAGGTTGCGTGGGAAGTCTTTCGACAAGAATTTATCAATAGATATTTCCCTAAGACGTTCCTGGACGAGAAAATCTCTCAGTTCGAGAGGTTAAGGCAAGGTCTGATGAACATTAGAGAGTATGAAGATAAGGTCATGGAGTTGCTGCGGTTTTGTCCACATATGGCTGCTACAGATGAAGAAAGGATCTGGCGGTTCGAGAAAGGGTTGAACGCTGAGTTGACTACTCCCATGTCTACCCTAGAGAACTGGAACAGGTTTGCTACCTTCGTTGAGTCAATCCGAAGGATAGAGAGGTCCGTAACAGAGAAGAGGCAAACCCATAAGAGATATCCTCAGTTCCAAGGATCTTCATCAAGAGACTTCAAGAAGCCTAGATTTTCTGCGCCTATACCACCACCACCTAGACCTAGTGCTCAGACACAGTGGACACCGAGTAGAGGTAGAGGGAGAAGCCTACCACTACAAGGGGCTCGCAGTTCAGCATCGATGTCGGTCACAGGACCACCAAGACCACAACAACTGGAAAGAAGTTGCTACATATGTGGGAAGGTGGGACATCTAATGAAAGACTGTAGAGCTAGACCAGCAAGTGTAACCCAACCTCAGAGGAAGAGTCAGGAAGGATCCCAGAGGAGGCAGTTTCAAGGAGCAGCTAGAGGATGTGGATAAGCGTCCCAAGATGGATCGTCAACACCGAATCAACCTCAGGCAACAGCAAGATTCTATGCAATGAATCCACCTGATGCAGTGATCAACCCTCGGGTTGTGGCAGGTCAGATGAAGTTGTTATATTCTGATATGTCTATATCCTGCATTGTATCTGTTTTGATTGATCCGGGTGCTACGCACTCCTTTATCACTCGAAGGATGATACGTAACTGCAATATGACAATTAGTCATAGAGCAGATAGTCTGTTGCTAGAGACTCTGTTGAGAGGGTCTGCTGTGTTACAGGAGGTATGCTCTTCTTGCATCCTTTTCTTTCCTAAACACCGCATTCAAGTGGATCTTATTCCACTTGAGATGCAAGGATTTGACATAATCCTTGGGATGGATACCTTGGAAAGGTATAAGGTTGTTTTGGATTGTGAATCCAAGCAAGCTGTGTTTGCTGATGAAAGCAACACATGGATCTTTTAAAGAGAGAGAAAGATTCTACCCACCTGTCTTGTGTCAGCTATGGTGGCTGAGAAGCTGATGAGGCAAGGATGTTACGCATTCTTGGCCCATGTGGTAGATACTACCATGGTAAGTCCTAACCCTGCTGAAGTTCTTGTAGTCAGGGAATTTGAAGATGTATTTCCTTAAGAACTTCCAGGTGTACCACCGCCTCGGGAAGTTGATTTTGAAATCAATTTGATCCCAGACACACAACCTATAGCACAAACACCATATAGGATGGCGCCTGCTAAAATGGCAGAACTCAAGAAACAACTGCAGGAGTTGCTTGAGAAGGGTTTCATCCGACCGAGTACTTCACCCTGGGGTGCTCCGGTCCTTTTCGTTAAAAAGAAAGATGGATGAATGCGGTTATGCATCGATTACAGACAGTTAAATAAAGTAACAATAAAGAACAAGTATCCTCTGTCGAGGATTGATGATCTTTTTGACCAGTTGCGTGGTGCAACCATCTTCTCAAAGATAGATTTGAGGTCAGGATATCATCATCTCCGTATTAAGGACAATGACATACCCAAGTCTGCCTTCAGGACAAGGTATGGTCACTATGAGTTCACAATTATGTCGTTTGGACTAACTAATGCGCCGACTGCATTTATGGAACTCATGAATAGAATCTTCTGACCTTTCCTCAATCAGTGTGTTGTTGTCTTTATAGATGACATTCTGATCTATAGTAGAGATTCCCAGCAGCATGAACAACATCTTTTTTAGGCTCTAACTTTGCTAAGAGAACACAAGATATATGCTAAGTTTAGCAAGTGTGAGTTCTGGTTACCAGAAGTATCTTTCCTTGGACATGTGATATCTGCCTCGGGTATTCGTGTTGACCCTAAAAAGGTAGAATCTGTCCTACAATGGGAACAATCGAAGACACCGACAGAGATCCGTAGTTTCTTAGGGTTGGCTGGCTATTACCGAAGGTTCATTAAGAACTTCAGTTCCATATCCCTACCTTTGACTAAGTTGACCTGAAAGGATGTTCCTTTTGTTTGGAGTGATAAGTGTCAGTAATCCTTCCAGTTGCTGAAGGAGAGGTTGACAAGTGCACCTGTACTTGTGTTACCTGAGCAAGGCAAAGGATACATAGTTTTCTGTGACGCCTCCAAGAATGGACTCGGATGTGTGTTGATGCAGGATAAACAAGTGATTTCTTTTGCTTCTCGACAGCTTAAGAAACACGAGGAGAATTATCCAACACACGATTTGGAACTAGCTGCTGTAGTTCATGCCTTGAAGATCTGGAGACACTATCTCTATGGAGAGACATTCTAGATTTTCATTGATCATAAGAACCTAAAGTATATCTTCTCTCAGCATGAACTTAACATGAGGCAAAGTCGTTGGATAGAGTTAATCAAAGACTACGATTGTACAATTGATTACCATCCAGGGAAGGCCAATGTAGTTGCAGATGCTCTGAGTAGGAAATCAACAACACCAGCCTTAGATAGGGCACAACTAAACTCTTTAGTATGCTCTAGGAGAGATATGCTTATCTCCTTAAGGCATGACAATGTACAATTGAAGGTGTCATTGTTAGTCGGGTTGTTAGCTGAGAAGCACATAAAACCTACTCTGAGAGAGCAGATCAAGGAGGCATAACAAGTTGATGATGCAGTTCAGCAGATCATATCGGAGTTTGGTGATGAGAAACGAGATGGTTTCCATGACTCTGATGACCAAGTAGTCTGTTATCATGGGAGGATGATAGTGCCAGATGTGGATAACTTAAGAAAGTTAGTCCTGGAAGAAGCTCATTCTTCGATGTATGCTATGCATCCAGGAAGCACCAAGATGTATTGAAACTTGAAAGATATGTATTGGTGGCCTGGGATGAAGAAGGATGTTGTTGAATTTGTTATGCGGTGTCCTGTTTGTCAGCAAGTTAAAGCTGAACACCAGAAGCCTGCTGGGACAATGCAACCATTGCCCATACCACAATGGAAGTGGGATCACGTAACCATGGACTTTGTTGTTGGCCTACCTAGGACAAGCAAAGGGTATGATTCCATTTGGGTAATAGTTGATAGGTTGACAAAGACAGCGCATTTATTACCTGTCAAAACAACCTATTCTGCTGAGAGGCTAGCACAGTTGTATATTCAGGAGATAGTGCGACTGTACGGAGTTCCAATCACTATAGTTTCAGACAGGGGTCCCCAGTTTATGAGTCATTTTTGGGAACGACTTCATAAATCTTTAGGCACCCAATTAAGGTTTAGTACGACCTTTCATCCTCAGACTGATGGGCAGTCTGAAAGGACTATACAGACCTTGGAAGACTTGCTGAGAGCATGTGTTCTTTAGTTTACAGGGAGTTAGGATCTTCACCTAAGCTTGATAGAGTTTGCCTACAACAATAGCTATCAACATAGCATTGACATGGCACCTTATGAAGCTTTGTATGGTAGACGTTGTAGATCACCCCTATGTTAGTATGAAACTGGTGAATATCAACTGTTAGGTCCTGATCTTGTACAGCAGACCACAGAAAAGATCAAAGTGATACAACAACAGATCAAGACTGCACAGGATAGGCAGAAATCTTATGCTGACAAGCGTCGTAGACCTTTGGAGTTCCAGGTTGGAGATAGAGTGTATCTCAAGGTCTCACCTTGGAAGGGAGTTCTGAGGTTTGGAAGGAAAGGGAAGTTAGCTCCTAGGTTTATGGGGCCTTATCTAATCATTGAACGGATTGGAAAAGTAGCCTATAAACTAGAGTTACCCCCAGAGTTACAGAGGTTACACACTGTGTTTCACATTTCTATGCTGAGGAAATGTCACCCTGATACTGAATCAGTTCTACAACCTATGGAGGTAGAATTGAATGATGATGTGTCATATGAGGAAGGACCAGTGTCAATCCTTGATAAAAGAATTAAAAAGTTGAAAAAGAAAGATATAAGTCTTGTTAAAGTCCTCTGGAATCACTGTGGTGTTGAAGAAGCCACTTGGGAACTAGAGGAAGAGATGAGAAGGAAATACCCTACTCTTTTCTCTTAATATGTCTTGTTGATTTCGGGGACGAAATCCTTGTAAGGGGTGGATAATTTGTAACATCCCTGACTTGGGTTATGAACTAACCCTAGGTGTTTTGCTTAATATATAACTAGATACTTGTGATTATCTTTTGGTATGTAATTAAAGCTTCTGAGGAACATATAATTCTATTTCTGTCCCTTTTGAACAATGTTGTAATATTGTTTTGTAATACAAGGACCTATGTGCAAATTACCCAATTAAAAGGGGTTAACTTGCAAATTGCACATTTTAATATGTTCCTATACTGTTGAGACATCATAAGAATGAATATGATGAAGTATGATGGATTTCCCAAGCTTGGGCATCAAGATGCAGCTTGTGGGGCAATCCTGGTGCTTAAAACTCTAGTTTTGGTGTAAAGTGCAATTTACCCAAGATATGGGGTTCAACTTGTAAAATACACCTTCTAGATTATCTTTTATGACTCTTGGCATCATTTAGAGTAAGAATGATGAAGAGGGCACTTCAATTGAATAATTAAATAAGAATGATAACCCTTATAAATTAAATAATCAAATTATAAGCCTAATAACCCTTCTATATGTGCAACTTAGTAAGAAGTTGGCTTTCATCACCTTTAGACCTTGGGTTTAAGATGAGTTTTTCTTAAGTATGTAAGGGAGAAACATGGCAAAGAAGAAAGGAAGGACCTAGATGAGAAATGGAGAACTAGTTGTCCTTATGTTAGATATGACCCCAAAGTACATATGCAACTTCCTTTGCAAACAAAGGAACGTTTCTTTCACTTCCCTTCTTATCCCCTTGCTTAGACCGACTTAGGACAGAGCTCTGGAGCATAGGAGGATGGCTTAGGAGTTCTAGGTAAGCTTTGGTCATCTTCTTGCTCGGATTCATGGAGGAATTCATGGTGCAAGGTTGGTTTTATGGTCTTCCTTACTTGTTTCTTCTTTCTAGCCGATCTTTCCCAACCAATTCTTGGAGAAACACCCATGGCTGATCTGTGGAGCTCAAGACGTCATTAGAGGCCTGGAATCTTGAAAGCTTGGAGCTCTAGGAACGACCTTAAGGCGGGTTTTATAACTCTAAACCCTTAAACTTTGTTATACATCTTTCTTTCTTACAAAAGTAGCTTGTTCTTCTTTTCCCCACTCTTCCTTACTTTCCTGCAACTAAAACCACGAAGAAAAGACCTTGATCTGGAGGTAGAAGAAGATGGGCGTGATTACCAATGTTGCTTTATTAAACGGTCTTGCCCCCCCCTTTTTGGCCACAAGATCGGTTGGAGAAAACGGTCTCCAAGACCGTTTGGTTGAGTTGACCAAGCGTTGACCGTTTGGGATTTCTGTTTATAATTATGTAGGTTGATAAACCTCCAAATTTGAGGGATTAACTCCCAAGTAATTATGAGTTAAAGGCAAATCAATTAGGCAATCGAATTGAATTAAGTGCTGATTTTCAACCTGATTAACTTGACCTTTTTGAGAAAACGGTTTCAAAACCGTTTGAATGAGTTGACCAAGCATTGAACGTTTGGGATTCCTGTTCATAATTATGTTATTTAATAACCCACCAAATTTGATAGGTTAACTCCCAAGGAATCGAGAGTTGAAGGCTAATCAATTAGATAAACCTAAATGGATTAAGTGCTGATTTTTCAGCTTGATTAACTGAACTTTTTGGGCAAACGGTTTCAAAACCGTTTGAGGGCGTTGACCAAGCATTGACCGTTTGCGATTCCTGTTCATAATTATGTTGGTTAATAACTCACCAAATTTGAGGGATTAATTCCAAAGTAATCATGAGTTGTAGGCTAATCAATTAGGTAAACCCTAATTGGATTATGTGCTGACTTTCAACTTGATTGATTTGACTTTTTGGGTTTTCTTGCCCAAACGGTCTCACGACCATTTGGGGATCACCCAAACGGTCTCAAGACCATTTGGGGGTCACCCAAGACCGTTTGAAGGTCTAGGGTCAAGTATGGATATGTGTTTGAAGATCCAAAAATGTGGTATGAACCCTAATCGGCTAAGTGCTGATTTTGCAAGTGATGAGTTGATTGTTTTGGGTTGATTGGCCCAAACGGTTTCAAAACCGTTTTGGGATCACCCAAGACCGTTTGGAGGTCTGGGTTTAAGTATAGTTGACCAATTGAAGGTCCAAAGGTACACAAGTACAAAGCAATCAATTGTTGATTTGATGATCAACTCAATAGCTCAAACCCTAATGGTTTTTCACTAGAATCCAAGGGTTGGGTGATCCAAACGGTCTCAAGACCGTTTGGAACTCATCCAAACGGTCTCAAGACCGTTTGGAGGTCACCCAAGACCATTTGGAGGTCTAGGGGTGAGTATGTTTAAGCAATTGATGATCCAATGTTACTAAGTTAAAGTGTAATCAATTGCTGATTTGGTGATCAATCCAATGATCCAAACCTTAATTGATTGACTTGGATTTTGATTTTATGATGGGAAAACGGTCTCAAGACCGTTTGGAGGTCATCCAAACGACCTCAAGACCGTTTGGGGTCAGGTCATACCCAATTTGGATGATGGTTCTATGGTTTCAAAGTAACTAGTCTTACATTGAAATATGTTGAAGGGTTATTGATTCCAAACCCTAATTCAATTGATTTAAACCCTAATTGATGGTCAATTAAGGGTCAATTGAGGGTCAAATAAGTTTAAGGTTGACCTATTAAACTCAATTGAGGTATGAGTATAGGTCCAATTGATGATTGGTTCCATGAATTCAATGATTGAAGTAATCAACATTGGAAACCCTAATTCAATTGGATACCTTATGTAATGGAGGTCCAATGTGATTGAATCCTTGAGAATTCAGATGATGAATGTTCTATTGATCCAATGATGATTAGTAATGATAATCAATGAAGTTACAAAGGTTGAAACCCTAATAGTACCTAAGTGATTAGTACCAATTAAAGGGAGAATTCTTAATTGTTTATAGGATTAATAGCTTGATACACTATGTTAACCATAGTAGCATGTACTTGATTGAAGGGTTGATGTGACCTAATCAAGTTGAAAGAATGAAAGATTAGAATACATATATTTATATATATATATAAATATGAATCATGTACTGATCTGATGCAGCACGACCGTGTAAGGGAGCACGGCCGTGGTAGCCTTAACTTGCACGACCGTGCAAGGGAGCACGGCCGTGGCAGCCTTACTTTGCACGACCGTGCAAGGTGGCACGGCCGTGGTGTCCGATAAAGAAATTGAAAAGTTTTGGTATTGTGCTGACATTGTTATATATGCATTTCCTTATTTGTATAAGTCATACAGGTTGATATTATTAGGTGATCATATCCAGGTAAGAGTTATGATGTCATATTCCTTGAAAACAATTATAAGCTTTAGAGTAATGATATGTGAAAAGTATATACATTGCTTCAATCATGGTCATGTTGTTAGATGACTTGATGCTTATATGTCACTTGGTAGCAAGTGTTATGATAATCTGAGGGTTTGAATAACCATTTCCCTGAATCATATGATGAGATGGTTAAGAATTAATATCCATATGATAACTGATGTGAATTAAACTTGATACATTTAGTATTCTTCTTTTATAGTAGTGTTTTAATGATTAATGATTGAGAACATGCTTGATGTTAAAAGAATGCTAAAATGTACCTAAATAATCAAGTATAATCATATCATGTAGAGCCATGATCATAGATCCATCATTGTCAGAAGCCAAATGATGGTGAAACAGGTTTTCCTAAGGGAACTCCTGGAACACATACTTTTGAGTATGTGGGGGATTATGGACGTGAATATCCTTACGTCCTAGTGTAGGAATTGATGTAGATGTAACTTAAATCTATCAATCCTTCACTATATGTTTATGTCGGGATGATGTATCATTAATCTCCCGAGGGAATCTTTAATTCCGCATCGATGAGAGATAAACAAGAGATCCTTCGATGACGAAGAGAGTACAGAACGCCACTGTGACTCTAATAGCGAAGTGCCAGAATACCCTGGTAAGCTATTGTAGCAGAGACACGAGATGTCCTGCATGTTGATCCTCACACTGACTGAGGAAGATGAGGTCATAAGAATCCGGCTCTTTTGATGACCTATGTATGATACCGATGTGACTTAGTAGTGATCGGTTGGAGTATGAGCGGCTTACCTCATCTCCATAGGGCATAATAATGATTGGAAATCATAATCAACCGTGTAGCATAACTGCTTAGGTTGAACTATAAGAAACAATGATTGATGTTACATTTTTTATAAATGTTCTAGTCAAATAACTAGTATACATGTTCTTCATAATCCTTATTGATATGATTGCTTAAGTAAATGTTGTCTTACTTAATACCAAATCTATTGTTGAATGCTTTAAAGATTATATTGCTTATGTTAATCCTTTATTGCTATAACAAAGCTTCTGGCAAAGAGTTATAACTCTCGCTGGGACAATTATTTAAAATTGTCTCACCCTCGTGGGATTCGACTTTTTAGGTGGACGTCGAGGACGGAGGAACCAATCCGAGGGTGGGCAGTATCAGCAGCAGCAACACCAGGGGCAGCAGTGAATCTCAAGTGGAGATACTGACTGTCGAGTCTCGTAGATAGTATGTCTTATGTCGTCTTTGTACTCTCAGGTTCTAGGAGTCAGTAGGTCTGAGGTTTTTAGCTTAGTGCCTCGAGATTTTGTATCTTGCCTTCTTCAGATAATAAGGCAATGGATGTATGTAATCACAGAGATGTAATGTCAAGATATGATGTAAACAGTTTACCTTGTTTTCTTATAAAGGAGTTATGGTTTAAAGATCTCTTTCCAAAAAAAAAATTAATTTTCAGAAATTTTCATAATTCTGCTGCTAATAATTCGCTTCTGCATTAGTTAATCTCGTTTTCTACGACGGATCGTCTCAGTTTCACCGGTCTTTGTGACTGTATATGATCAAAAAATATTTCAACAGGTTGTGTGTCTGCTTCTGATCAGATTTTTTTCAACAGGTTACGCAGTTACGTGTCTGCTTCTATGTAAACTTATTGATCTAGGCTAAATCCTAACAAGATATTTTTAGTTCTATGTCTATAAATTTATATACTTATAATAAAAGGGAGTCAGCTGGGCTTCGAGATGCTTCAGCTGCATCCTTTCACTATGTTTTTTTAACCACAGATTTTCTTCTTCTTTTGTTTAATTGACACCATCTCATTTATTTATATTTATCCGAGTTCTGGGAGTTTGTGTGCTTGCTTATCTTATTAGTTGGTCTACCTATTTTAGTAGTTTGTTTACACATTTCAACAGTCTATCTATTAGAGAGCGGTCTAACATGTTTGTCTGATTACCTAGATTCGACTTTTTTGGAACATTTGATATTCAACGTTCACTTTTAACAAACAGTATATAACTTATTTATCAGATATTAATCTTAGTAGACACATATCTAAGAAGGAAAATGTGTGTAACTTTACTAATGACAAACTCTAGTTTAGAGTGAGTGAAATGATAATTAATCAAGTTTTTATCTTTAGTGAGTTTTATGTAAATTATAGTATACCCTATAAATAAACACAAGTGTCAAGTTAGTCTGCTTGTTTTTCTTTCCTACGTATGTGTCTGCTTATACTGCCACCGTGCTTCCTTACGCATCTGTCTTTGTGATATGGTACTATTGGAGTTGATTGCCCGGTTACTTTTTAGCTATGGATAAGACCGACTTGATCAAGTTACTTCAGTTGGTTATCAAACTGAGTATATACTACTTGGATCATTTATCTGAAATAGTCACAGCCACGTAGCTACTAGGTTGACTATTGAGTAGTAAGTTGATGGTTATTAAATCAATTGTATATATTTTAAGGTCTTGCTAATACTAGGGAATCAGTCTACTCTAAAAAAGCATATTATGTTTTTTGTACGTGTGTTTCTATAATTGTGTATTTGTCAGGTTTTACTTTTCATACGTTGGTACTTGCTTAATTTTTTTTACTTCTTCTATTTAAATTATGGGTTATTTTCTCATTTACTCGCTTGCATGTTTCACCGGTCTTTGTGTCTGTATATGATCAAAAAAAAATTCAACAGGTTGTGTGTCTGCTTCTGATCAGATTTTTTTCAATAGGTTACACACTTACGTGTCTGCTTCTATGTGAACTTATTGATCCAGTCTAAATTGTAACAATATATTTTTAGTTCCATGTCTATATATTTGTATATCTATAATAAAAGGGAATTATTTGGGCTTTGAGATGCTTCATCTGTATCCTTTTACTATGTTTTTTTTAACCACGGATTTTCTTCTTCTTTTGTTTAATTGACACCATCTCATTCATTTATGTTTATCCAAGTTCTGGGAGTTTGTACGCTTGCTTATCTTATTATTTGGTCTAAATATTTTAGTAGTTTGTTTACACATTTCAACTGTCAGTCTATTAAAGAGCGGTCTAATATGTTTGTCTGCTTACCTGGATTCGACTTTTTGGAACATTTGACATTCAACGTTCATTTTTAACAAACAGTATATAACTTATTAATTATATATTAATCACAGTAGACACATGTCTAAGAAGGAAAATGTGTGTAACTTTACTAATGACAAACTCTAAGGTAGAGCGAGTGAAATGATAATTAGTCAAGTTATTATCTTTAGTGAGTTTCATATAAATTATAGTATACCCTATAAATAAACGCAAGTGTTAAGTTAGTCTGCTTGCTTTTCCTTACTATGTATGTGTCTGCTTATACTGCCAGCGTGCTTCCTTACGTGTCTGTCTTTGTGCCATGGTACTATTGGAGTTGCTTGTCTGGTTACTTTTTAGCTATGGAGAAGACCGACTTGATATGATCAAGTTGCTTCGGTTGGTTATCAAACTAAGTATATACTACTTGGATCGTTTATCTGAAATAGTCACAGCCACGTAGCTACTAGGTTGACTATTGAGTAGGTTGATGGTTATTAAATCAATTGTATGTATTTTAAGGTCTTGCTAATATTAGGGAATCAGTCTACTCTGAAAAACATATTATGCTTTTTGTATGTGTGTTTCTCTAACTGTGTATTTGTCAGTTTTCATTTTTCATACGTTGGTACTTGCTTAATTTTTTTTACTTCTTCTATTTAAATTTTGGGTTAGATTTTTCATTTACTCGCCTGCATGTTACACCGGTCTTTTTGCCTTTATATGATCAAAATTTTTTTCAACAAGTTGTGTGTCTACTTCTGATTAGATTTTTTTCAACAGGTTACACACTTATGTGTCTGCTTCTATGTGAACTTATTGATCCAGTCTAAATCCTAACAATATATTTTTAGTTCTATATCTATATATTTATATACCTATAATAAAAGGGAGTCAGTTGGGCTTTGAGATGCTTCAGCTGCATCCTTTCACTATGTTTTTTTAACCATGAATTTTCTTCTTCTTTTATTTAATTGACACCATCTCATTCATTTATGTTTATCCGAGTTGTGGGAGTTTGTGCGCTTACTTATCTTATTAGTTGGTCTACATATTTTAGTAGTTTATTTACACATTGCAACGGTCTGTCTATTAGAGAGCGGTCTAACATGTTTGTCTAATTACCTTGATTCGACTTTTTTGGAACATTTGATATTCAACGTTCACTTTTAACAAACAGTATATAACTTATTTATTATATATTAATCGTAGTAGACACATGTCTAAGAAGGAAAATGTGTGTAACTTTACTAATGACAAACTCTAGGTTAGAGTGAGTGAAATGATAATTAATCAAGTTATTATCTTTAGTGAGTTTCATGTAAATTATAGTATACCCTATAAATATACGCAAGTGTCAAGTTAGTCTGCTTGCTTTTCCTTCCTATGTATGTGTCTGCTTATACTGCCAGTGTGCTTTCTTACGCGTTTGTCTTTGTGCCATGGTACTATTGGAGTTGCTTGCCCAGTTACTTTTTAGCTATGGATAAGACCGACTTGTTATGATCAAGTTGCTTCAGTTAGTTATCAAACTGAGTATATATTACTTGGATCGTTTATCTAAAATAGTCACAGCTACGTAGCTACTAGGTTGACTATTGAGTAGTAAGTTGATGGTTATTAAATCAATTGTATGTATTTTAAGGTATTGCTAATACCAGGGAATCAGTCTACTCTAAAAAGCATATTATGTTTTTTGTACGTGTGTTTCTCTAACTATGTATTTGTCAGTTTTTGCTTTTCATATGCTGGTACTTGCTTAATTTCTTTTACTTCTTCTATTTAAATTTTGGGTTAGTTTTTTCATTTACTCGCCTGCATGCTTCATCGGTCTTTCTATCAGTATATGATCAAAAAAAAAATTCAATAGGTTACGCACTTACGTGTCTGCTTCTATGTGAACTTATTGATCCAGTCTAAATCCTAACAACATATTTTTAGTTCCATGTCTATATATTTATATACCTATAATAAAAGGGAGTCAGCTGGCTTCGAGATGCTTCAGCTGCATCCTTTTACTATGTTTTTTTAACCACAGATTTTCTTCTTCTTTTGTTTAATTGACACCATCTCATTCATTTATGTTTATCTGATTTCTGGGAGTTTGTGCGCTTACTTATCTTATTAGTTGGTCTACATATTTTAGTAGTTTGTTTACACATTTCAACAGTCTGTTTGTGTGCTTACCTAGATTTGACTTTTTTGGAATATTTGATATTCAACGTTCACTTTTAACAAACAGCATATAACTTATTTATTATATATTAATCACAGTAGACACATGTCTAAGAAGGAAAATGTGTGTAACTTTACTAATGATAAACTCTAGGTTAGAGCCAGTGAAATGATAATTAATCAAGTTATTATCTTTAGTGAGTTTCATGTAAATTATAGTACATTTTTTGAGCAAACACAGTTGTGATAGTTCAGTAATCACATGCTACCAATTGGAAGGAGTCACCAAGTAGTTAGTCTCCAATTGAACATGCTTAAGAAGGAAAACATATAATTTTGCTAATGACATGCTACTAATTACAAAGAGTCTTATGAAAGTTAGTCAACTGTTCTCTTTTACCGACATAAATTTAATTATTCTAACATGTTTGTATGCTTACTTGCACAACCTTTTTTAGCGTAGATAATTTTTATATTCAGCGTTCTCTTTTACTAATTATATATAAAATATGTATTATATATTAATCACCAATAGACACATGTCTCAAAGAAAAATGTGTGTAAAATTGAAAAGAGTCACCATATAATTAATCGTCAACCACACATACATAAGAAGGAAAATACATATAATTTTACTAATGGAGTGCTATTAATTTAGAAAAAATCTTATAAAAAATAGTTAATTATTTTCTTTTATGGACATAATTTAATTGTGTAGCACGTGCTTAGCACTGGTCCTTAGGAAGAAAATAAAAAGGTTGAAGAAAAGACACTAAGAGTGGGGACTCGGTGGGGGAGTGCGACTGACAGCTGCCCCAAGTGTTACCGACGATGGGCGGCCGGCATCTGCCACGACATGCCGAGGTGTAGGTAGTGGCGGAGGGCGGTGGTGATCCGAACTCTTGTTTCACATGAAAGCTCCGGGCCCCGGACACACGGGGACCGCAACCAAGTGACGCCTGTGGCTGGTTTTGCCGGATCAACCCCGGTAGTGCGATGACGGCCTTGATTTCTGTGCTATCCGAAATCAGCGACGCTCGTCGCCCCGTACGCCTGCCCACCCGCCGTGGTGGTGGGACATCTCTACCCACGGATCGCGACATAATGAAACCCATGTGAATTCTGATCGTATTTCCTGCTTTCCTTGCTACATTCCGGATCTCATTACCCCACGACCACGAAGCTGCCTCAACTTGCTGGTAGCTAGCGTGCTCCGCGTGCCGCGGCCGCACACCACAAACACAAAAAGCCCGCTTACGCTACACCTTCCGCGACCGTCCGCTTTTTTCGGTGGTCTGTTTTCAGACTTTGCCCTTTTTCCACCTCCGCCATTCATATCTCGCGTCGCCATCGACTTATCCACATAAAATTTCTTGTTTCCTTTTAAAAAAGAAAAATCATCAATGGAAATCTCACCGCGCTTCAGATCATTTCTAATGCTCTAGATCCTTCCACCGACCGTGTTCAGCCCACATGTTTTAGTTATTAGGAAATATCTATGCTAACTTAGAAGTTAGGTGACAAGTGCAGCAGCTCCTGTCATCCATCCATCCAACGTGGCTTTGCTCCACTTGCTCGCCAAGCCCTCCATCTAGATCTTATTCCATATATGTGCTGGTATATGTGGGTGCTGATATACTATGGGTTCTTTTTTCCAGTTTCAGCCCAAGATGATCTCTGGACTTCATAGATAAACGCCAATACGATGATTTTTTTTATCCCCCCTTTTTTTTCCGAAATCACTTCAAATTCTCCTCACAATGACCTTTAGCCAAAAACAGGGATTTTGATGAAGTGGGACCCAGTAAATGAAAAATAGGATCTTAATTTCTATTTATTAATCCAACCCCCTAACATGGTCTGATACCAATATGACCTTGATTCATCTGATAGTCTTGTGCATAGCAGAGAGCCAGCCGGATCCCTCAGTAGTCAATCCAACTATTCTAGTCGACGCATGCCAGGAAAAAAAAAAACTAATCATGGTCGGCCGACTACCCAATAGTCAACCCATGTAACCTATCTACAAAGATGTACGCATACATATGTGGCATCTTCAAAAGTATGTCTTCAAGCTTATTGAGTGCAACTAGATGGTTCGAAGAAATTCAGCTATTATTTGCCAAAAGGATCCCATATATTCTATCAACGAGAGGTGTAGAGTTAGAAATTCAGCTTATGTTAGGTGTTGAGGATTACATTAAAATGCAACACATCACATTTGGTGCCACGATCACTAGCTTCCTCTAAGCTAGAGGACGGGTCTGGTTTTCTTTCCTCTGCCTAACACTTTGTATCCGACAACCAACTTATAAATGAAAAAACTTATCAATGAAGATGAAACCACGCTGGGGATCCTTTTCTACGTTCTAGATCCATTCTGACCGGCAGTGTTGGTTCTACACGGTCAACAACTAGTTATCGATACAAAAATCTACAGCTCCCGTCGTCCAGCCATCCACCTTGACTTTGCTGGATTGTTTGACACCAATTCCTCCCATTCAACATATGGTAATGAGGACGAGATTGGAAGTGGGTGTTGATACACGGGCTTCCTTTTCCATTTCCAGCGGAGGAATTGATCGTCATCTGTTATCTCGTTGATCAGCAATATCAGAATTTTTCTTCTCATGTTTTTTCGTCATTCTTTACGAAAAGAATCGCTTGAGCAAGCAAATGCGCAACAAGTTCAGCAAAATTTACTAAACAAGGAAACACTGCATCTGCAACCTGCCCCCATGCGGTGTATCATTGATCTGGCACCCAGCAGTAGCAGGCCCTAAGGCCCATACAGATTCAGTCGGGTTCACAAGTTCAGCACCCCCTGCCGGTTTCTTCTTCCCTCCGCCCATACGAACTGCTGCGTTTGGCACCACTCAAAACTACCACACAGTTTCATCTGTATGGGCAGTATCTTGGTCAATTGCGCATCGACTGACACAAAAATCTGTATGGCTTACTGACACAATTCCCATAGTTACTTCTTTCTCTAACTTACATTGCTTATCACCGCGGCCAATTAAGGTGTCAAAAAATTAGTTCCAAGTCAGACAGTAGACTCAAATTTCCTAACTGTCAAACCTCAACATATGCTCTAATCCGGAATTTGTTCAAACGTCTAAACTCTAAACCGAACCCCACTGAAAAAATTATTCTCGAAACCGAATCTATGGATGAGTTTTCTAATAAATTGCTGATGAATTATCAGTTGTACTATATAATATATCGTTGTATATAATTGAATTAGCAAAATATTTGTTATGCCTCAAAGCTTAATCCTACGTGGTGTGGCAGTTATATTCTAGGTATTGTCTTGGTTTGAGTCCAATCCATGTTCTTACTTGGATTTGGATTTGTATTCCTATTTGGAGTTGGAGATGGCTTTGTCTACATGAAACTTAGACTCTTATTGTGTGCTAGACTCCTATTAGGATTGTTTATTCCTAGTTGAAGTTTTATGGCATAGAGCCTATAAATAGGACCCTAAGAGCATGAGATTTTCTTGTACCGAAAAGTGTCAATGTACAGTGTTGTATAGAAGAGAGTTCTCTCTCTTCTTTGGGTGTAACCTTCTAAAGGTTTTTCGAGTTCTCTCTCTGTGAGGGTATCTCTCCTTTGTAATCTTCTTGCAATAGTGAAATTCTTTCTCTTCCCGTGGAGTAGGTCGTCTAGATCGATCCACGTAAATCATGTGTTCTTTAGTTGTGTGGTCGTTCTTTTCGTTCTCGTCTTGTTATTCAGCTGCAAACTCATCGTATTCTATCATTCAAATCCTAACAAATTGGTATCGGAACCTTGTGTTCAAGATCCAAACCATGACGAATCTATACAAGATTGAAAAGTTTGATCGCAAAATCAATTTCAGACTGTGGCGGATCACGATGTGTGGTGCACTTCTTCAACAAGGAGTCGTTACAGCTCTGGAAGGGGTCGAGAAGATGTCAGCCACTATGAAGGACAAAGAAAATAAGGAGATGAACTAGAAGGATCTTACCACCATCCAGTTATCCTTAGACTACAAGGTTTTGGTTGAAGTTACCAAACAAACTACTGTTGTAGAGATTTGGAAGAAACTTGAAGATCTCTACATCCTCCTCTATCTCAAATGATCCCGCAAAAACGGTCTCCTCTACACTAGTCATGGTACCTTAAGATGCATGGTTTCTCTTATGTAGATTGGGCAAGCTTTGTCACTGAATGATGATCTATGACTGGATATTGTGTCTGTTGGTATGTATGCCCTGAGAGCCAATCATGGGATGATTGGTGGGATACATTAAGATTGATTTGATAAACATCAAAGGCAAGCTTCCAATTCTTTCTGGTTCAGTCATGTGAGATAGTGATAGAACATATTGAATGTCTAGAGAATGACAATATTCAATGACGTATGCTTTCAGGTTGAGGACCTGAACGATGAGATCATACGAATGCTAAGAGTTTGTACATTCTTGTTATGTCCCTAGTCGGATGTCATTGTGGAAGGTAGATAGACAGCAATGACACACAAGGCTAGATTGTGGTGTTGGTTGATGACAGAATCTCATTAGTCATGATATAGAGATATCAAACCAAACACATAGGTACTTGTTAGAGAACAAGTGTACCGGACAGACCCACCGTGAGTTTGACACATGGAACCATGACATGGTAGTCACAGTCAGTAATCACAGTGATGGCGGTGAGTGTGATTCTTTGACCTAAAATCACTACACTCAACACATGTCGTTGGGCACACTTTGACATCATCAAACACAGTCCTGAAACATGGGTTGTTATAAAGGTGATGATTGGGTGGCTTTGACACATGGGGCTTTTGAGGGGTGAGTGATAGATATGGGATTTGTCCCTCCTGATGGAGTTTGATATCCAAGGTCACTTGATGAGTAGGGTTGAGATAGGCGTGCGCACACATGTGTGAATCAGTATGTGATATTGATGTCATACATATCTCATTCAATTTGAAAAGTTTGATCGCAAAATCAATTTCAGACTGTGGCAGATCACGATGTGTGGTGCACTTCTTCAACAAGGAGTCGTTACAGCTCTGGAAGGGGTCGAGAAGATGCCAGCCGCTATGAAGGACAAAGAAAATAAGGAGATGAACTAGAAGGATCTTACCGCCATCCAGTTATCCTTGGACTACAAGGTTTTGGTTGAAGTTGCCAAACAAACTACTATTGTAGAGATTTGGAAGAAACTTGAAGATCTCTAGATCCTCCTCTATCTCAAATGATCCCGCAAAAACGGTCTCCTCTACACTAGTCATGGTACCTTAAGATGCATGGTTTCTCTTATGTAGATTGGGCAAGCTTTGTCACTGAATGATGATCTATGACTGGATATTGTGTCTTCATGAAGGGTAACCTGGTCTCCTAAAAGAGCAAGAAACATAATGTTGTTCCTCACTCAAGCACCAAGTTTAAATATCGGGCTATGGTTCATGTAATCAGTAACTTCTACAAGTAAGGAACCTCATGGAAGAATTAGGATTTCCACAATTTGAAGCCATGAAATTTCAGTGCAATAATCAAGATGCAATTTACATAGCCTCTAGCCTCATCTTTCATAAACATACAAAATACATTGAATTCAAGTGTCAATTCATCAAGAGTGCAGGTTCAATAAAATTTGATAGGACTCATAACAGTACACTCCAAAGATCAATTTGTAGATCTATTTACTACATCCTTACATGGATGTCAGATTAAAATCTTCTGTAACAAATTGGATGCTTATGATATCTATGCACTAGTTTGAGGGGGAGTGTTAATATAACATCCCTAACATGGGTTATTCCATAACCATGAAAGTTTTGCTTAAGTAAATTATTTATAAAATTGAGGAGAGTTTAATTTTCAAGTTTGAGCTTATTTGCAAGTTGTTTGTTCATTATATGATAGTTTGGGTGTAAATTACAATTTACCCAAGATGAGCAGTCATATTGCAAAAAGTCACATTTTGAATATGACTCAAGTTCTTTAGCATCATAAGAGAGAGAATTATGCTAAGGGGTGGCTTGTGGAAAGCCTAAGTTCCAAGTTGGAGCTTGTTTTAATAATGCTTGTGCCTTGTGTACCAATTTTGGTGCAAATTGCAATTTACCCAAAATGTAGGGTTCATATGCAAATTACCACCTCTAGAGTGCCCCTACTCTCTCTCAGCATCATATGAGGAGAGATAAAAAAAGAATCACCATATTTGAATTATATTTGAGTGATGGTATTCTTGGTGATGAAAAGACCAAGAAGTGTTGTATAGTTGAAATCCTAAAATGAGTTGTATTGAGTTGTATTGAGTTGTAGAGCTTATATGGGAGTGCCTATCGTCCAAGAAGCCATATAGGAGGTCCCATATTATTTTGTAAACTCTTGGCAAAGGCCATGATGAGTTAAGCACCTCAAGAAGGTGATGGATATCGGTTTACAACTTTTCTTGGAAAAGTTGTATCGGTTTGTGAATAAAGTGATGTTGGGTTGAAATATCTTGTTCAAAAAGATAACTAATGGCTGCAATATTATCCCTAGATTATCCCCAAGAGTTTTCCATGTCAAGATAAATATGTGTGCATGCATGGACATGTGTCAACCCATGCATGGACATGTGTCACCTAGTAGTATAAGGTGATGAACCTCTTATACACACTCTCTCATGAGCATCAATTATATATACCACTCCTTTCACCTAATAGTTAAACTTTTCGAATCCTACAACTCTTTTTCTCTTAGATATCTTGCATAGTAGTTGAGGAGAAAAGAGGAGCTCGAGCCTTAAGCTTAAGGTGAAGCCATGGTCATCTTCAACCTTGGTTGAAGCATGAATATGGGGTTGTGATTCTTCCTTTCTTTTCTTCTTCACTAAGTTCTTATCTATGGTGATTCTTTGCATATAGAGGATTTGTGAACAAGTCTTGGATCTTTGATAAGTTCATATTCAACCTTATGAATGTGAATCTTTGGAATGTGGAGCTTTGAAGTTGTTCTTGAGGTAGGTTATATAACTTGAACCCAATCATGTTATTATTCACCTTAAATTTTTCTATACTTGTTGGTCTACTTCCAATTTCGATTTTTTTTAATGATTTATGATTCTATGAGTTCTAATAGTTGCATAGGACTGTTGTCCATGAACTAGAATTGTGGCGACCGTCTCGCGAAAACAAGATCAACGAATTTAAACTAATGCGGAAGCATTTTGTTAGCAGTGGAATTACTGAAAATCACTAAAAATTAAAACTTTTTGTAAAGAGATCCTCGAACGGTAAAACTCTTTTATAAAGAAACAAGTTAAGTTATTTACAAACTGATCCATCATTACATCTCTGGATTACTCATCTCGATATTCATGACACTGACTGCCCTGTTAAACTATTCATGAGCAGTATACGAAATTTCTCGAGGCATTAAGCCAAAAATCTCAAATCTACATTAAACATCTACTGAATCCTAGGACCTGAGAGTACAGAGATGACACATAGGACATTCTATATACAAGACTTGACAGACAGTGTCTCCACCTGAGGATCATTGATGTCCCTGATGTTGCTGTTGTTGTTGCTGCTCACCCACTGATGGGTTCCTTCGTCCTCGGGGTCTACCTAAAAAGTTGAATCCCACGGGGGTAAGACAATTGAATAATTGTCCCAGCGAGAGCTATAACTCTTCGCCAGAGGCATTGTTATTGCAAAAATGGAATAACGTTGAGCAGCAGAACTATAAATATTCAACAGCAGGTGAAACATTGTATAAGCTAAGTAGAATAGTATTTTATAAGCAATCATTTCAATTATAACTTGATTAAATGACAAGACATATGTCAATAAGGAATATGAAGAACATGTATACTAGTTATTCAACTAGAGCACTATAAACAATGTATCATCAATCATTGTTTTTCGTAGTTCGACCTAAGCAATTATGCTATACGGCTGATTACATTTTTCAAACATATGTATGCCTTGAGGAGATGAGTTACACCTCCCATACTCCAACCAACCATTACGAAATCGCAATCGGTACCATACATAGGTCATCAGAAGAGCCAGATTCCTATGACCTCATCTTCCTCAGTCAGTGTGAGGATCAACATGCAGGACATGTGGTGTCTCTGCCATAATAGCTTTCCAGGGTATTTTGGCAACTTTGCTATTAGAGTTACAGTGGCATGATGTACTCTCTTCGCCATCGAAGCATTTCTTGTTTATCTCTCATCGATGCAGCATTAACAACATCATCAGGAGATTAGTGATACATCATCCCGACATAAACATATAATGAAGGATTGAGAGATTAAATGTACATCTCACATCAATTCTTATATTAAGACGTAAGGATATTCGCGTCCATAACCCCCACATACTCAAAAGTATGCTCTCCAGGAGTTCCCTTAGGAAAACCTGTTTCACCATCATTTAACTTCTGACAATGATGGATCTATGGTCAGGGCTCTACATGATATTATTTTACTTGATTATTTAAGTATATTATGGCATTCTTTTTATCATCAGGCATGTTTTCAAACATAAACCAATAAGACATTTTCTATAAAGAAAGAGTACTAATTGTATCAAGTTCATATCACATATTGTTAACATTGGGATATCAATCCCTAACCATCTCATCATTATGATTCAGGAATATGGGTGTTCAAACCCTTAGATCATCAAAACACTTGTTACCAAGTAACATATTGCCCTTAAGTCATTTAACATCATGAACATGATTGTAGCAATGCAGATATTTCTCATGGCTCATACAACCTATCAATCTCATATGTTACCTCTTACTAGGCAGCATAGCATGTCATTAATTTCAAAGCTTATAAGGTGCTTTCAATGAATATGACATCACAACCCTTACCTGGATATGCTTACTTCTTTATAAAAACATGCATGACTAACACAATTGATAACATGTACATTATATCTATATCAGCATAATATAAATTATTTCCAAGTCAAGTATAGAACACCATAGTCGTGCTACCTTGCACGGTCGTGCCACAGAAGGTTACCACGACCGTGTTACATCACCACGGTTGGTTTCTAGGTTTAGGGTTTCCTATTCAATTCACTTAGGGTTAACAAACCCCTTTAACTTAAAAAGGCATAGTGGTTCCTCATTTCATAATTCAATCATAGAGTTTCATGCTTAAAAGCATAACCCAGAATTAGGGTTTACTATTCACATCATCACATTTCCCTAGATTAGGGTTTACTATTCATATTACATCACTTTACCCTAGATTAGGGTTTACTATTCACATTTATTAGGATTGCTTCCATTAATGCCTTCAAATTAAGGTTAAGATTCATTAACTATCATAATTAGGGTTTTCATGATCTCACTATGAAGGATCATACCTTAATTAGATATATTCATACATATTGAAAGTTTATTACTTGATTCTCATTCATATAAGGAGTCTTCTCTCTCCTCTTTCTATCAGATGATGTTTACATCACCTTTGATTAGGCTAAGTCAATTCAACCTTGACATAATGGATTATATCATTACTTATTGTGATCATTAAGGCTCACTTATTCAAAGAGTATTAGTCACTCTATCCCATCAAGGGTGTGGCAACACATCCCGCTATCACACAGACGGCGAGGTGTTACGTGAAAACGTGTGGAAATCACCATAACCACAGATTACCAAAAACACAGGTTAATTTAAACCGATTGCAGAAAGCAGGTAAACTAAGAAACTATTACAATTAGGTCCTCATCCTGCAAGGGAACATGTTATATAAACATTTACAAGCTGGATACGTGTCCACATCTTAGGAGATCAGCTGTCTAGCCATCACATGAGTTCAACACCTATTTATATGTACACAACGGCCCATATTCGTCCAGCAGCAGGATATACAAAACATCATTAGCTATACATTGTGAAACAACGTCAAAATGCCTCCAAGGACCTGAGAGTATAGTGATGACTCTAAGACTCTACTACAAAACGACCAAAACAGCAGCATGTCCATCTCTTGCCTTCTACTTCTCTTCTTACTGCTCGGCTGTAACTCCGCGACCACCACCACGTCTAGCTCGAACACCTAAAAAGGGTGTAAACCAGTGGGGTGAGACACACAGTCCCAGCGAGAAACATAACTCCCCACCGAAACCATAAAACCAAAGGAAGATTAAAGTAAAAGCAGTAGATAACTGATAGAAGGTATAACAAGAGAAGTTTATAAAGTAAAGCTATTCATACCATCAAGCTTACCAAGATGTACGTAAGGCATGTACCCAAGTATTTCATTATGGAACATGATTAACAAGATAAGATTTATAAGATCTTACCATATAACATAAGGAATGTATAAGTAATTGTAAGTATAACAAAATTAACTACACAAGCAAGGCCTCAATCAATGTTCTGTCTTTTGCCTTAAGCAATAAATACTATTTGGTTGTATTACATATTATTATTATGCCCTAAGGAAGTGAGTCGTATCGCTCAAATCCAACCTTTGGTTGCGAAACCCAAGTCGGTGCCATACAAGGTCAATGGAAGAGTCGGACTCCATGACCTCCCACCTCGTGGTCAGTGTACGAGTACAACACAAGCAGGACCGCAGTCTCATGCTTAAGTGGCCTCAGCCACAGGGTCAGGCTACCCTCTGCCTAGCCCTCCTCGGTAAAGGTATCGGCGCTAGTGAAATTGAGCCACGGGCATGTTCACCGTGCTCCGAGCCATGAACGCATTCATGCTCCCATATCACATATCCTAAGCCATGGGCATGTTCACCATGCTCTTAACATATTGAGCTACAGTCCTGAATCCACACTCTGGAGTCTACAAGCGCAGTTCCACTCTTACCTCCTCACTTTAGGCTAGGAGCAACCTCACATACTCAACAATATGCACTCCGGGTTAACCCGCAGGAGAACCCATTTCACCATCACCAGCTCCTGACGATGATGGATCTATGGCCAGGGCAAACTACATGATATGTTCCACTGTGATTAGTTAATATATTTCAAGTGGATTGTTGAGGCATCCAAGGTAGTAACACATTCATAACATAAATCTACCTTATTGTGTCCATCATCACAAAGTCCTGGGATCTTCATCCCTCATCACAGGAAACCACTACCTCATAAGGCATTCTCATCACTTGGGACAACAATCTCAGATCATCATCAGAGGATAACACATCAACTAGGCACTTTAGACAACTCAGGTCGTCAGACCGAAACACATCATGCATGTTGTCTCATCCTCAAGAGTGTAACCATCAAAGCAGTGTTACCAAAACACATATACCTCATAGCCTTTTACCTGGCTATGCATCTGTATGAGACACCTGCATGGTTAGTGTGCACAATCATCATGGATTAACAGAAAGATCATATTATCAAACATAGGGCAACATTGATGCTTATACACTTTATCATTCATGCCTCAACATGTGACCATAAACATAGGTCATATCATCAATCAAGGCATCTTACATGCTTATCATTAACTCAACATTATTCATATAATCAATACGATCATAAACAAGGTAATATCAAGACTTCATAGATGTAATCTACCATCTCAATTACCATCAAGCATATCAAGGGTCACCATTATAAACAAAACGTGATAACAAGGACAAGATCTAGCATATAGGTTTTCCAGAAGAGACAAGACCCTCACTAGAAGTGCCCACTAGCCTCATAGAAGTGTGATGGGTAGAGCACCCTCACTAAAGATATATCGGGCAGGGTACTTCCCTCATATCGCCCAAGGCATTCTAGCCTTCTATCGGCCAAGCAACCAGTAAGGATAACGGTTACCACCTCAGGGTGTATCGGGCAACGCTGTGTCGTGCATCATGGGTATCGGGCATCCATATGCAACGTGCAGCTCAGTCTATATCGTGTAATGGTGTGTCATGCAACACAGGGACAACGGCCACAAAGCCTGTCGGGCAGCTGAGCATATGGGCGTGTCGTGCAACCAACTGCTAACGAGCAACCAGGGTGTGTAGCTCAGCCAAAGAGGCGTATCATGCAACGGCACGTCGCGCACTAGGTATATCAGACAACACCCACACAACAAAGCATAAAGCCCAAAAGATGCCACTCTAACAGGCGACAAAGGAAGCATAACGTCCAGCTGATCTCATGTTGTCAGCCAACACACAAGGCTAGGGTCAAGGGGTGACGCCCACCACAGCACTAGCTAGCAAAGCTTCACAACATCAAGGTATAACGAGGTTAAGTGTGTCGGGCAGGGTATTGATCATGGTGTGACGCCTGACACAACAAGGAAGGAACCTGGTGTGTGATGCCCGACACAACACCACAACATGTCGACCAAGGTTCTAGGCCAAAGAAGGATATCGAGCAACATCAACCCCAAGACCATATCGGGCAAGATGCAACCCAACAAGGTCGTCATCAGCCTCAAGCACAAGGGCACCAAAACCCTAATGGATCGAGAAGAAGGCTCACCTCTCAACAACCAAGAGAGAGGGGTCTTGCCTAGATTCTTATCACCAATCGGGCAACCCAAGGATCAACCCTAACAAGGTCTACAACCTCCACAAAGCTCACCTCTTGAATCCATGGTGAGAGAAGGGTGTTGCTCAAGCAACTAGAACACAGGCTCACCTCTCAACTTAAACAAGAGAGGAGTATTGCCCATGTTACTAGAGTTCAAGCTCACTTCTCTAGACCAAGGAGGGAGAGGGGTGTTTCTCAATAAGAAACCCTAGAACATGGTTCGACCAACTAGATGCAACCAAGCAAGAAACCAAACTAGCAACAAACATAGCCGATCATAAGCAACATACAGACAAGAACATATAAGATGGTAATGTAGTTAGGGTTAGGAGTTATGTAACCCGCCTTAAGCAAGCTCCAAGATCCTAGCTCCAAGCACCACCACAAGAAGAGAGCAAGGCACTCTAGGGTTCGGCCACCACTAAAGGAAGAAGGAGACTCCAAGGAAAGGATCGGCCACCAAGCTTGCAAAGGAAGGGCGTGTCATGCACCAAGGGAGAGGGAGACTAAGGAACTAAAGGGATCCTTAGCAAGAGAAAGGAAACCAAGGAAAAACAAGGCAAGGTGTCGCCCACCTAGGGACACTTGTCCATGTGTAAAGCCACCACTCTAACGTGTCCTAAACACATGTCCAAGGCCATTGCCACATGCAAGCATCAAGCTCCAAGTGTCCACTAGTGGTGACAAAAACGAGGTCAAAGAAGGTCAAAGGGTCCATGGGCGACACACCTCTACACCATGGTCGACACACTCCCTAGGCCGACACACCACAGGTCGACACAAAGCATTCTTGCCCGACACAAGGCTCACTTTCCTGACACAAAGGTCCAACAAGGCAAAGGCAAGGCATAACAAGGCCCAACAAGCTCAACCAAGCCCAAGGCAACACAAGCAACGATCCTAACCCTTGCTCTCAACACTAAAGGAAGCATGGAGAGGGAGGAACACCTCTCAAGGTGACAAACTTGCCCACAAACCCTAGACTTGGGTTAATTGCAAGTAGCACCTCCAGCTCTCAACAAAGCACCAACCAACCCTAATCACCTGCTAAAGGTGATTAGCAACCAACTAAGCATCAGGGTTAAGCAAAACAAACAGGATAAGCCCTAAACGGAGGTCAGGGTCCTTACAAAGGGTACCTTTGTAATGTTCACCATTGATTATAACATGCATTAATCAACTAATTACTTGGTCCCTTAATCACTTTAGGTATCTATGAGGTTTAGGTTAATCAATCACTAAACCATATTGACCACTAAGGTATCAAATGATCTTGACCTTTTTAAACCTCAAACAGTCTTGCACACTAAACCCCCAAATGGTCTTGGACTACCCTTGAAACCGTTTGGTGTTGAAGACCGTTTGGTCTTGTTGACTTTTGAAACTGTTTGGTAAAGTGCACACTCAAGACCGTTTGCTAAAGTAGAGGTGAAGACTGTTTGGTCATGAAGACCGTTTGGTCAAGTTTGACTTTGAAACCGCATGGACATAACCGACATTGAAACCGCATGAGACTAAATGGTCTTGAGACCGTTTGGTCCAAACCATCTCAAAACTGCAAGGACCAAAAAGTGTCTCAACCTCTTCAATTGAGTTAGGGCTTCCAATGTTGAACCCCTCAATCGATCATGCACTTGTTAGCCACTCATCAATTGAGTCTACAAGGTCAACCTTCAAATGATTTGACACTCAATTGACCCTCAATTGATCATTAATTAGGGCTTGGATCAATTGGATTAGGGTTTGAAATCGATTCCCCTTCAACATGTTTCAATGTGTCTAGATGAATTGAAACCATTAATCCATCATTCAATTGATCATGACCTAACCCCAAACGGTCTTGGGATCGTTTGGATGACCTCCAAACGGTCTTGAGACCGTTTTCTCAAGTCCACATAAAAAACCAACTCATCTAATTAAGGTTTGGCTCATTGGATTGATCACTAGGTCAACAACCAATTGCACTTCAACTTGTTACTTTTAGATCTTCAACCACTTAACCATAGTCAACCCTAGACATCCAAACGGTCTTGGGTGACCCCCAAACGGTCTTGGGATCATTTGGATATCCTCCAAACAGTCTTAATACCGTTTGCCCATTATTTTATCAAAAACCAAGTCATTCAACTAAGGTTTGAACCCTAGGTTTGGTCACCAAATCAGCAATCAATTATTCATCAACTTGATATCATTGGGCCCTCAATTGGTTAACCCTACTTGACCCTAGACCTCCAAACGGTCTTGGGTGATCACCAAATGGTCTTGAGACTGTTTGGGTGATCCCCAAACGGTTTTGAAACCGTTTGCACCACTCAACCCAAACTTCAACATAATTCTATTATTGAAATCAGCAAATAACCCGATTAGGGTTTAGGTGGTTGATGGGCCTTCAATTGGTGATTTACTTGGAATTGCTTGATGATTTTTGGTGGGTAATTAGTTTACATAATTTACAACAGATCTTCAAATGGTCAATGTCTGGTCAACGCATCCAAATGGTCTTGGACCGTTTGCTTCCATGCGTTCTTGTGAAACTGATTGAACTCAAACGGTTTGAAACCGTTTGCTCCAAACGGTTTGGCAAACCGTTTGCTAAAGTTGGGCGACCGTTTGTTAAAGTTAATTCTTGGATAAAAATAGGAATTAACGTCATCATATTCTACCTCAAGAACAGGGGTTGTTCTTCACGGAAAAGATATCAAGAACACACAAAGGTGTCTAAAAAAGAAGTATAAGCAACGATTCTAGGAAAGAAAAATGCAAAAGCAAAGCTTAAGGGTTTAGAGTTATAAAACCCGCCTCTAGGACTGATCCAGAGCTCCAAGCTTCGTAGCTTTAATGGTGGCTTGAGCTCAAGTAGGTATCCAAGGTTCGTTCTTCAAGTTTTGGATGGAGAAGATGGCTAGAAAGAAGAATCGTGTGAAGAAAACTAAGAAACCAACCTTGTTTTAGGGTTTCCACCATGAATTCGAGTTAGATGATGATAAACACTTACCAAGTCATCTTGGTCATCCTTCCTTTGCTCCAGAGCTCCTTATTGGTCGGCCAAAGCAAGAAAATAAGAAAAGGAACTAAGGGAAATGATCCCTAGCTTTGTTGATAAGGATGGTTTATATATTTATGGGTATTTTCAAGGCAAAGAAAAAGATTGTTATCTCTTTTATTTCCTAAACATATCCACCAAGGCCTGCTCCATCCTTGGCCACGTTTTCCACCTACTAGACTCATGCAACTACTCCATTATCCAAGGTTTACTCCATTATCCAAGGTTTAAAGGAAAAGAAACCAAAACACCTTAAAGAGTTGTTTATTAATATCCATCTTTATTGGATATTACTTAATATATTATTAGTGTGAGTAATTTCCACTTCTACCATGATCATTCAAATGAGGTGCCCTTCTCATTTTATTTGCTCCACTTGATGCCAAGAAACATGAGAGATCCTTTAGAGGTATATTTTACATGTTGGACCCTAGGTTTTGGGTAATTTACACATTACACCAAAACTAGGTTTTAAAGCACAAGGATTGCTCTACAAGCTATATCTTGGTGCTCAAGCTTGTGGAATCCATAACACCACATCATATTCATTCTTATGATGTCTCAACATCTGAGGAACATCTTATCATGTGAAATTTTCAAGTTAACCCTTTTATTTGGGTAATTTGCACATTAGTCCAAAATTAACAAAACAATGTTCCAACATTATTCAAAAAAGGACTGAAATAGAAATATAAGTTCCTCAAAAGCTTTAATTATATTTCAAAGGATAAACACAAGCATCTAATTACTCAATTAAGAAAAACACCTAGGGTTAGTACATAACCCAGGTCAGGGATGTTACAAGAATAGTAAGGGACGAAGTCTAGAGCTTGATGATGATGACATCATCATGGCACAAACTGATATCGGGTTGAAGCACCTCTAACCCGATACGGTAATGAAACCTAATATGGTGATATGAAATCCATTATACCTTGGAACCCCACACCCCTATCATTTTGTACATTTGTATTGGTTGAAAAAGGATTAACCAATTGTCTAGGATGTCACTCAACACATGGTAGGTTGATACTTTGAAGGTTTGAAAAGATATGAGCATAAGGGTCTAACCCGATATGCAAAACCCTATACTTGAGTAACCCAATATAAGTGACACACCTCTAGAACAATATGGTGATAAGCACACACTTCTTGGATGATATGATGGTAAGCACACACCTCTTGGACGATATGGTGATAAGCACACACCTCTTGGACGATATGGTGATAAGCACACACCTCTTAGACGATATGGTGGTAAGCACACACCTCTTAGATGATATGGTGGTAAGCACATACCTCTTGGATGATATGGTGGTAAGCACACACATCTAGCCCGATATGGTGGAAGCACCTTAAAACCAATATGGAGGTAAGCACCTCAAATCTGATATACTTGATTGAGTAACACATGAAGTGTGTTATGTCAAATTATACATTAAGATGTAAAGCGTTTAATGCATTTTGATAAGTGTAGGCCAATGTGCCTTGAGAAAAGGGTTGAGCCAACTTAATAAAGTATGATGTAATCAATATCCTAGTGAAGATGAGAGAGAAACTCATACTTTGTGTGATAATCATTTAATGATAAATGATGAGAATAAACAAGTACGATTGAATACTTATGATATCAATGTATTCTCCTAATATGTGTGGAGATATGAATTAGGGTTTTGATTCTTGATAATATGAATTTAAAACCCTAATCGGCTAAAAAGGGAAACCCTAACCCTAACAATGGGAAGGTCGTATTTCTCTTGTATTGCATGGTGATGATATGTACTTGATATTATTTTTATCATGAAATACTAACTATGCAGGTATCATGAGATGATGAGCATAGCCAAGTATGAGCTATGATGTTTCATATAATACAGATTAAATGGGCCTTGTGAGCCATGTGAAATACTTGTGCAACAAGTATAATGTATACATGGGTCTGAGGACCTAGAGGTAATAGTTACCTGATAAGAGGTGACAATATTCAGTGATAAACTAAGGGTTTGAATACCCAGATCTAGCAATCATGATGATGATAATGTTAAGGGATGAGAATCCTCAGTAATGTGATAAGGGACTAAGATCCCAAGTGTTATGCATTCAACTTGTTCCAAAGATTATGAAAGTACTTGGTAAATGTATTACACCTTTCTTTGTAACATCTGTTATAATTCTTACTTGTAACTTGGTTGATGCTAAAATATACTGTAATGCACCTAATTAATTAAGTGGAACCTTATCATGTAGTTTCCATGGTCATAGATCCATTTAGTGTCAGAATTTGTTGAATGGTGAAACGAGTTTAATTTTTTAATATGTGGGGGTAATGGGAAAAAATATCCTTACGTCCAAATAGGGTTTGTTGTGTGATCTCCCTCATCATCATAAGAGTATGGCTATATGCCATGACTCCATATTAATATATCGGGGATTGTTGTGTGATCTCCCTGAAGAGAGTGCACGCTGCGGTTGTAACTCTATAGCGAAGATGCCACTATACCCTGGCAAGCTAATTGTAGTTTGACATGTGATGTCACTACCAGTGGTCTCGTACTGACCAACACAGGTGAGGTCTTGGAAGCCGACTCTTCTTTTGACCTTGTATGGTACTGATGCTTTACGTAGTCGTGGTCGGTTGAAACATGAGCGGTATACCTCATCTCCTCAGGGCTTAAGTGTGATTGTAAATATGTAATCAGACGTGTAGCATATTTGATTAAGGATTGAATACGGAAAGACTGGTTGATGTTACACTACTTTTATACATCTTAAATGGATAGATGTTATATGTGTTCTTCAAATTCCTTATAAAGTGAAGAGATAATTTATTGCTCTATTATAGGTAGTTGCATTGCTTTAAAAGATGATATTGCTTTGTTCTACTTATAAACAGTGATTAATCTTGATTATTAATATAAAAGATCCTATGATCAGTTTTATACTGTTTACCTATGATAATAATGTTGTTGGAAGAGAGTTATATCTCTCACTAGGACTTTTTTCTCACCCTATTCGTCCCAACATTTTAGGTGGATGCGGACGAGGAGGTAGAGATTGTACTGCAGAGGGAGGACAACAGCAACAGGGATAGCAATAATAGCTCAGGTTGAGTGTGTTGTCTATCATGTCTTATAGATAGAATTCCTATGTGTTGTCTCTATACTCTCAAGTCCTTGGGAGTTAGTACGTAATGGTTTTATAAATGATCTGAGATTTTGTCTTATATGCCTCGAGGTTTTAGTTGCTTATGTATATGTTTGGGCAAAGCAACTGGTATATGATATCCTCGAGATGAGATGGTATAATATATGTACAATGTGAACCATGATGTATATATTGCTTTGGTTCTTTCTTTAAGAGTTTCTTGGCAATTGATCTCTTTGCAAAATGGTTTTAATTTTTAGTGATTTTCATTAATGTGTTGCTAATGGTTATTCTGCATAATTACTGTGATGATTTGGCTGTTGATTTAATAGCGGTCGTCACAAGTTTTTGGTATCAGAGCTTAGGGTTTGCTGAGTCTACATAGACATAGGATTAAGGTTGTTGAGTCTGTTCTAGTATCCTCCAGTTTATCTTATAGTGACTTCTGCTCATATAGGAAAAATAAAGCTGAAAGATGGTTGGAGCACACGAAGAACACATTGTTGAGAGCAATATTACTACACCAGTAGGAGGTGCAAGGGAACAAGCTAGAGAGGAATCAGTGCCTGAGAATCCCCATCTTGATGAAAACATGCTAGAAAACTCATCCTTTCATGCTCTTTTGGGGCAGTTCATGACCACAATAACACATATGACAGACTGGATGCCAGCACCAGCACCTAGGGCACCAATTCCCAATGAGGGACATGGGTCTGGTAAGACCTTTGAGCGATTATGATGGGTAGGAGCCACTGAATATGTCGGTACTACTGACCCAGTAGAAGCAGATTTATGGCTCACTGAGCTAGAAAAAGCCTTTAGAATCCTTAGCATCCTAGAAACTGGTAAAGTTAGGCATGTTATATATCTTTAAAAGGAAGTGTTGGCCATTGGTGGGCCATTGAAGAAGAGAAAAGATAGGGTGTTGAGGTCAGATGGGAGGAATTCTGACGTGAGTTTGTCAGTAGATATTTTCCCAGGACTTATCTAGATGAGAAAATCTCACTGTTTGAGCATATTAAACAAGGACCAATGAAGATTAGTGAGTATGAAGCTAAGTTCATGGAGCTTATGTGGTTTTGTCTACACATGGCTACTATGGAGGAGGAGAGGATTACGCGTTTTGAGAAGGATCTGAATGTTGAGTTATCCATAGTTGTAGTTGCTCTAGAGAATAGAGAGAGGTTTGCCACCTTTTTGGATTCAGTTAGGTGGATAGAGAGGTCTGTGACTGAGAAACATGAGGCTAACAGTAGGAAAGGACCTACCTAATTCTAGGGACAGAAGTTTGGAAGTTTCAAGAAACCAAGGTCTCCTGCACCATTAGCACCACAGATGTTCAATGCACAGATGTAGTAGACGTCAAGAAAGGGTAGAGGCCATAGTTTTCTACCAAGTGGAGCCCACAATATGACATCAATGTCAGTAACAGGACCATCTAGACCACAGCAGGATAGAAATTGCTTCAAGTGTGGGCAGACAGGACATATGATAAGGGATTGTCTAGTTAGAGACATGGAGGCAACCCAACCACTGAGGTAGAGTCAAAAAGGCTCTCAGAGGCAATAGTTTAGCAGTGGCACATGAGGACGTGGACAGGCATCCCAATCAGGTTCATCTGCACCAAACAACAGAGTATGGAGTCGGCAACAGGCAACAACAAGATTCAATGCTATGAATCAGCCGGAGGCAGTAGTCAATCTACGAGTCATGACATGTCAGATGGAATTATTTCATTCTGATATGTCTTCATCCTGCTTTGTATCTATTTTGATTGATCCGGGTGCTACACATTCCTCTATCACTCAAGAATTGATTCATGACTGCAATATGACTGTTAGTCGTAGAGCAGATAATCTATTATTAGAAACTCTGTTAGTCAGATATGTAGTGTTGCGGGAGGTATGTTCTCCATGTGTTCTTTCTTTTTCATAACACAGCATTGAGGTGGATCTTATACCACTTGAGATGCACGGGTTTGATGTAATTCTTGGGATGGATACCCTAGAAAAGTATAAGGATGTCTTGGATTTTGGTTCCAAGCAAGCTATGTTCGTAGACAGTGATGAGACATGGGCCTTTCAGGGGGACAAAAATATTTTTCCAACCTATCTAGTATCAGCAATGGTAGTTGAGAGATTGATGCGACAAGGATGTGAAGCATTCTTGGCACATGTGGTAGACACCAAAGTAGAAAGTCCTAGTCTTCCTGAAGTTCCTATTGTCAGGGAATTCAAGGATATGTTTCCTGAAGAATTTCCAGATATTCCTCCACCTCAAGAGATTGATTTTGAGATTAATCTAATTTCGGGTACGCAACCCATAGCCCAAACACCTTATAGGATGGCGCCTGTTGAGATGGAAGAACTCAAGAAATAGTTACAAGAGTTGCTTGAGAAATGTTTCATTCGACCGAGTACTTTGCCATGGGGTGATCCAGTTCTTTTTGTTAAAAAGTAGGATGGGACTATGAGATTATGCATAGACTATACATAGCTTAACAAGGTGACTATAAAGAACAAATATCCTCAGCCAAGGATAGATGATCTGTTTGACTAGTTGTGTGGTGCAACAATGTTCTCTAAGATAGATCTAAGGTCAGGATATCATCAGTTACGTATCAAGGAGGATGACATACCTAAGTCATCCTTTAGGACAAGGTACGATCATTATGAGTTTGTATTTATGTTGTTTGGACTAACTAATGCACCAGCTACATTCATGGAGCTGATGAATAGAATCTTTTGGCCATTCCTTGATCAGTTCATAGTGGTCTTCATAGATGGCATCCTGATATACAGTAGAGATGGTCAACATCATGAACAACACTTTTGTCAAGCATTGACTTTGTTGAGATAGCACAAGCTATATGCTAAGTTTAGCAAGTGTGAGTTCTGGTTGTCAGAAGTGTCTTTCCTAGGACACATCATATCTTCTTTAGGAATTTGTGTTGATCCACAGAAAGTGGAGTCTGTTTTAGAGTGGGAACAGCCCAAGATACCAACTGAGATTCGCAGTTTCTTAGGTCTGGCAGGTTACTATAGAAGTTTTATTAAAGACTTCAGTTCTGTAGCATTACCCCTAACTAGGTTGACCAGGAAGGTGGTTCCTTTTATCTGGAATGACAAGTGTCAGCGTTCTTTCTAGTTGTTGAAAGAAAAGTTGACTAGTGCACCTATGTTGGTTTTACCTGAGCAGGGAAAGGGATATATCATTTTTTGTAATACCTCTAAGAATGGTCTAGGATGTGTGCCGATGTAGAGTGATCATGTAGTTACTTTTGCTTCCCGAAAGCTTAAGAAATGTGAGGAGAATTATCTGACACATGATCTAGAGTTAGCTGTAGTAGTCCACCCGTTAAAGATTTGGAGTCATAATCTTTATGGAGAAATGTCTCAAATTTTTACATACCATAAAAACTTAAAGTACATATTCTCACAACATGAGTTGAACATGAGACAATGTCGCTAGATGTAATTAATCAAGGACTACGATTGTACAATTGATTATCATCCAAGAAAAGCTAATGTAGTGGCAGATGCACTAAGTAGAAAATATTCATCTCTGCCCATAGATAAAGCACAGTTGAATTCTTTAATGTGCTTTAAACGGGACATGTTTGTCTCTTTGAGACAAATAAATGTACAGTTAAAAGTATCTTTGTTAGTTGGATTGTTGGCCGAGATACATGTGAAACCTACTCTGAGACAACAGATTAAAGAGGCACAACAGGCTGATATTGTGGTTCAACAGATCATATCAGAGTATGGTAGTGAGAAACGGGACGATTTCCATGAGCCAGAGGATGAGGTAGTATGTTACCATGGTAGGATGGTAGTACGTGATGCCACTGACTTAAGAAATATAGTTATGGAGGAATCTCATTCATCCATGTATGCAATGCATCTAGGGAGTACTAAAATGTATCATAACTTAAAATATATGTATTGATGGCCTAGTTTGAAGAAGGATGTAGCTGAGTTTTTTATGCGGTGTCCAGTGTGTCAGCAAGTTAAAGAAGAACACCAGAAGCCTGCAGGAACATTGCAACCCTTACCTATACCGCAGTGGAAATGGGATCACGTGACAATGGACTTTGTGGTTGGTCTACCCAGAACAGCCAAAAGTCATGATTCCATTTGGGTGATAGTTGATAGGTTGACTAAGTCATCACATTTTCTTCCTGTTAAAACAACATATACTTTTGAAAAATTTGCATAGATCTACATATATGAGATAGTGCGATTACACGGAGTTCCAGCCACAATTGTGTCTGATAGAGGTCCCCAGTTTACAAGTCATTTTTTAGAACGACTACATAAAACCTTGGGTACGCAGTTAAAGTTTAGCACAGCTTTTCACCCTCAGACAGATGGACAATCTGAAAGGACTATACATACTTTGGAGGACTTGCTTAGGGCATGTGTTCTTCAGTTTGTAGGAAGTTGGGACTTACACTTGAGCTTAATAGAGTTTGCCTACAACAATAGTTATCAGAAAAGTATTGATATGGAACCATATGAAGCATTATATGGTAGACATTGTAGATCTATGTTATGCTGGTATGAGACAGGAGAATGCCAACTTTTGGGTCTTGAATTAGTGCAACAGACAACTGAAAAGATTAAAGTAATACAACAATAGTTGAAGACTGCACATGATAGACAGAAGTCATATGTCGATAAATGTCATAGACCTTTAGAATTCCAAGTTGGAGATATGGTGTATCTCAAGGTCTCTCCTTGGAAAGATGTTCTCATATTTGGGAAAAAGGATAAGTTTGCTCCTAGATTTATGGGACCTTACCCAGTGACAGCACGGATTGGAAAGGTAGCCTATATGTTGTAGTTGCCACCTGAGCTGCATAGACAACATCCAGTGTTTCATATATCTATGCTGAGAAAGTGTCATCCTGATACAGAGTTGGTGTTGCAACCTATAGAGGTAGAATTGAATGAAGATATATCCTATATGGAAGGTCCAATGATGATTCTTGATAGAAGAATCAAGAAGTTGAAAAAGAAAGACATATTTCTTGTGAAAGTTCTTTGGCATCACCGTAGAATTGAAGAAGCCACATGGGAGCTGGAGGAAGTACCCTTCTCTTTTCTCTTGAGATTTCGGGGATGAAATCCCTATTAGGGGTTGATAATTGTAACATCCCTAACTTGGGTTATGACATAACCTTGGAAGTTTTGCTTAAGTAAGTTATTTATAAATTTGTTTTAATCTTTTGAAAATAATTAAGACTCAAGGAGAGTTTAATTTTCAATTTTGAGCTTATTTGCAAACTGTTTGTTCATTATATGATGGTTTGGGTGTAAATTGAAATTTACCCAAGATGAGGGGTTAAATTGCAAAATGTCACATTTTAAACGTGCTTCAAGTGCTTTAGAATCATAAGAGAGATAATTATGCTAAGGTGTGGCTTGTGGAAAGCCTAAGTTCAAAGTTGGAGCTTGTTTGAATAATGATTGTGCCTTGTGTACCAATTTTGGTGCAAATTGCAATTTACCCAATATGTAGGGTTGATATACAAATTACTACCTATATAGTGTCCCTACTCTCTATTATCATCATATAGAGGAGATAGAAATAAAGATGCACCATGTTTGAATCATATTTGAGTAATGGTATTCTTGGTGATGAAAAGACCAAGAAGTGTTGCATAGTTGAAACCCTAAAATGAGTTGTATTGAGTTGTAGAGATTATATGGGAGTTCCTATCGACCAAGAATCTATAGAGGAGGTACCATGTCATTTTTTCAACTCTTAGAAAAGGCCATGATGAGTTAAGCACCTCAAGAAGGTGATGGATGTCGGTTTATAACTTTCCTTGGAAAAGTTGTATCGGTTTGTGAATAAAGTGATGTTGGGTTTAAATATCTTGTTCAACAAGATAACTAATGGCTGAAATCTTATCCCTAGATTATCCCCAAGAGTTTTTCATGTCAATATAAATATGTGTGCATGCATGGACATGTGTCACCTAGTAGTATAAGGTGATGACACCTCTTATACACTCTCTCTCATGAGCCTCAATTATATATATCACTCCTTTCACTAACTAGTGAAACTTTTCAAATCCTACAACTCTCTTTCTCTTAGATATCGTGTGTAGTAGTTAAGGAGCAAGGAGGATCTTGAGCCTTAAGCTTTAGGTGAATCCATGGTCATCTTCAACCTTGGTTGAAGTATGAATCTCGGGTTGTGATTCCTCCTTTCTTTTCTTCTTCACCAAGTTTTTATCTATGGTGATTCTTTGCATATATAGGAGTTTTGAACAAGTCTTGGATCATTGATAAGTTCATATTCAACATTGGGAACGTGAATCTTTAGATCTTGGAGCTTTGAAGTTGTTCTTGAGGCGGGTTATATAACTTGAACCCAATCATGTTATTATTCACCTTCAATCTTGCTATACTTGTTGATCTACTTTCAATTTCAATTTTTCTTGAATGATTGATGATTCTATGAGAATTGTTATATACTTATATGTGTTAGGTTATTAATAAGTGTTACTGTTAATTTTGTTTTGAAGAATTTTCAGCTCACTAAACTAAGTAGATTCACAAATACAGATACTGGCAGAAACGATAAGTTTCAGCCAAGGATTGCAAAGGATAGGTGTATCAACTGCATAATCTTGTGGATACATCAACAGACCCAAAATCCTGGGACTCTGCTATGAAGTTTTCTGCATAATCTGAAGATTCGTCAGTCTTGTTGATTCTCCTGTTGTTTCCTCATGCTGCTTCAAACCCAATTCAGTGGCTTGAGGCACGACTCATTCTATAGGTTTAATTTGATGTGGTTATGAATATAATGGGAACATCAAAATCCCTCTGAGATGTTATGTTTCTGAATCATGTATCCTTGTGGAAATTTTATAAAAAAACTTTACATAGGTATCTCTCCTTCTCGCAAAGCTTAACAGACTAATTACATGGTTCATGTGTCCATATCCTTGTGAAGAAATATTTCATGGGCAAGCTTATCTCTGAACCTATCTTAGGATTCTATGTTAAAAAAGCTACATAATATACAATAATGTGCCCGGACAAGAGTTGAATTGTCTTCTTTTCCAAGATGGAATAGTCGCCAGGCATTCACGACTATGAAGTTCAATGAATAAATTCTCATGTGCATGACTTGGAGTTATTGTGCCTCTTTGTAGTAAAATTTATTATCTAGTACACAATAGAATGATCCATAGATTTAGATGGCCTAAAATAATCTCTCTATGCTTAAGGTGAAGTTATCCCATTGATACATATAAGGTGTTGAGTTGAAGATTAGATGAGATCAAACTAGTTAAGATGGAATACATGGAGAGCTACTTAAGATGGATGGTTAAGAGAAGAGGAGGGAAGATGTAGATGTAGAGAAGCAAGAAAAAGAGTAGACGTAGGGAGGGCAATATTCTACTACCTTTATCTTGAAAAGCAAGAAGAAAAGTAGGGGAGGAGTGGTAAGATAAGCAGAAGGAGACACGTGAAAAACCAACATGAAATAAGAGAAGGGAGATGGGAAGAAGACATGGAGCAGGAAAAAGAGGAGGTGAACGAACATTTTTGCAGCTACTGAAGCTTAACTAACTAATATTGGTAGGGCAAGAGCAGTGTAGAACATGAGGTAGGGATTTGGGCAAGGTTTGGGTTTTTTTTCGTATGCTTAAGCTTAAGTGGGTAGGGATGGTGTGTGTTGGATGTGTCCATGGAGTGTCCAAGTCGTGTCCAACACTTCAATATTTTTTTAAAAAAAGTGGACATGTCAGAGGCGTTTCCGCCACGTGTCCAGGCATGTCCAAGGTGTGTCCATGTTGGACACGCATTGGACACAGACATGGCAGCCTCCGGGAAGTGTCCGTGCTTCCTAGATCCACATGTATGAAATTATTCTGGGGCAGTTGAAACACACTTGACTCAGACTGGTTTCTGTTGGCTTTTGAAAACATTTTTCCATGAGTCACTCACTTGTTTGAGCTCCCTAAACTTTGCTTTTATACACAATCTATGAATCAATGATACTACAATCTAAACTTTTATCTTTTATTTTTCTCTTGTTTAGTTTTGGTTTTTAGTTGTAATGTGACCGTTAACTTCTTGTGTATTTGTATGCAGATGGATTTCTTACGGGATAGAAATTGGATGTATATTGCTAATAGGATGCAAAGTGAAGTATTCCAGTCTGGTTTACAAAAGTTCATCGAATTTGCACGTACCCATCAAATGCCACCCAGACCGGGAAATTTAATTTTCCCTTATAAAACATGCTCGAATAGATACATTAAATCAGAGGATGACGTATTCTTACATGTTTTACAAAAAGGATTTGTCTGCGGCTATGATGTTTGGACATATCATGGGGAGATGATTGGGAGGAATACAATAAGTGCAACATCTACTAGGCCTGCATCTAGAAGTATGCATCAAATGTTAGGAGATATATTCGGAATGGGCGATACAAGTCATGCCAGTGAGTTTGAACTCGAGGAGGAGCCTGCAAATCTTAACGCCCAACGCTTTTTCAAGCTTCTCAAAGAAGTTGATCAACCACTGTATGAAGGTTGTAAAACTCACTTCAAGTTGTCCTTTCTGGTGCCTCTTTTATATCTGAAGGAGGAGTCTGGATGGTCAAATAATTCTTTTACAAAGTTGCTGAAGTTGATAATCTCAGCCTTTCCAAAAGAAGGTAGTATGTTTCCTGAGACTTATTATGAAGAAAATAAAGTTGTAAAAGACCTTGGCCTCAAAAAAGTTAAAATTGATGTCTGTCGAAATGACTGCATGCTCTTTCGTAAAGGTTCATCAAAGAAAGACACGTGTGATACTTGTGGTGAGTCTAGATGGAATGAAAAGACATATAGAACAAAAGGCAAGAAGGTAGCTGAAAAGGTGATGTATCACTTTCCTATTAACCCTCGTCTGGAGAGACTTTACATGTGCCCTTCAGTGGCAAAAGATATGATGTGGCCATTTAAAGAAAAAGGAAATGATGTTCGTATTCATCATCCCTCTGACACAGAAGAATGGATCTCAATAGATAGAGAATTTCTAGACTTTGCTGCTGAGCCACGAAATGTCAGACTTGCTCTAGCTACAGACGGATTCAATCCGTTTGGACTTATGAGTGCTTCAAATAGCACATGGCATGTACTATTAACCCCTCTCAATCTCCCGCCTTGGCTTCTTCTAAAGGAGCCATACATAATGATGTCTTTGCTGATCCCAGGTCCTCATATGGTTGGGAATGATATTGATGTTTACTTAGAGCCATTAATTGATGAGCTTCAAAAGCTTTGGGGGCAGGGAGTTAAAGTATATGATGCTTATAACAAGAAAAACTTCACTATGCGGGCAATGATCTTATGGACCATAAATGATTTTCCGGCTTATGGTGACCTTTCTGGTTGGAGCACCAAAGGGAAAAAGGATTTAGGTTGCCCATCTTGTAATGTAGACACCTTATCCAAGTGGCTTCAATTTGGCAAGAAACAATGTTATGGTTTCCATCGACGTTTCTTGAAAAGCAATCATATTTATAGGCGTGATAAAAAAACTTTCAATGGAGAACAAGATTTCCGTCAACCGCCTAGGCGCTGGTCAGGTGATGATATACTACAAAAATTTCAGGGTTGCACAAACATCACATTCGGAAAAACTAATAAACGTAAAATCTCTACAAATGGACATCAGCCATTGCCGCCTGGATGGAATAAAATAAGCATTTTTTTTTCGACTCCCGTATTGGAAATATTTGTTGCTTAGACATAATTTGGATGTAATGCGCATAGAAAAAAATGTCTGTGAGAACATATTGAACACTTTGTTGGGCGACTCGAAGAAAAGTAAGGACAACTTACAAGCTCATCAAGATCTAAAACAATGGGGTATCTGAAGGGATTTGTGGCCAGTCGATTCAGGGAGCCATTATTACTTACCTCCAGCATCTTTCACAATGAGTAGTATGGAGAAAGAGAAGTTTCTATCTGTTTTACAAACATTGAAGGTTCCTGATGGATATTCTTCTAACATATCTAGGTGTGTCAACATGAGAGAGAAAAAACTATTGGCATTGAAGAGCCATGATTGTCATGTTTTAATGCAACAACTTCTTCCTATTGCCTTGCGGAACTGCATAGGCCTAGATGTTTATAAACCTATTGCAAGCCTATTTTTATTTTTCAATAAACTTTGCTCATATGCTATTGATGTAGAAGAATTTAAGAAGCTTGAAGAAGACATTGTTGTCACACTATGCCAGTTAGAGAGAGTATTTCCTCCAGTATTCTTTACCATTATGATGCATTTGCCTATCCATTTAGCTTATGAAGCAAGAGTTGTCGGTTATGTACGGTATAGGTGGATGTACCCCATTGAGAGGTACTTGAAGAAACTCAAGAATTATGTCAGAAATAAAGCTCAGCCTACCGGTTCTATTGCTATAGGCTATTTGGAAGAAGAATGTTTGACATTTTGTGCTAGATATCTACCTGATTTTGACACAAAATTCACTCATACTCCTCGTAATGTTGATGACTCTCCTATTAGAGTGGGAGTACCGAAACACTTTGATGTGCAAACTTTAGAACAAGTCCATCGAAATGTACTATTTAATACTGACATGTTCGATGATTACAGAAGGTAATCCGTTTTTTTTTCAATGTTAAATTGTTTCTAATATAGACTAACCACAACTTTTGAATTTTTCCAATAACCAGTGAACACATGATAAAGCTTCAAGAGGCTGAACCAAATATCACACTACGTGCTTTAGAAAAAAACACGCAACACAGTTTGCTAGGTGGTTGAGAGAGCATGTAAGTAATTTAAAAAATTAATCAAAAATTTATTTTGAAAGAGTATTTAATCCCTTCTTATTTTTACGTTGATAAATTAGGTAATACGTATGTGAATTGATCATCCAAAGGATGTTAGTGAGGAGTTGAGATGTATATCGTAGGTTCCTTCTATAGATGGAATGTCATATGAAGACTATTCAGTAAATGGATACCGATTCCGCTCAAAACATGTTGAAAGTACTTCTACTACACAAAATAGTGGGGTCTACTTGGTGGCAGATACATCTAGTTATGCAAGTGGGAGGGATAAAAATCCTATTACGGATACAATTACATATTATGGACAATTGGAGGAGGTCATTGAGCTATGTTATGGTCCAGACATAAAAATACCATTGTTTCGGTGTGCTTGGTTTGATGAAAGTTCTTCTAACGGTTTGCGCATTGACAAATATGGTTTCACACAGCTCAATTTCTCAAGGAGACACAATCAAGATGAGCCATTCACTCTTGCATCACAAGCAATGCAATGCTTTTATGTAAAAGATCTTGATGATGATAATTGGTTCACTGTTTTGAAACTTCCACCTTGAAATTATTCTGAAGTACCTATCATTGAGGATTATATGAGTGGGACACAAGTTCATAGTGGTAACAACCACACAAGTGATGATATCTCCTGGTCAAGGAATGATATGCATGGATCATTTGTTGCTAGGGAGCCCGAGGAATAAAGTTGTTTTGATTAGTTGTTGCAAACCTTAGTGAATGATCGTGCTTGCAATATTTTTCTTTGTGGATTATTATGTTTTGGTGCAAGGATATTGCCTTGTCATTTGTCCCTTTTTTATCTTATGTAGGATGAGGAATATTTTGTGTTGATGTAATATTTTTCTTTGTGGATTATTATGTATTGGTGCAAAGATATTGCATTGTCATTTGTCCCTTTTTATTTTGTGGATTATTATGTGCTTACAATGTTGTACATTTATTCCATAAACTGCTGGACTAACCTCTTATGCATTGCTACAATTGTTATGTTTTCATCTTATGTAGGATGAGGAACACAAGGTCAACTATGAGAGCTTCTACAACCCCGCCACAACCCACTACTACTTCACCTACAGTCTCCTCTCCTTCAACTGAAGTAGGAGATGAGCATGAGGAACTTGAGGATGAACATGACCATCATAGATATGGAAGGGGCCCTGCAAGTGAGGTTAATCTAATTCCAAAACCAGGAGAGCAGCGACACAAGGTGGAATGGAATGCAACAGGTAATGCAGTTGGAAAGAACAGTATAAAGTTGAACAGTTACTGTGGCATATTAGCTAGAAAACCACAAATATGGAGTTTAGATCTACAATGGAGAGAGCAACCACAACTAGCATTTGAAGATAGAAAATCATGCATTGAGGTACTTAAGTAATTACAAAATTTCTTTTAGACTAGACTTAGTGTATATTTTAAGACTTTTTATTGTTTTTTTACATCTCCAAATAATTTCCAGAAATTCTTTGATTTGGGAGATCATCCAAATGCATGGAACTATGTAGATGCTCACATTCACAAAGCTTTACAAAGTTGGAAGTCACGAGTTAAGAAAGATTACTATCTAAAGTATAAGGATAATCCAGATTTGATGAGGAAAAAGGTTGAGCAGAATGCATCATTAGATATTCGTCAGTTTGACAATCTTGTTAAACAATGGTCTTCTGAGAAGTCTGAGGTAATATCAAATTAATATATAATCATTTATGTTTCATGTATAGTGGTTAGTAAGTAAATTTTTTTTTGTATAGAAAATTGCTGCCACAAATAAGGTTAACAGGTCAAAAAAACAAATGCATCATACCACAGGATCCAAACCATGGAGTTGTTATAGGGAGGAAATGGTATCACCTTTCACTTTGTATTTATTTCCAATGAGTTCTAAATAAGAAATTATTTAGCTAGTAGTAATAATCCTATTATTTGATTTATGAAAGAAAACTGCGGAAGGGGAGCCAACTCAAAAAGAATTTTTGAAGAAAGTTTATGAGAACAACCTGTTGGTGGTAATTTATTCAATATTTTAATCAATAATATATTAAATTTTCAAATAAAACTTGTCTAGTTTGTACATTGACTTTGTTCAAATAATGGCAGGATGAGATAACTGATATTGTTGAAAATGAAGTTACAAATGGTGAAGTAACTGATCCAACACAAATCGATGAGGTGACATGTCGTGCCTTCTTGCGTGTAGTCAACCCCGTAAAAAAGAATAGGGTTCGTGGTATTGGACTCGGACATGCTACGGAAGGGAATACTGGGAAAGCTGCCAAAATTCGGTATGAAATGTTATTGCGAGAAAGTATTGCAAAAGATGTAAGTTATTTAACAAATTTGTAAGTATCATATGATATTGTCATTATTGTCTTCTAAAAGTATATTTCATTGTAGGATAAATTAAAAGAGGTTACCCAAGAAATGAAAAATATGCAAAAATCTTGGTCCCAATTTATAACATGGGTGCAACAAAATCAGGTTGTTTGATGGCAACAATTGAGTATCAGATTAAACTTATTGATATAATATTGCAACATAAATAAAATTTATTTTATTCTCTTCTATATTTTCAATAGGCGGAATCAGCTAGAAGTACACAGTTTGGCCCGATGAGTGTGTTCCCAAATCTGCCCCCTTCTGGAGTATTTCAATCTTTTGTTGGTACAACATCGTCAAATTTTGGAGCACAGGTACATATTCACAAATTTAAAGAATTTTAAATTTTTATAAATAACAGAAGTTGAAAATGAGAATCTTGCTTTAAAGGCTCAAATGTTTTCAAACGAGGCTTCTCCTAGTGTGTTTTCTACTCAAGCTACCTCAAATGGTATCAATGGGCCAGGGCTTACATTTCAATCACATGTATGACATTACATACATTTTTTATAATGGCTTATATGAAATAAACTCCTTCTCATACTATCAATTTTTTTTGAAGCCACATTTTTTTCAAAATGGGCCTCCGACTGTTTTGTTTCCCGCTCAAGGTGGTGTGAGTGGATCCCAGGTATAAATATAAAATATATATTACTGATATTTTCCTATTCATGTTCAACTTTATTGAAAAATTAAATTCTTTTCAAGCAGCAATATTTCCCAAATGGTCATCATATTGGTGCGTTTCCCGCTCACGGTGGTACAAGTGGATCATAGGTATTTATATAAATGTATTATCAAATGTGTGGTTATTTATGATCATCTTAAATTGAAAATTTAAATTCTTTGTCAGCATCAATATTTTCCAACTTCAACTCGTACTGGTGCGTTTCCGACTCATGGTGGTGCAAGTGGAGAAAATCATGCAAGGGATACTGCAACGGAAGATGTTCATAATGCTTGAAGAATTGTTATGAAGCCTCACAATTCCATGGATATAGATAGTATTTAGAAAATGTGTTTGAGATCCATAGGACATTAGATCATATGTTCCACCTTATAGTTAACCATTGTCAATCTATCAGAATACTCATTCATCTCATTATTTGTATTCTTCTTCTTTATCATATACTAAACTTTTCTTCTTACCATTCTTTTTTTTTACTTACTCACATAGTTCGTTCTTAGTTTTTCATATTATTTGGTATTTTATTGACATTTTAATTGATGTTTATCAACATGTGAAGCTTCCATGGATTCCATGAGATCCACATTTTAAATTTGTTTTCTAGCTGTTCTTTCCATGTAATTGCTACTGCTATCATGACATGATATAGAAGATAAGACTTGTGTGTGTAGTAGCTGCCATATGGAATTGGTCCCTATGGGAGCACCTGGCTGCCTATACAACCTCCTAGTTCAATACGTTTTCTTTTACTATTGTGCAACTGCTAATCCAGCTACAATTACTTTGAGCACGTACAGAGTAAGTTTTTCCACTTTCAAATAATGTTAAAACAATTCTATATATCTATATAGTTGATGTTGTAATTAAGTTTTCATTTTCTTTTCACAGGTCGGCCCAATCAATTTTACTATAAATGTACTTGCCAAGCTTAAAATTGGGTTCAATATGGACCGTCTTGGAGCTGTATCTGTTGATTCAGTGACTGTAAGTTCTGGTGCATTTTTTGATTGTGTAATGCACCTATGTCGTGATTCATGACTCATAATCATTATTTCATAGATGTTGCTCAGCAAAGTTGGACCAAAATCCCATAATGTGCAATCAGATGATAGAGTGAGAATAGAGACTAGAAAAATCAATCTTCTCATTACTTCCAAAGTTTTCCTGGAGCAGAGAATCTTGACATGATGAACTCCAGTAATAATGAAGATGACAACAGACGATCACATGATAACAAAATTATTCACATGAACAAGAAAGCATAAGTTAATCCCAATTCCCTTACATTTTATTCATCTGTTGCTCTTGATATGTGAAATTACTCTTTTTATATTCTGGTTTATAATAATTTATATTCTAATGACTTCTTCTCAAAGTTCATGGTTTCTCTGATGTTGATAGGGTGAGTTGCTTCATTGATCGGCAGTCTGTCTCCGGATACTGTGTATATGTGGTAGGTAATCTTGTGTCCTTGAAAACCAAGATGCAAACAATGGTTGCTCGTCAAGTGCAGAGTAAAGGGGTTGTTCAAGCTGCAGATCTCTTTACCAAGTCTGTAATGCCATTTGGGTAAATACTATGTTCGATGTTCTCTTGTTATGGGAATTTGTCTATGATGGGTTTAAAATCTGCACTATGATCTTTACATTGCAATGAAAGTCTTTATGAGGATAATGTATCCCTAACATAGAAACTGGATTTTAGGTGCAAATCAAAGCAAACTATAGAATAGACATCAAGTGTATTAGTCTGTGATACACAAAGGATCCCCAAACTAAATTTTACTGAATGTGGACACCAATCTTTAAGTTTAGTGTTGAACTTTGAAAAGGACATCAATAATTGTCAAGTGTTTCCAAGGATCCCCAAAGGACCCTAGGTGCAAGACAGTGAGGCCTAGACGTCTCCTTGATAGGAATGGGGATTTATTCATGAACACGCATCCTGAAATATCTGTAGATGTATGTAGTTAACTCTCATGCTGCTTTGTCCACCCTGTCAGTTCAGTTCATTTTTCATTATGGAGTGCAATAATATATTGCTTGTATCTTGTATACAAAAAATTTTACACACCTCTTACCCTTTTAATGTTAAAGCACAATATTATGAAACTAGCACCAGTAGTTTGCACTGTTGCTGCAAAGCTATATTTTGATTTCTTGCTCGTAGTTCAAAGTAAGATTCTGTCAACTTTCAGTAATCTATCTGTTTGCTCTATCTTTTTCTCGTTTTATTTAGCAACTCTGAGAGGTCCTGGTCTCTATTTTCTAATTTGTCTGTGACTTCATTTCATTTCTAGTTGTGACTGGGTAATTCTTTTCTAGCCATTTGACATGATAACAACAATAACTAGATACAATGAACTGTGCAGATCTGCAATGTAAAGATCATAGTGCAGATTTTAAACCCATCATAGACAAATTCCCATAACAAGTGAACATCGAACATAGTATTTACCCAAATGGCATTATAGACATGATAACAACAATAACTATAACTGGAACTTTCATACATTAGGTGATGTTATATCTTATAACATCGAACTTGGTTTTTCTATTAACCTTCTACACTTGTTTCACTCTAACATATAAGAAAAGTATAGGTAAAAACAATGTTCATATCTTTTGATTCTTCTCTCTCTTGAATGCACTAATATTATATTGCTATACATTAATGCAGATGATGGGTTGTAAAAGTTATGCTAAATTTGCTCTCTCTCCGAAGCTGGCAGTATCTCCTGATGTAGTTTGCCATTTTTTACAGAGTCTAAGTGATATCGTGAGACCTAAGGCTAATGAGGTACTTTGATTTATGTTGTATTTTACAATATTAGATGGGTTTAATTATGTATAAATGTTCCACAATATGTCATTTTATATTAAATTATGTAAAAATATAAATATAGAAAGTTAGATACTTAAAAAACTGCTTTTTTCAAAAAGCATATGCTTAAGCGCCTGCCTGGCTAAAGTGTCCTACCACTGCTAAAATTTTACTGTCCATATACAAAATGTTACCGTGAGTTCATTTTTGTGGTGTTTAACTCATATTGTTGTTTGTGAATGATTTGTCTATTAGTTTGACTATTAATGTGATTGTAATGTGCCATGTGGGTTTATTTGATAGTATGTCTTTGATGGCTTGATTGCATGATGTCTGCAAGGTGTGCTTGATTGCACAAATGAAATTGAATATAGCGTGACCGTTTAATGTGCTTATTCTTTTTCTGTTTATACATAAAAGTTATATACATGTATAGGTAGATTTTTCTGCCATGACTGACGCCGCGTCTGTCTCCTATATTTTTGGAAACCACCTTCGTCCCGTGTCTATGTCTAACTGTCTATAGCTAATCTGTGTCCATGCTCACTGGTATCTTAGCCTCTTACCTTTTTTATGGTGGTTATATTATCGTAATACAAATGATCAATATATTGCAATGTATTTAGAAGGTGAATGAAAAATGCAATACCAAAATTGATGTTCTATCAAATGCTACTCTTTGTTATGTAATTTTTAGTTTACACGTCAGGTTCTTGAGTTACCTACAAATTTGTAACATGTAGCCAAATAGTGGTTACACCCTAGATAATTGGGTTGTCTCGTTTTGCTGTACACAAATAGGGTTATAATATGTGCTATTTTTCTCCAAATTTCAAAACAGAATTTAATTGCAAGAATGGTAGAACACTCATTCTGAGCATTGATGGAAGACACTTGTTGTCTTAGTTTGGATAAAACATAGTTGCGCCAATGTTGTGTAATTTTGTTGCTAGTCACAAGTGTTCACTCGTTAAAAAATGCTTATTCAGATTATGGCTTGTAAATTATGATACTGGTTTGAGCTCCTGCAATATAAAGAGGCGATCGTATATGATCAGGCCTGTCAAATTAATATTTATGATTTACAAAAAACAGGCACCTCCTGCCAAAATTCTGGACAAGATATTTTTTATGATTAATAATATTTCGGCCACAAATCTGGAGGCAAAATCCAAGGAGTTCACTGATATTCTGCAAGAGCAGTATTACCCTTGGTTTGCACAGTATATGGTAATGAAAAGGTGAGATGTCTCCCATAGTAATGCTTGACAGGCTTCTAGTTATATTCTCATTACTTTTTGACTAATATTTGTGACAGGGCTAGTATTGAACCCAATTTTCATGATTTGTACTTAAAGTTTTTGGATAAAGTTAAGTCTAGATCTTTAAACAAAGAGATTGTCAAAGCTACATATGAGAACTGCAAGGTACCAATCTTACCCTAAGCAGATTTCTGCTTCTATAATTGCATCTCAATGAAATATGTATATTGCAGGTACTATTGAGGTCTGATTTGATTAAATCAAGTTCAGAGGAGCGCTCGTTGTTGAAAAATCTTGGCAGCTGGCTTGGAAAATTTACAATTGGTAGAAATCAAGCATTAAGGGCTCGAGAAATAGACCCCAAAGTCTTGATCATAGAGGTACATATTGTTTGCATCACTTGTATGTTAATCTAATTAGGAAACCACCTCAGTGTCATTTGTGAGGATTACTGAGACATCCACCAACTAAATTCAATCCACGTAATTAGTGAAATTACTGAGACATGATCTGCATACAATGGAAGAGCATGATGAGTACTACATCCTTCGAGCTTCTCTAGGAAAATAACCATTACTCCCAATTTGGGTGCAGTTAGCTTTTAGTATTCATTTTCAAACAAGGAAAGTGAATAACTTACTGATCTCTTCAAGTACAAAGGGGGTCATCAAAATTAATTTAAGAACACACGTTTAAGTACGCATTCCTTATATGATATTGTGCCATAATATTTTATTTTCCTTTCAGCCACTCCTATATTACTTGTGAACATCCGCCACTATTGTACTTTCTTTCACACTATGAAATTCTTTGAGTGAACTCTTACTGTAGAAATCGACTTAAAGTTGTATGCATTTCATGTATGTGGGAAAGTATTCTAAGACAACCATGTCAGTTTTATAACTGTAACCTCACTTGCCACGGTTCCTCTTCCATGAGTTTAAACTGTTACCTCACTTATCAACCATTTCATCCACAACCAAGCGGATCATATATGTTTTAGCTAGTCCACATGATAAAATCAAATATCCATTGCAATACTACAACTCAACTTCCACTTTAAACAAAGTATCTATTTTAAAATACAAGATTCAGATGGAATAATGATGTTGTACGCATAAGAGATCAAATCTGCAAAACATGATCCTATCTTTTTTGTTTTGTGACACATTCTCTGTAGTTAATTTTCCACACTGGTTTTATAGAAATCTTGGCCATAAACTTACCATGTTATAGCCGACGTGGTTATTTATAAGTTCATTTTGGGTTCCATGTCTGGTGACACTAGAATAAATGACAAGCGCCTAGGTTCTAATCCTATCATATGTCGTTTTAGATGGTAAGAGCCTCACGAGATAATGGCTCAATAGAAAATGCTAAGAGCCACATAGGATTCCATCCTGAAACATTAGCAGGGTGAGCAGCAACCACAAAGTTGCATTCAAGAATTACTCTCTCCAGCAACAGTTATTTAGAATCAACTATAAGCTAGACAGCATTCCTCCCAGGATTCTTCTAGGATTGCTGATTTTGTTGGATTACCAGACAGCAGAAGTCAGTTTACCAACAAAAGGAACATCTCGGTCAGTCTTATTGTTTTCAGACTTCACTCACAACACTCATATCTCATTGCTCGTAAGCATAATGGTAATCTCATTCTTCCCCTATAATAGATGTTGCCGGTGAATGATGCTTCAAAATGTCTCGAGGACCCTATACATGATGAATCAATAATGGAGATAGATTATAATAAAGGTCAGTTTCTTTTATTTCTTTGAGCTATAGTGGTGTTGTGATGTTCTTTGCAGCTCTTCATAGTTTGTTCAGCCTACTAAATTGCTATTGATAATCTTCCATTGGTTGACATGTTTCTAATAATATTTGTTACAGAACCGAAAAAGTTATTCTCAGCTACCTCAAAGCAACAAAGTATCTGCAGTTAAGATGACACCAGCTAGAGCCAGTGGCAGAGGGAGAGGGAGGGGCAGAGATGTTCATGTTCTACTAAAAGATACCACAGCTGAAGCCGGCCTTAATAAAGAGAAAGATTTAACACCTCAAGATATATTGAAAACCTTTTCTACTCAATAGTAGTGGACCATGAACTCTATGCTGGACAAGGCCTGATGTCCAAGCTTCCTCTCAACATTATCAAAGTTGGTCATTGGCTAAATGAGTGATAAAGTCAAAATGTCGATATATACTTACATTGAAATTTGTATCGATTAAGGGGAAAAGGCCGATGTCCTCCCCTATGTAATGAACAATTTTTCTATGTGAAATAAAAAGGAATGTTTCAAAAGAGTGATTTGTTTTGGTTGTTGTGTCTTATTAACTAAATTATTTTATTAAAATATTCTTTGTGCCTGATAGAAGCCACAAAAATATTACTTAATGAAAAATAAGAAAGTTAAAACCTCATTGACAAATAGGAAAACATAGATCACAATTGTAATTCATGATAAAATAAGTATATTTATGAAGCCCCTAGAAACTCATTGAAAGTTGTGAAATTAGCCTTCACAAATGTATTTGGGAGGCCTGGGAATTGTTTTTGTGAAGGTCAAATAATCCTTCAATAAATGTATTTGTGAAGGCCCTAGAACCTCATTGAAAGTTGTGAAATTAGCCTTCAAAAATGTATTTGGGAGGCCTGGGAAGTTTTTTTGTGAAGGTCAAATAGTCCTTCAAAATAGTATTTGTGAAGGCTAGAGTCTCTCATCAAAGTATTTGTGAAGAGGCTTTTAGAGTAGGACTTTTTGTGAAGGAATGGCCTTCAACCGAATTTTTTATTGAAGGAATTAATGTACATTTGTGAAGGAATCATCCTTCACAAATAGCCAATTTTCTTGTAGTGTTGGTTGATTGTTCTTGGATAGAAACTCATATCTACTTAGTTGATTCCATGTAGTCTTCTCACTTATGCACATGTTCTCTACCACATTTTCCCTCTATTTCCAACTTCAATATTCACCTATATATCATCACCGCCATGTTTGACATCTATACAACCTATAAACATTCATCTCTACTTAGTTTTGTTCATATGTAGTGATCATATTTAACTATTGGTAGGTTTATCCACCCATCATTGTTACCACTCTTGCACCCCATACTACACTTACCATTGGAGGCTTGGACACTCTAGGACATCACTAAGTAAGGATAGTTCATTTACAAGAAGAAAAATTAGCATGATGGAGCATCTTATTCATCTATGCATTTCTTCATTCCAAATTTCAATCCAAGTCTTGCTTTATTTATGTTTTTTGTTTCTCGATTGTTGTTGTATATGATAGGTGCAACTCTTTTCTAGGTTCATAATTGTTGTCTGGTCTAATGTCAAAACTATTATGATTACATGAAATAGTTGAAAACAATCTATTGTTTCTTTAGTGATGTGGTTGTAACACGTTTATGCTTACCATGCTTGCTCTTATAGCTTTGTGTAAATTGAGATTGTTTTGTTAGTTTCTAGGGATATCTATGTTGGTTGTAAATTCTAGCACGGCGCACGACCAAGGAGGAGTCCGTTGGTTGATTTGAAACTCCGGGAAGGTACTTCCTACCTCCTATTCATGGCCATGGATTCGATTTTGCAGTTATAGATGTGCTAATATCAAGCACGGTTCTTCTTTTCAGTTTGTCAGTAAACGTAGAGGTGTCTGTTCTGTATATAGGTTTGAATCAGAACCCTAAGGCGTGGCTTTTGCCAAGGGGATGATGCCCTTGTGCTTGGTCTAGATTTTTAGACAAGAAATTCGTAGCCTTAGCTAGACCTAGTTGTCGTTTGAATTAATTTTAGATTCGTGTATGATACTACTGTTCTATTGCAGGGTCAGCATTCCGATCGGCCGAATTTGGTAAGATTCGGCCGAGTTTCCTTTATAAGGAAATCGAACAGGGTTCCAATCGGCCGAGATTGTAGACTGATCGGCCAAGTTGTCAGCCAATCGGCCGAGTTCCCAGACTGGTCAGCCGAGTTTCAGTACAGTGAGTAGTAGTTCATTCAGTAATCATTATTTAACTCAATTAAAATGTTTAATTACTTCTGTATCAGTTAGTATAACTTCTAAACAGTGTAGTACATACAATAGAGTACGTTAGTTTCATTGGAACTTGAATTACTTAATATGCTTAGTGAAAATGATGAAATTTTCCTGTATTATAAGTGTTATGTATTTGCTGATTTAAAAATAGATGTTTAGCATCGAAAGTGGATAAATGATACTGAAACATGTTTAATGATGATAATGAATATATATTTGCTTCATGTATTATTCAGATTGTGCAATATGCAAGAAATGTGATATTCATGTTTAAATATTTATTTGTTAATCAGTTAATAGACCTAGGTGCCCTAACACCGTAGAACCCCTAAAAGAAGGTCTGTTTCTTAGGGGTGAAACTCGTGTTGCAACATCATCCGTGCTTGTGTCACGGACAAATGAGGAAAGAGAGACAGTGTCTAATAACAATCGTGCTTGTGTCACGATGGTACTGGGAAAAAGAAAACTTGGTTATCTAACACCATCCGTGCTTGTGTCATGAAGGTAACCCTGTGAGACCCTCCGCCGGTGTACTCAGGTTAAAGGAGGAGTCTGGTGCACTCAGAGTAGTGCTTTGAGGCCGTAGAGCCTATGTTTCTGGCCGGAGAGCCAGGGGTCCTGTAGCAGAGCAGGGCTGGCGTCAGACTTAGCATTTCCCGGGTGTGTCGCTAAGTCTTGTACGGTGGGATCGTAGCCTGAACTTGCTGCGGATCTTTATATGCAGAGTACACTGCATATGATTAGGGCATAATAAAATAAATATGAGATCATATAGGATCACAGTAAATTTAAAGTATTCGAACTTGTGTGCTATTTCTTTATATCTGATTATCTGTTCAAATTATGTGCTATTGCGTGAAATGTGATTATATTCTGCAAATCTGATATGTTATTAGAACTGCCTTGCTTAGTTCTGCATTTATGTTTAATTTCAATTTATATACCTGATGAGTTGTTTAGTGATATCTAAGTGAAATGCTATTCACTGAGCGAGTAGGCTCATACCTCTACTCAAAACATTTTCAGGTTATTATCAGCAGCAGGAAATCTGAAGGATCCTTTCATCCTATCGCTTAGTCTGTAGAAAGTATATGTAGTTAGTAGTTAGAGGTCTCTTAGTCCATTCCCCTCGATCTTCGGGACAAGGTGTGAGTGAGAGAGAGAATGTGTACAGAGATGTAAATTAACTGTTATGCTTTATTTTATGTCAGACAATGTAATATGTTGTAGACTCTATTTATATTGCTAGTCAGTTTATTAAAGATGCTTCCGTAGTTTGTTTAGTTTCCTTTTACAGCATAAATCAGATATTTCTATTAATATCTTTAAAATGTTTAAAAAAGTGAAGAGTGGTTGGCTTATGTGTAAATCCCATCATGTTGCGTCCTAATCTTGTGGTTTGTGGTTAATGTGAGATTGGGGCGTGACAATTTTGGTATCAGAGCTTTGGTTTGAGTACATAGTTACTCAAGGTCAGGGGACGATAAGAGACCAATAGGATTAAGGTTTAGGTGTCTTTCTTCTATCTGTAATTTTCTAACATAAGTGTTCTGTTATATTATTGCCGATAGCAGGAAGAGGATGTGGTCACGAGAATCAAGTAATGAGCTTAAGATAAGTCGTTAAGAATCATTAGGGTCAAAAGATAAGGTTATAAGTAAGACGAATAAAGAATGATGTGTTTTAGCTCTGAAAGGTCTGAGTGTTTAGATACCCTGGCCAGGTGTCTGAATACTTAGATTGACCAGTATCAAGCTACTCTGCCTGTTCTTCTTTGGATGCCCTGGCCAGGTAGGCAGAGGAAAGATAGGCTAGAGAGAAAACCCTAGAAATCTTAGGGTTAAGAGATCAGAAATTAATAAAGGAATAAGAGATAACATATAAGATGCGATTCAACTCTTGTTTATCATTGTTTATTTGATTTAAAGATCACTAGAAATGCTTTTATATGCATGAAATGAAATTTTCAGTTTGTAAAGTAAACATGATTCTTTTATATTGTTGTGTCATGAAGTGAATTGTTTAATGTTTGTTTTCTTTGTATTAAAGTAGACCCGAAATTATGTTTAATTGAGTTTTCCCTAAGTGCATATTCTTTCTACATGTTTAAGATTAATAGGGGTTGATTAATCCCGAGTAGCTCTTGGCTTCAGGACTACAGGTTCGGCCTGGTCCGGCTGGCAGGATGCGTTACTGGGATCTAACGACTTCTATTAACAGTAAAATAAGAATAGACTCTGGATGATTTAGACCCGTAACATAGTGAGAATGTATATACACTAGGATGTTTTAATTATGATAAGAAGTCTAAGTGTTCTTTTATCTTGAGAATTAGGGTTTGATAAACATAAACCCTAATCGGCCCAAAAATAGGATTTTAATGATACATGAATACAGAATTTGATAAGTAGAATGTCTCACTAAATGATTTTTAGTATTTTATGTGTAACTCTGATTTAGCTCAAATTTGGATATGATTTGGATATATAAAATTTAAACAACATTGGAAAATATCATAATTTTGGAAGAATGTTCTGACCTGTTTATCGGCCGAGTTTCAAACTCGACCGATCACATTTTCTGAATAATATAGCAGTGTGGTAATTGAATTTTATCTTTTTATTGGTATATCCAATTAATCTCAAATTTTAACTGTGCTTGAAAAACACAATTTTAGACACTCTATTAAATTGGTGAAATTTTTGGATGACTTTTGACCTCTACAGTAAGGGTGTCGGCCGAGTTTGTAACTCAGCCGAACCTGCTGCAGACTGCAATATAGCAGTGTACTGTTAGATTTTTAATTAATTATTGGTAACTTGAAATGATCTGAAATTTTTACTGGAGGTCTGAAACTTCATTAGGTATAACATATAAAATTTCCAGAATTTTTGGAGCTTCTGTTAGCTGTTTAATAAACAAATTACAGAAACTATTGTAAAAAACTGAATGTTCAGCCATATAAATAAGTTGAGTGTTGGGTTAATATGTCATTGACCCAAGCAACTCAATTTGATCTATATGATCGACCACACATACACACAATAATGCTATGTTACTGATATAGACCAAAACCCTAGAATGATTAGAGTTGTAGTAGTTTAAGGGATATCATTAGTGATGTAACCTCGAATACTAGTAACTTTGTAAAGTAAGACCTTGAGATTTGTTCTATGAAAAGTAAACTGGCTTTGATAATGATCTAGGGTTTTGAGGTAGATAATCTGAACGGTACATGAGCAACATGTAATGACTTAGATAAAAGAATAAGACATAAACTTGAAATATAACAATAAGAGAGTAGCATAGAAAGCGGAGTATTATCCGATATATGATATGAAGATAGCTGATGAAGTTCATGTTTTTAAGACATGGTGTCACTATCTTTATGATGTGACAATAGATTATCGCCCTGGTAAGGAGAATATGGTGGCTGATGCTTTCAGCAGAAAGTCAAGTTCAACAGTTAATGCATTCTCTATGACAGGTTTCAATAGAGACCTGTTAGTAGAAATGTGGAAGTTGAACTTAGACTTAGGGGTGACAGCACAGAGTGGTTTGATTGTACAAGATGTAAGTTAAGCCTACTTCTTATGACCAGACCAAGGAACTACTATAGGGTGATAGTAAGTTAAACCAGACCATGCATGACATGTTGTGTGTACCTCGAGATAGTGTAAATTTCTTTTAAGGAGAAAAGGCTGAAAGAAAAGATTCTTATGGAAGTGTATGTATTGATGTATGCTATGCTTTCAGGAAACACTAAGATGTATATGAATCTCAAGAAGTTGAAATAGATGGTCAGATATGCAGAAGGATGTAGCTGAGTACGTGGTTAGAAGTAGTGTGTGCCAGTAGGTTAAGGTTGAACCCTAGAAATCTACAGCTACCTTGTAATCTTTTTCTATGCTGGAATGGGAGTGGGAATTTATCACAATGGATTTTGTGGTAAGATTACCCAGGACACCTAGAGGTTGTGATTTGATATGAATGATTGTGAATAGACTAATTTAGTCTGCTCGCTTTCTTCATATTAAGTCAACCTTTGGTGTCTCGAAACTTGACTAAGATACATGGATAAAATAAATAAGTTGCCTGGTAATCCAGTTTCAATCATATCATAATGAGTTTAGAAATGCACCACTGATAATGGTACATTTTGGGTATAAACCCAGGCAAAACAAATTTAGTAAATCATCAGGTGCATGATTTCAAGAAAGTACGAAAACATTAAAATATGCGAATAAATCTAGTTGCATGTTTCTTGTTATGTTAATGTGTATGACTTAACATTTACATGAATTGGCACATTTCTCTGAGATATTATCATAAATTCTCAAGTACTATTAAATATTTGTGATATGATACATAAATAACTCTTAATTGAGTTATGTGATCCATAAACCAGGATTTGGGGTTAATATGCACGTACTTCGAGAAATTTCAGATAATTGAAAAATATTACAGATGGATTCTTATAGGTGAAGTAAATCATTCTTATTGGTGTAATAAGATGTTCAATTACATGAATTTAGTATGTATGTGCAAAAAAAAAATTGATTTGAGTTTGGAATATTTATGAATTTTTAATCTGTCTGCATGCATGATATAAACATTACTCAGTAATTACAATGATTTGAAAATATACTGTTCTGTCAGTTTCAGAATGATACTGTATTGTGATTTGAATTGCAATCAAACAGATGAGATAATGAGATAACCCTAAGAGTAGGGTGTTGGCATGTGATGAATGAACAAGGCAAATGAAACCCTAAGGATAGGGTGTACGATGAATCAAGTATCTTGATATCAATTTTTATTATAAGATGTGATGATGTTTAACAGTTAAATTGCATGATTTTAATTTTAGTACCAAATTGACATGCATTCTGTTTATTTAAGAACTTTAGTTGTCTGCATATATACTATAATGATTTCTCGGTAATTACCATGAATTGAGATACTGTTATAACAGTTTTAGAAAGACCATGTATTGTGGTTTGATCTGGAATCAGATCAAGATGTGTCCTATGTTGAAGGACCAATACCGATAGTTGATCAGAGGATCAAAAAGTTCAAGAATTCGTGAGATACCATTACTGAAGGTTTTATGAAGAAACCATAACTTAGAAGAAGCCACGTGGGAACTTGAGTTTGAGATGCATAACAAGTTTTCTTTCCCTTTTAGGAATTTCGGGACGAAATTCTTTTAAGGGGAAAAGGTTGTTAAGACCCACTCCATGATTAGCTAGTAAGTACCTCGATTAGTGCTAAGAATCTTGTTAAACATCAAGGACAATCAAAATAAACTAATATGTGAATTAATAGCTAAGATTGAATCACCTGAGGCAATTAATAATGTCAATGTTGATTATTTAGTACATTAAGTTGAATCAAGTAATCACAGTTGTAATTAGAGCTTTGATCCATTGAAATAGTCCTTTTAGCATGTTATGCACTTTGAGGTTATAGAGAATTTTGTGCTTAAACCGTTGCAAGAAAAATCACTCGAAACCGACTTCTGAGTTAAAAGATATGGACATTCGAGTGTTTAGGGACCTAGTTGTAAATATTGGATCTGTTTGGGAAATTTGCATCTCGCCCCCTAGCCCTTTCTCCCTTATCCCCTTCTTCACCCGACCACTTACAGAGCGACCGCACGAAGCGGCGCCCGATAGAACAGGGCACGACACAGGGTGCGATTGAGAGGTTCAGAGAGTGAGATCGCGTGGGCGATTTCTTGAGCCCAGAGCTCCGAAGCTGCTGCGCCATCTCCTCTCCTTCTTCCCCTTCATCTTCCTCCTCGCCCTAGGTGCGCAGCACCTCGACCTGCTGGGCGGAGGACTGCACGGCGCCGGCCATGGGCCGTTCTGGACGAGCTAAGCACCAAGTAAGGTGCGATTGATCTCGTTCGTTGAGGTTCGTGCACCCAACCGCAGCTCCAGCTGCACCTAGCAACTCAATCGAAGCTCACCTAGCTGGCTGAACGTCGTCCAACTTGCAGCTACTGCTGCACGGAGCACGACCAAGGAGGAGTCTGTTGGTTGATTTGAAACTCCGGGAAGGTACTTCCTACCTCCTATTCATGGCCATGGATTCGATTTTGCAGTTATAGATGTGCTAATATCAAGCACGGTTCTTCTTTTCAGTTTGTCAGTAAACGTAGAGGTGTCTGTTCTGTATATAGGTTTGAATCAGAACCCTAAGGCGTGGCTTTTTCCAAGGGGATGATGCCCTTGTGCTTGGTCTAGATTTTTAGACAAGAAATTCGTAGCCTTAGCTAGACCTAGTTGTCGTTTGAATTAATTTTAGATTCGTGTATGATACTACTGTTCTATTGTAGGGTCAGCATTCCGATCAGCCGAATTTGGTAAGATTCGGACGAGTTTCCTTTATAAGGAAATCGAACAGGGTTCCAATCGGCCGAGATTGTAGACTGATCGGCCGAGTTGTCAGCCGATCGGCCGAGTTCCCAGACTGGTCGGCCGAGTTTCAGTACAGTGAGTAGTAGTTCATTCAGTAATCATTATTTAACTCAATTAAAATGTTTAATTGCTTCTATATCAGTTAGTATAACTTCTAAACAGTGTAGTACATACAATAGAGTACGTTAGTTTCATTGGAACTTGAATTACTTAATATGCTTAGTGAAAATGATGAAATTTTCCTGTATTATAAGTGTTATGTATTTGCTGATTTAAAAATAGATGTTTAGCATCGAAAGTGGATAAATGATACTGAAACATGTTTAATGATGATAATGAATATATATATGCTTCATGTATTATTCAGATTGTGCAATATGCAAGAAATGTGATATTCCTGTTTAAATGTTTATTTGTTAATCAGTTAATAGACCTAGGTGCCCTAACACCGTAGAACCCCTAAAAGAAGGTCTGTTTCTTAGGGGTGAAACTCGTGTTGCAACATCATCCGTGCTTGTGTCACGGACAAACGAGGAAAGAGAGACAGTGTCTAATAACAATCGTGCTTGTGTCACGATGGCACTGGGAAAAAGAAAACTTGGTTATCTAACACCATTCGTGCTTGTGTCACGAAGGTAACCCTGTGAGACCCTCCGCCGGTGTACTCAGGTTAAAGGAGGAGTCTGGTGCACTCAGAGTAGTGCTTTGAGGCCGTAGAGCCTATGTTTCTGGTCGGAGAGCCAGGGGTCCTGTAGCAGAGCAGGGCTGGCGTCAGACTTAGCATTTCCCGGGTGTGTCGCTAAGTCTTGTACGGTGGGATCGTAGCATGAACTTGCTGTGGATCTTTATATGCAGAGTACACTGCATATGATTAGGGCATAATAAAATAAATATGAGATCATATAGGATCACAGTAAATTTAAAGTATTCGAACTTGTGTGCTATTTCTTTATATCTGATTATCTGTTCAAATTATGTGCTATTGCGTGAAATGTGATTATATTCTGCAAATCTGATATGTTATTAGAACTGCCTTGCTTAGTTCTGCATTTATGTTTAATTTCAATTTATATACCTGATGAGTTGTTTAGTGATAGCTAAGTGAAATGCTATTCACTGAGCGAGTAGGCTCATACCTCTACTCAAAACATTTTCAGGTTATTATCAGCAGCAGGAAATCTGAAGGATCCTTTCATCCTATCGCTTAGTCTGTAGAAAGTATATGTAGTTAGTAGTTAGAGTTCTCTTAGTCCATTCCCCTCGATCTTCGGGACAAGGTGTGAGTGAGAGAGAGAATGTGTACAGAGATGTAAATTAACTGTTATGCTTTATTTTATGTCGGACAATGTAATATGTTGTAGACTCTATTTATATTGCTAGTCAGTTTATTAAAGATGCTTCCGTAGTTTGTTTAGTTTCCTTTTACAGCATAAATCAGATATTTCTATTAATATCTTTAAAATGTTTTAAAAAGTGAAGAGTGGTTGGCTTATGTGTAAATCCCATCATGTTGCGTCCTAATCTTGTGGTTTGTGGTTAATGTGAGATTGGGGCGTGACAGTATGTTTCGAGTTCATACTAGATCCAACTAGTAGGCTATCTTGCCTTGTAGGAAGTTAGTCATAAAATTTAGCATGTTATTGGATTGAGTTTTGATGATCATTAGGGGTTCTTAAGTGCCTAACCTTTCATTTATTCCTTAGTTTTACATTATATTTAATCATTGCCATTTCTTCATGAACAATTCTCTACCATCTTAACCAAGTTTCTTATTACATGTCTTTTGCTTTGTGTGGCAACACATCCCGCTATCACACAGACAATGAGGTGTTATGTGAAAACGTGCAGAAATCACCATAGCCACAAATTACTAAAAATACGAGTTAATTAAAATCGATTGCGGAAAGCTGATAAACTGAGAAACTATTACATTCAAGTCCTCATCCTGTAAGGAAACAGGTTATATAAACATATACAAGATCTGATACGTGTCTACAGCTTAGAGGAACAGCTATCTAACCACCACATGAGTTCATCACCTGTTATATGTACATAAAGGCCCACATTCGGCCAACAGCAGGATATACAAAACGTCAACGATTATACATCATGAAACAACGTCAAAACACCTCCAAGGACCTGAGAGTACAGGGATGACTCTAAGACTCTACTACAAAACACCCAAAACAGCAGCATATCCATCGCTTGCCTTCTACTGCTCGTCTAGCTTCTCGGCCGCAACTCCGCGACCGCCACCACGTCTAGCTCGAACACCTGAAAACCAGTGGGGTGAGACAATCGAACATTGTCCTCGCGAGAAACATAACTCCCCGCCGAAACTACAAAACCTCAGAAGATAAAGCAATAATAACAGATAACTGATAAGATGTATAACAAGAGCAGTTTATGTAAAGTAAAGCTATTTGTACCGACAAGCTTACCAGATGTACATAAGGCATATAACCAATCCTTTTATAGAACATGATTAACAAGATAAGATATTTTGTCACATAACATGAGGAATCATAGAAGCAACTACAAGATATAACAGATTAGCTACACAAGCAAGGCCTCAACCAATGTTCCATGTTTTGCCTTAAGCAGTAAATACTACACGGCTGAATTACGTATTTTATGCCTTGAGGAAGTGAACCGTACCGTTCAAATCCAACCTTCGACTGCGAAGCCCATAACCGGTACCATACAAGGTCAATGGAAGAGCCGGACTCCATGACCTTTCCCCTCGTGGTCAGTGCACGAGAACCATAGCAGGACCGCAGTCTCATGCTCGAGTGGCCTCAGCCACAGGGTCAGCTCCACAGGATACCCTTCCTCTAGCCCACCTCGGTACAGGTCACGGCGCTAGTATATCTGAGCCACGGGCCAGTTCACCGTGCTCTGAGCCATGAATGCATTCATGCTCTTCATATCACATATCCGGAGCCATGGGTTTGTTCACCATGCTCATCACATGTCTCGAGTCTACAACCGAAGTTGCACTCTTACCTCCTCACTTTAGGCTATGAGAAACCTCGCATATTCAACAATATGCGCTCCGGGTTAACCCATAGGAGAACCCGTTTCACCATCACCAGCTCCTGACGATGATGGATCTATGGTCAGGGCAAACTACATGATATATTCCACTGTGATTAATTAGTATCTTTTATATGGATTGCAAGATTCAACCAAGTTGTATAACATGCAAACTATAACAAGAAATAAATAACATAAAACTCAACATTATACTTTCACTGTAATCAACATCATCCTGATCCATCACAAGGATCCAACATCGCATGTTATCACTTGGCCTCTCGCCAATCATCTGGATCCATCTCAAGGATCATCACATACCATGGGATCTCAATCCCTCATCACATAGTGCCACTGCCTCTCAAGGCTTACATCATCATCATGGGATAGCAATCTCTAATACTTTAGTCAAGTACATTGTACAGATTATCTCAATATCAAGAGTAACCATCACAGCAGAGTTACTCAACATATACATATACTTCATAGCCCTTTTTACTTGGCTATGCAATACCTACATGGTTAGAGTACACAATAATCGTAGGCTTAACAGAAGACCATGCTATCAAAATAGAGTGACATTAAAGATTCTATATCAATCATACATTAACTGATGATCATGTGCATAAGACACATCATTAAGCAAACCATACTATATGCTTATCATTATCTCAACTTACTGTCAATAATCCAGATGGTCATGTTCATGTATAAATATATGGAGTTACATAAGCAAGCATTACCATAACCATTGCCATTGAGTAAAACGACATATATATGTGAGCAGAACCCTCACTAGAAGCACCAAGAACCCTTACTAAAAACTGTGTCGGGCAGCATGCCCTCACCTATTGACCATCACACAACGGTCGTCATACTAGGACCTATCGGCCAAGCCCACGACGTTGTATCGGGCCGTAGAGCAACTCCCATCACAAGGGGCATATCGGCCGATACAAAGCCAAGGTGACACCCGTCACCATCAGCTAGCAACCAGTCACAAGGATATATCAGGCAAGGTTATCCCACAGGAGGTATCGTCTAAGGGCACAGCTCAAACTAACATCACAGACCTATTGTCCAGCCATCCAAACCATGGCCTAACGGCCGTCACAGGGCAAAGTGGTATTGTTACGCCCGTCATAGGAACTAAGTATATCGCCCGTCACCAACACTCCATGTCATCCAAGGGGTTAGGTCAAGAGGGCTGTCGGGCAGCACCTCCCCAAACTCATAATGTCCAAGGTACAACTCACAAGATCATCTTCTACCTCAAGCACAAGGACACCCAAAACCCTAATGGGTCAAGAAGATGGCTCACCTCAATCGACTAAGAAAGAGGGGTTTTGCACATCATCTATCACCAAACGGCCACAAGGGAAAACCCTAGAAAGAGTCACTATCATCACCAAGCTCACCCTTCTAGTCCATGGTGAGAGGAGAGTGTTTCTCAAACAACTAGAATACAAGCTCACCTCTCAACTTAAACGAGAGAGGAGTTTTGCTCATGATGCTAGGATTCAAGCTCACTCCTCAAGACCTAGGAGAGAAGAGAGTATTGCTCACCAAGGAACCCTAGAACACATGGTTCGGCCAACAAGAACAACTAGGCAAGAAACAAAGCTAGCAACATATAAGAACATGAAAGGAGATAGTATAGTTAGGGTTAGGAGTTATGCAACCCGCCTTAAGCAAGCTCCAAGCACCACCAAGCAAGGAAGAAGGAGACTCCAAGGCTATCGGCCACCAGGCTTGCTCCTCCAAGGGGTATCGGCCACCAACTTGCAAAGGAGAAGGGGTGTCATGCACACCAAGGTGGAGAAGAAACTAAGGAACCAAAGGAACTCCTAGCAAAGGAAAGGACACGCCTATATAGAAGAAAAGGGAGGAGAAAACAAGGTAGAACTAAGCAATGTGTCTCCCACCTAGGGACACTTGTCCTAGTGCATGAGCCACCACTCTAGCAAGCTCTAAACACATGTCCAAGGTCATTGCTACATGCAAGCATCATGCACCAAGTGTCCACTAGTGGTGACACAAATGAGGTCAAAGCTTGGTCAAAGACTCTAGGGTGACACACCCCCATGGGCGACACACCTCCATGCTTGGCCGATACACTCCTCTCTTGCCAGATACAAGGCCCAACCAAACCAAAGCAGGGCGCCTCAAGGCCCAACAAGCTCAACCAAGCCCAACAGAACTTTAAGCAACGAGCCCAAGCCTTCCTCTCTACACTAGAGGAAGTAAAGAGAGAGAGGAACACCTCACAAGGTGGCAAACTTGCCCACAAAACCCTAGACTTGGGTTATTTGCAAGTAGCACCTCCAACTCTCAACAAAGCACAACCAAACCCTAATCACCGCTAAAGGTGATTAGCAAGCACCAAAGCATCAATGTTAAGCAAAGTAAACAGGGTAAACCCTATACGAAGGTCAGGGTCCTTACACTTTGGTTTGTAGTTTTTCATTCAAACTAATATTTTGATAGCCACCTTAGAACACTACTTACTAGTTATAAATTAGTACATTTGCTTCAATTATTAGGTATACATTCATACCCAAAATTCACAGTCTCCTTGCAATTAAACATTGATCGCTATTGCAATAAATATCGCATCCCTATGTTATTTCATGTGTGTAGGGTTTTTAAAAGTCATTTGTTATCTTAGACCAATATATTACCTCTTATTTAGGGGCGTGGATAGAGAATGTCAAGCTTTCTAGTGTTGTTTTTGGTGCCAAAAAACTTGATGTGTGGTGCCTTCAAGCGCGCATAGTCTTACTATCTAAAAGGATTATGAATCATACACTAAAGTACAAAAACTATGAGGAAATTTGATTATCTGAAATAGATGCCTAATCAAATTGTCACAAATGGTCAAAAGTTGTGGTAAGAATACATTCACAGAAGCAAATTTAAGTAATTTTAGGGTTCGTGGAGGTTGCAAGAATAGTAGAAATAAAAAAAGCCTCCACATATCCTACACACAGATCTCATCTACAACAACATACTCAAAAGGAGGGTGTGTGAGGTATACCTTGTTAGCAAGTCTAGTGGCGTCCTCCTCACTTGTTGGTGTGTGTTGCTCCTCACATGCACGGATGGTTGACATCCTTCGAAGGTAGTCCTTTAGCACCTGCATCTCTATGTAATCCACACATATGGACCGGAACTCCTCGTCGTGTTGTCTGAGCCAGCGGGAACGAGCAGCCTCTCACTTAGTGAAGTGTTGGTGTCGTAGTCTCTCTCCTTCTCTCTCTTTCTCTCTCTCTCTCTCTTGGGGAAGATGATGGCTAGGGTTCGCATACAAGTACGTGTATAATAATTTGTCCATCATGCCCCTATAAATACAAGAGAAAAGTAAGAAGGATTTCCCAAAAATCCCAGAATATGAAAGGTTGTGGTTGTGTTTAAGTGGGCTTCTCACGGACTACCAGATAGTCAATTAGAACATTTTGTAATCATGTTGTTAATTAGTTAATCAATTAATCACATTAATCAATTTATTAGTTTTCCATCACCTATCTATAAACTCTAATGTATCGCTTGAGGTTAGGAAATTGACTTATCATATAGGTTAACAATTTAAAGATAATTAATTGGCTTAAACCTTTTAACCAATGAACTTGGATTATATTCCAATATTATTCTGGTTGATTACTTAAATGTTTTAGCAATCAATATGATCTGAAATATTTCCAATCATGTCCACAATTATACTCTTATTCCAGTGCATCCTATGTGCTTGACCTTATAGGCTCCAAATTATGTTGGCAGTGATGTTCATAATCAAATTATGACTTCACAAGCAATTATTGGTATATAGAAAGACTTCATTGCCACTCAAGTAATTGGAAAAGTTAGAGAAAAACTTTAACCTGATATTGTGACCAGTGTTACAATGATTGTATAATCTCTTTGTCTCTGATATCTGATTGAATTTGAGGCATGGAAATGTCATCCTCTTAATGTTCAATCTTGGTTCCTTGATCTAGAGTAGACTATTGAGTTACACATGAGGTCAATGTCATAAATTGACTCACATGATCATGTACATGCATTTCATAGTCTCACTCATCAAGTGGTTGGGATATCACTCCAATGGGAGAAAAAATTTCATCTACATCACTCACAATAATCCACATGTGTCACAACACACCTAAGCACTACTTGTATAGAAACCCTTTTCAAGATCATGTTGAGTAGTGCTAAAGCACATTGAACAACACACAATCATTGTAGGGACTTTATGTCTAAGTACCACAATTGCCATTGTCACATTGAATGTGGTTTTGATTGTCATAATTGGCTTCCATGTATCACAATCAAAGTGGATTTGTTCAATATACTTGTTCATAACAAGTACCTATGTGTTTGATTTGATATCCAATATCATGACTAATGAGACGTAGTCATCAATCAACACACATAGTAGTCTTGATGTATTTATGGTGTGATAATATCCACAACAGTACTCGACTAGGAACTAAGACAAGAATGAATACTCTAAACATACACATGATCTCATATTTAGGCCCTCAACCTAAAATCACATGTCATTGAATCATACATTCTAGGACATCAATATATTTATTCATTATCCCATATTGAAAACAAACATTATAATGAAATTGCCTTTATTAACATTCAATTGCAAGGTGTGCAATTACAATCATCATACGATTGGCTCTTAGGGCATATCACCAACACTAATAATCTACATACTCATGCAAAGTTATAATCATAAGCACGAAAAACACAAACATCAGACAACCACATCAATGCAAATTCATGTATATTGTTCTCAAGTATAGTATCTAATTATATTTTGAGACTACATCAAGAAATAAACTAGGACCTGTATGGATTTTTTGTCTAGCATATATATCCAGATCAAGAAAGAAAAGAAATCTGAAAGAAACAAGCATTGGAGGGGGGACAGGGAGTAATGAGTGAATAGATGAACAAGGAGTCCACTCATGAATTTTCTTTTTTGATTTGAACAAATTCTACTTACTTGGTTGATGTCATACGGTGTTCAAACCTCCAATCGAAGGATTAGGATGGGACAAAAAGGTGGAAATGGCGACGGATGGATGTACAATCCTTTAATAGTTAGATATACTCACTATAAGAGAGAAAAGATAAGTAAATATGGATGTTTATGGGTGGAACGGATGGGAAACATGGACGGATGATTAGTAGGTGAACATGGAAGGTGGAGATGGAGGAAGCACTCGGTGTAGAATGGATGGATAAGTGACGAGTGCATGGTTTAATACTTGGATAGTAACCTACTATAAGTGAGTTTCTAGCTAGGAACTGTCTATAACCTCTCCCAAGTGGGTGAAATTTTGTAAAGTGGTGGTGATTGATATACATAGGTGTGGTAAGCAAAGGAGAGGCGTGGAAGGATTTGTATGGATGAAAATTAGATTAAAAACTGGAGTTCAGATTCCCGTTCGATTATGTAAATTGAACTTGCCAAGAGTTATTATCCAAGAACATATAGAAGTCGATTCGGGTGAGGAGGAATCTTGAAAGAGTTTGGGAAACCCAAAGATATACTTCTCTTTTCTAGAGGCCAACCCTATTCATCACCTTGCTTTAAGTACGTAATGGAGTGTGTCATTTATCTCAAGTTGTTTCTAGTGGAGTCTTTCTTTAACCTTCTTCCCCGTACTTTGGTGCAAGTGTGGGAGTTAGGGATTAAATAAGACTCCTCAATCCTTCTGATATAGTTAGGTAGGGAAGGGTCACTTCTCGATTTGGATCTGAAATACTCCAACGATTGCAAAGAACATGACTAAAATTATGTTTTTATCATGTTGTGCAGACGTGATTGGGAACCCATGTTGGGCCATCTGTGTAGCCATATTTGTTAAAAAGCACCACTCATGCTACCTACCTAGCATGGTCATGTTTTTCATGTCGATGCACTTTTGTACACAATTGAGGTCCAAACAAATATGAATCATCAAGTCTCTGCATACTTAGACCATGATTGTCCTCAAATGTGAATCAAAAGAGAGATAAAAAGAAATTATGCATGAAGAGGGGAGTTGATGCATGAATTGAAACAAACTAAACCAAGGAGTGAAAAATCATATGAAATCCCATGTGAGACATCACTAACACCACCATGTAACTCGCCATTAGTCACATCAATTTATTACTATTATGCTTGAGTTTGTTCACCTTGACGAGACCTAACCTTATTCATGAGTTACCACATTTGTCTAGGTTGAGTGATCTACTCACCTCATCCCATCCAATCTAAGGTATACGAGTAGATAAAGAAATTTAAAATTATTGCTCAGTTTACGTGAATGAACTCTTCTTGAACTTCCCAAGGTGGCACCCATAGTTTGGAAAAATAATGAACTACAAAGAGAAAGGAATTGTTGGCGCACACACAGGCTAACTCTCTCTCTAAGTAGGATTAATCACAGCATGTGCCCAGATGCGATTAGAATTTTTTATTGCTTTTGGGTAGAGTTTTTAGAGTTCAAGAAGTGTAGATAATCATGACCCAGATGAATCACTACCCAAAGGACTTATAGCATCTAGTCACATGTTCATCAGTCTCTTATATACCACTTTCAGTTATATGTTTTTGGAATTAGGGTTTTGAGGTGAATTTTCAAGATTAAAATTGGAGCTCAGGGCAAAAGGTCACGTCTAGGGTGCGTAAAGGTGCTCATGGCCAAGGGTAGGTTTCTTATCTCCTATAGGTCCCAAGTTTAAAGACATTGGATTGAGGCAAGTTATGATGATAGGGTTTCTAAGTGTGAATTACTCGATTAGGTATACAACTCCCAAGTTTGATTTATAAATTAGAACTTATAACTTGTCATCAAGCACAAAATAAATCGGTCTAACATTTACTTGGATAGCCTAAAACAATTGGTGATGTAAGGTGCATGGATTCGAACCCATCTTGTGGAGGTTATATAAATCTAGTGCTTACGTTTCTCAACTTTCTAATTTCATTGAGGCTTTATGGTTATAAAATATATTAATATTGGTAACATTTGCATTGAATCTACAGTTGCATGATAGTTCATATGTTCTTCTACTCCTTTTGCGCTTTTATGAAGTTAGGATTTCCTGGTGCTTCCTAGGTTTCTTTGTGCTGAACGCCTACTCCATTTTCAGTCTTTCATGGACATTTGGCATCTCTTGTTTTACAACTTTGATTATATGTAGAAACTAAGGTTCTTTTCTGTGATGTAGGGTTCAAACTATGTAATTCTTTAAGTGCTTCCATCAATGATAATATAATAAGATCAAATTTCAAAAATAAAAACTAGCTTTCATTTACTCATCAAGATGTTTTGTTACCATGTGAAATAATTGCAATGCTTGTTGATACGCCGGCATGGAAGGTGGTGCTCATTCAGTTTATTTACCACTACAACTCATTTTGGTAATTTTTAAGACTAGGTTGTATAGAAAACCACTTAAAGCGGAGGTTACAAAGTGGTAGACATGTAGTATCCTAATAGTGTAGAGATTTTCAAATATTAAGAAGCAACGCTTGTGTTGCATTTGGTGAAAGTTGATGGCGGAAAATAGCATGGCAAAGGAGCTCATCCAATGTAAAAACTATTGTTTGTTTCTCAGTTAACAACTAGCATAAATTTTTAGTTTAATTTGAGCAATTGACTTTCACCATCAAAGGGAGAAAAGTACTTCAAGGGAACCATTAACCGCTTCTGGCAATTTCACCATTATACTTCACCATGGCGTCTCCAAGTTGTCGGTAACCCATCTGCCTACCTATCTCCCGTCAATCATGGCGGTTGAATGTTTGTATGTATGACGTCTCCGAACATGTCTTTCTTCAGTTTTCAAGAAATTATTAATGTGCAAGCAAGTGTTTAGCTGGCACTTTTCTGCTTTAGAAGGGTGGAGTACTTTATCTGCCGCTTTGTTTTCCCTACCCTCTCTCCATCTCTCTTACATTTTACACTATTTTTCTGCTGTCTTGTGATATTTATAGATAGTGTTGGCCACTACAATTGATAGAACGGAAAAATCAATATGAGATCACTGAGCAGCAGCATAAAACTGCAAAATGGAGCAAACCGGCAGCAGATAATGATTCCGTTTTATTGTTTGTCAGGACTTCATTGCGTACTATTAACATAAGATGCAGTATGCTTGATTCGGCATTGATGTAATTTATACATGCTTGTTCTTTATAATAAAGGTTCATTCTGCCAACGTTCTTTTCCAAGAAAAAAAATGCATTAGAAATGCCACGGTCATGTTGAATACTCGACAAACTTCATCATGGAAAACTATGTGGGAACTTGTCTAACGACTCTAACCCCCAATGTGTGAGACGATGGTCGATGGCTGAATACATCCGTTTCTAAAAGAATAAACTTTAATACGTCAGACAACTGCAACATTGCCGTAACAATTGGCATTGTATACCAGAAGACATCGACCAAGAATATTACACATTAGAAGACGTCGTGATATGTTACGTTGCCTCAATTTAAGATTCAAGTGTGACTAAATTTCTCTGCCACGATGGTGTCGAGCAATGACTCACATGCGTCTTCAAGCAAATCCAGAACCTGTAAAACCAGATGAAGAAATTTCAAATTCAAACGGTATATAATTGGCTACAACATGCGCCACTCTGCTTACTGAAACTGAACTTAGATTGACAGAGTAGATAAAAAATAGTTTTATCTTTAACTGATAAAATGGTTAAAATTCTCCTATTATTAGCTACTTCATGACAGGTACAGCATTCTGAGTTTGAACAGCATACTGTGGAAAGACATCCTGTAAGAAAAACCAACTTTCTTCTTGTGCAAAGTAACTATATACAACTCTAATTTCTAGAACTCTTGATTGTACCTAGGGCTGGCAAAACAAGACCGGACCCGATCACCCGACCTGAACCCAAAATTTTAAGCAAGTTTAGGGTCCAAGGTTTTTCGACCCGATCCGAAATTGACCCGAACCCGACATTAATTTAGGGTCGGGTCCGGGTTTGGACTTTAGACCCGAATTGAAATGATTGACCCGAAATTCAGAATTTTTTTTTTCAAATAAAATTACAAATACTATACTTCCCATTAATTTACTAATTCATCAATCATGAAGTTTATTTTGGCAATTCTACATGATTTTGTATTGATTTGTATGATTTATTATACTAATTATATTAGGAATTTGTGTTTGAAAGTCTCGAACAAACTACAATAGGCTTTATTTGTGTTTCTCAATCACATTGTAAGTTTATCACAATGAAATTTGTTAATTACACTTGGGAATTATCAATGACTAGACAACTCATAGCATTTTTTTTTAAACTATTGTCTTGGTGTTGGATTTACGTGTCAGACCGAATAGACCCGAAATTATTTGTGGGTCGGGTTAGGGTCAAGGGTTTCGACCCGAAAATCTATCTTTTGCAAGTTTAGGGTCTAACCAAAAAGTGTTGACCCGAAATAAAACTTGATCAACCCGAAACCGATTGCCACCCCTAATTGTACCTGGAGCATTCTATAATTCTTTTGTGTTCAGGATGGGGACTGATAAAATTCGATTAAGTGCAAGGATAAATGTCTGAAGAACATCACCAGAATTTCAAGTCAGTGCTCCAACAATATTTTGTCATTTGCACCATATATTATACTTGTAGTAATATAGGAATGAACTAGTATTATTTAAATTTTATGGGAAAATAGGAATGAACTAGTATTATTTAAATTCTATGGGTTTTTTCACTTGAGCACCCAATCATTGGCTGACAGAGCGGCATATTTAGACCAGTGTTAGTCCATAAATAGGAAGTCTGATCTCAAGGTTTAGTGTAAGTCTGAACCCCAAAGTTCTTGCGGTCTCAAGGATAAAACAAGAAATTTTAATGTTCCTTGGGTTATATTTTGACCCATAAAAATTATATATGAGATCCTTTTTCGAAAACGAACCAAGAAGCAGTACCTTCTTCAAAGCAAACTATCACACAACTACTACTCTGTAACCATCACTTCAGGTTTCGCTTGAGACAGAACTACAAAATGCATCCGACTTTTTCTATAAATGAAATACATATATATATGGTGGCAACCATGGCAAACAGATTAAGACTTAAAACAAATGACAATTTTCTCACCTCAGCTTAAATTATTAAATGCTTAACACTTACCTTTTCAAAACCCTGGGGCCCACCATAGTAGGGATCTGGAACTTCAGACTCGTTGTGTTTCTTACAGTACGAGCACATTAGCTTAACCTATAAAAAGTAGAGGCAAAATTTTATCAGAACCATACGGAAAGTGGCAGACTGGTTGCAACCCTTCAAATCTTTTGCATTAAGAGCAAACCACAAGCAATATACCAGTTTTGTTTTACTTTGAACCAAATCAATATAGACACCAACATGGGGCATGGCAACTTTAAAAAATGTAAGAGAAGGGCACATCACAGAGTTCGGGAAATCAGCCTGCACAGCATATATGTAGCCGCTTATACCAGTGCGGCCAAAGCAGTACTTCATATTGCTAATTGGTCCATTAAGCGGTCGAGAGCCGCATATACGGCCACTTGGCAATTAAGTGATGAATTAAACACTGCTTATTAAAAAGGCCACTACTTCCATCCATAAGTACATACACATTTATATGGATATACACATTTTAATATATAAATAGATAGTCACATTTAGAGTTGGATTGGGGTACACTCGAGTGTACTAATGACGCCGTACACCCCAGTTAATTTGCATAAATGACTATTTTTATAGAAAAAGCATAATCGGTGTTCATATAAGTGTCACATAGATAGACTATATTAAACTTTTGAGCTCACTTAGATACTTACAGGTCATGCGTCTAATGGATACAAATGTTATGTATTTCAACATAATTCAGGGGGTCGATTTTGTAGCCTACTGATGAATGACTTACAAGTATCGGAATGAGCTCTATAGCTTATTCATGTTATTTTTAAGGTCAGCCGTTTGGATTTTTAGAAGAAAGAAAAGCCTTGGTATGTAAACTCAACTTGAGTGTATAGTGTCATCTATACCAACAATTGTATCCTACAAAGACACGTCATATTTATATATACATATTAATGCACCAAAACACAACACGACACACATTCCTCACATGTAGCTGCATATCAATACGTATATTTTAACATATTCATACATATATATAATAAACATACATATACGTCTACACCCGCATTCCACGTATAATCATATAATTATGTTTACATATATACATATTTCTATAGATTATTATATAAGCTTAATATACTATTTATCATTATATATCATAAAACCAAACATTTTCCATCCCTCGCATATCGTGTATACTCTATGAGCCACCTCTCCACCCTAATGTTGCATAGTTGCATATTGTTTTTCCACAAAGGAGACAACAACAGTACACAATTCGCTCAACAAACTTGTGGAGACATTTAGTACACATATCATCTTACATAGACGTTGATGAAATTATATACAACAGATCTTGATATCAAATGAAAATTCTCTCTAGAAAACTAAAAATTTAACACTTTGCACATTTGTCTTTATGTTAGGTTTCTTATTGATAAGGTTTAGCTACCACCCAACTTTTTTTACAGAAAATGTCCAGACTCATCAAGGAAACATCATATACAAGTTATAGAATATAGGTCAACTAAAATCAATAATTACAAGAGTCACTGTAGAACTCTGTTTGATACTATTTAAATGCACCTCATTGCATATACTGGATACAAAGTATTTTCCCCTCTTCCATTAAAAGATTTTGACATTGTTATCACAAAACCCTTGTAAAGGTATGAATGGTCAAAAGCTGCACTAGAGATATCACCAGACAAGTATGTATGCGTATACATACACAGCATGATTGGTCATGCCGCCACATTTGGAAGTGCCTCCTATAAGCATAGTGGTGGCTTTGGAGTTCCCATGCTTCTAAGTTTATTTTTGAAAGCAAAAGAACTATTGATTAGAGCTCACATTCATCATGAAATTAGATAAATTCCCCTTTAACCTCCTATGTTTATATCACTAATTTAAGAGAGAGGATTCAAGATTTTCATATTATATAAGATGATCCTTGAACCATGTGGCAGATAACGACTCCACATTTTGTCTTACTCCACCCAAGCAGCTAATTTGGAACTTACATTTCATCAAGTTTTCTAAGACAACCAAGACATCCCATTCCAATGAACCCCATCTCTTATCCAAAGTGACCCTACCCTCATAAGAAGTCGATTATGGACCAAGGAAAAGAAGGGGCAATACCTTCCCTGGTAAAGATAAACTCACCGCCAAACATATATGTTCCAAGTAAATTGATATTTATATGTACAGATATTGTAAATATATGTATATTTTAAAATTTAAAAAAAACGCCTAAATGCTTAGGCTTCCACCTAGGCTCCTAGACGCCCCTAGGAACGCCTAGCCGCCTATACAACCTTGAGGTGATTTCATCAATGGCTTTGTAGATATGACATACAGGAGGTTGGACCTCAGAACGTTATCCTAATTGACATGGATAATGCCTTTGCAAATGTTCTAGCTGGGAAGTTGTTAACTGATAAATATCCTCAAATTTTTTGGACCTCATGTTGTTGATTTGATTCTTTAAGAGTTTCACAAAGACTTGAGAATTCAAAAAATGACATGAAGAACTAAGGAGCTCATTGCCTTCGTCTATCCACATCATAAAACCCTAAGTTTAATGTGCAAACTCACTGAAAAGGGGGAGATTATGAGGCCCAAAGTCACTAGGATTGCTGCTAATTTTCTGTTTATAGAGTTTGCTTTGTAGAAAGAATAAGTTGAGACTTATGTTCTCTTCAGATGAATGGACCCAATGCAAATGGTTTAAGACCAAAGTAGGGGATAAAATCACAACCATTGTTTTAGCTCCAACTTTTTGGAATTAAGTCTCCTTAGTCATGACAGTCTTTGCTCCTTTAATCTATTTGTTGAGGATTGTTGATGGCGAGGCCAAGCCTTCTATGGGGTTTGTGTATAGTGGACTACCAACAGAAGAAAAAAAACTACTGGCAATTTTCAGGGATTTGAGGTCTCTTAGAGGCAATTTATCAAAGTTATAACTCCTAAATCCAAGAAAAGATTAGATAATCCTCTTCAATTGGGTGCATATAATTTGATTCCCTGCTACTTCCACAAGGATCAAGTTGAAATTGAAAGACAACCTGAATTGATGGATGGCTTAATCAAGTATATGAAGGTATTTCTTCCTAGATATTATAATCCAAATAAATCATAATGAAGGAATAAGTATCCTATATGATGAAGTTTGGCAAATTTGAAAAACCATTAGCATTGAGGCAGCGTCTACTGAATGATGATGACTATAGGCCAGGTATACATTACTTATCTTGTACTTATAAAGATTTTGATGATTAATATCTAATATTCAACTAAGGCTATTAGCTAACTGGTGCCGCGTACATGGAGGAGAAGCACCTTATTTGCAAGAAATGGTCATCAAAATTCTTCGCTAAACTTCCTCCTCATCTGGATGTGAGGAGAATTGGAGCACCTTTGAACGGTGGGGTATCTTTGATTCTAAACAGATGTTTAAAATAGATGGGGATGTCCAAGATGATGTTTGTCACAGGATCACTATAGGATAGTTGAGATGGAGGAGTGCGACTGGAGTGTAATGTGATCGAAGGATCCCTCTCAGATTAAAAAGCAAGTTTTATATAACAGCTTTACGGCCAACCATGCTCTATGGGCAGTGAAGAAACAAAATCTCAACAAGATGAATGTGGCTGAAATGTGTATGCTGAGATAGATGTGGGAAGACAAGGAAAGATCGCTTGAGAAATAACTATATCAGGAAAAAAGTGTGGGTGGCGAGCATTGAGGACAAGTTGCACGATGGCCAACTCAGATGGTATAGACATGTGCAACGCAGACAGACTAATGCTCGTATACAAAGCAATACTATTGAGTCGAGCACAATTAACAGAAGAGGAAGGCTTAAATTAACATGGGAAGAGCTTATAAAGAGGGATTTTGAATCTTTACATCTTGATCAGTTAATGACCGTGATAGAGCTGAATGGAAACAAATGATCCAAGTAGCCGACCACAACATGGTTGGGACTAAGGCTTGGATGATGATGATATATACATATTGAGTATTATTTTTATTTTTGTTGTGAAATAATATTGTATTGAAGTGAACTGATTCGATTAGATTAGATGAATAAAAGAGGTATAACCCTGTTCTATATATAGGAGCAAGGGAGAAACCCTGAGACTTAGGATACAAGTAATCTAAACGGGCCAAGACACTAAAGGCCCACTAACTAATTAACCTATTAACTAAATAGGCTAATATATACTCTTTAACACTCCCCCTCAAGCTGGATCATGGGTGAAACACATGTCCAAGCTTGGAGTTACATGACTCGATGATAAACGCAAAATAGAAATGATAAACGTCACTCCCCATACAAAAGATTGATACTCCCCCTTAAATAATACTCCCCCTGAATTATACAATGACACCTCTTTCTTCGAAATTATATTCTACATGCTGGAGATCCTCGAGCTTTGATGAAGGTCTTTTGGAGAGCATCTGGAATGAAGAACATCTGAAATGGAATCTAAATACTGCAGCAGTAATTCGCCACTTGGAGCAGACGCTCATCAATACCATGACTACGTCATCTTCACTGGAAGGCGATGCTAATACAACAGATGCAGCTCGAAGAAGACGTGATAAAGAAGCTCAATCTGGATGAATCAACCTTGCATATGTAGACTTGGCAGGCCAGAAATTGTTGAGCTTCTGAGAAGTCTGAAGAAGCACCTATTTGTCTCTCAAGAATGCAACAAGAGTGATAATGTTGTCTGAAAGTGGAGAACATGTGTACTGAACGAAGCTCCATGAAGATAACCTAGAATATGTAGCATGAGTACATACATCATCTCTTCTCATACTCTCTCTCATACATATTCTCTCACACTCTCTCTCATAGTCTCTCTCTTCTCATCTCTTCCTCTCCTCTCTATCCCCCCCCCCGCACACCAAATACGACGAGAGTGAGTGTTTGGTGTTGAGAAATGGATATATGCCCCCCCCCCCCCCCGCACGTGGAAAAAAGGGATACACACATGATGGGTGGGTGGGAAAGGAATTGGTGAATTTCAGAGGAATTTGTAATATGGAGATGTGTAATATGTAAAGAATAAAACCGATAACCAGAGAGAATATGCTAAATGGGTCAATGTAAGATCCTGCTAGAAAATCAAATGGATCTAATCCCGAAAATCCGATTAGGCTAAAAATGGATCCGATTAGCCAAAGATAGATCCGAGTAAGAATCTGAATATCAATAGAGATAGAGAAGTTGGGGGTAGTAAAAAAATAGATATTGGGGTTGAACACTTTGGGGTGATATGGTGGAATGAATAGCAGTAGGATAGCAGGCTGAATGGACAGAGATACTGGGTGGCGATTGCGTGATGAATAGCAGCAGGACAGCAACGTGGAGCAGTGACCTATGGGCATGGATGATGATGGCGGCTGAAGAGTGCGATCGTCGACTGGGGATACGATTGCTGGATAATAAGGCAGCAACTCAGCAACGGACGAACACGAAAGATGGCGATGATTGTGTCGCTCGGCTGATGTAGCACTTGGTCGCGACGAAGGAGATGATATCGGTCTCCTACACAGCTCCGAAGATATTGCATGCCATAAGGCCGCATGCGGAGTCAAGTGCGGAGCCAAGTGCGGAGCCTCTCCATGTGAGGCGGTGATGGCTGGTGCTGAGGACGTCAAGGCGATGGCTACGATTGCGATGGCGTTGATTGTTGCTCCTGGGATTGGTGGCGGTTGCGGTCGGCGGCTGCTTGCTGTTGGATACATGTGGTGGTGGCGTTGATAGTCGTGCACTGACGGCACAGGGCGTAGGGTCGGCGGTCATCAACGACGCATGGGTGGGCAGCGGCGGCTACTGGCCTGGCCGGCGGTGTTGATTGATGCGGCTGGCAACAATGGCGCTGCTGCTTGTGGCTGACGGCTGCGTGATGCGGCGGCGGGAATGATGCGGCGACGGATGTATGGATAGACAGGAGATAGCCGGGAAGGATGACGTCGGCGTACGTAAAGAAGATAAGACCAATTAAGAAAGTGGAGGATGAGTCATGGAGGTCGGGATCTGCCTGGCAGGCGGCCGGCCTAAGCCATGGAGATGGTGGCAGCCATAGTCACAATATACTCCTTTTTTTGAAAAAAACGCATTTAAAACGCGTATTATTAACGTGATGTATATGACGGGCGTTTTAAACTCCAAACCGAATAATACATTTTAAACGCGTTATATTCGCGTTTTATACGCGTATTGCGTTTTAAACGCGTTTAATATGTTTTTTTGTCGTTTTAAACAGTTCTGTACTTTTGCTTCACATTTGTTTTTTCTACGTCCTTTTTTACTTGTAGCGGGGTTCCACTAAATCATCCAACCTTCCTCCTCTATCCCCCGACACACCAGGAGGAGTAACCCTCGACATTCTACATGTACGCATCTATCTTTCTCCTCCATTCTCGCCCTTTCTTCCCTGATTTGTGCCTGCTGCTCCCACTCAGGGGCGTAGCTAGGGGGGGAGGTTGTCGGGGCTTTAGCTCCCCTCCCCCCAAAAAATAAATACAAGTAGATGTCTTTTAAGTGTTAAATATAGCTTAACATACAAATAAAGATGTTGTCTGCGTATTTGGTAACATAGAAAGTGACTAGCTGGAGTGGTGTGTAGTTAGTTTCCTAAGTGAAGTGGTGTTGGTTCCATTCTCAGTTATGTCATTTTTTGCAACTCCGCCCCCTATGTATAAAAATGTACACATATATGATTTCATCCCCCCTTTGTGTAATTTTCTGGTTCCGCCACTGCTCCCACTTCTTCCAATATTAGGGTAATTAGTTCGATGTTTGGTCATTTTCAATCATTATATGTATGTGTATATATATGTTTGTATATGTGTGTGTGTGTGTGTGTGCGTGTGTGTGCGCGTGTGTGTGTATGTGTATGTGTGTGTATATATATATAATCTGTTTTTTGCCGACTTTTTACCGAATAGTTGACCGAACTTTTACCGTACATTGACCGATTTTTATCCGAATTTTCCGCATAATTCCCGATTTCCGAATTTTTCAACTTGGTCGTACGTATGCCGAATACCGAATTTGTGACTATGGTGGCAGTCGCCCGCAGGCGGAGGCGCCCCCTCTATCGCTCTCTCTAGGAGTTATTGTTTACGTCGTACTGTTCAAACCGGAGTTACTGTTCACGCTGGAATTACTGTTCACGTCGTTGTACTGTTCACCGCTCTGATACCATGTGAAAGAATATTGTATTGAACTTATTCGATTAGATTAGATGAACAAAAGAGGTACAACCTTGTCCTATATATAGGAGTAAGGGAGAAACCTTGAGACTTAGGACACAAGTAATCTAAACGGGTCGAGACACTAAAGGCCCACTAACTAATTAACCTATTAACTAAATAGGCTAATATATACTCTTTAACAGTTATTCTCAAACAAATTACTAGATCTCAGTTTTAAATGGCAATTAATGTATAGAGAAGTGGGAACTTTCATTTTTTTTGCAATTATTGCACTCATAGACTGCCCTTTTTGTACAAATAAATACTAAACATACATGTGTCCCTATTCTATTTTACCACCAGACAAGCAAGCTTTTCCTGCTCCCCTTCGTGTCTTTGGTTGCACTGTGTTTGTTCATCTGTTTGATCCACGTGCATACAAGTTGTCTCCTCGCACAGTCCGCACTGTCTTTTTAGGATATTCCCTCACAAAAAAGGGGTAAAAATGTTATCGTCATCTTCGTCATATGTTTGTGTCGGCTTACGTTACTTTTCATGAGTCCACTCTGTTCTTTAGTAATTGTCCAGCGTGAGGGGAGGCACAACCATGAGAGTGAACTTACCTTTGAGAATGATAGAGTGAGAGGCGAGAGCCACCACTCCCTGTGCCGAGTGATGAGAGTGTGCTAGATACTACTACTATTATATCACCACCAGCACCACCTACACCTCCACCTATTCAACGTTTTCCATTGGTTTACACCAGGTGAGCAGGGCAACACCCAGAATATGTAGCGACATCAGTCCATCAGATTGAATCATCATCATCGAATACTCCTGAGGTACATGTTCAGACTTAGATTTCTCTTAATGCTCCTATTTCGGACTTACACCTTTCAATTGCACCTCGTAAAGGTGTTCATTCTTGCACAATATGACATTTGATTTGTGGTGTGTTGCTTAGCCCATATGTCACAAGCAGCAGGCATGTTTGCTCTTCATTTAGATTCTACAGTTGTTCCTCGCTCATATGCAGAAGCAGCCGACATGACGGATGGGTACAAGCCATGGATAGTGAGTGGAAGTTCTTTACGAGAATTCCACCTAGGACTTGGTGGATCTTCCTCCTGGGAAGACTGTTGTAAGTTATTGTTGGGTGTATAATGTTAAACAAAAAGTCTGTTGTAGGTTTCCGTTGGGTGTATACTGTTAAATAGAAACTGAATGAACTAATTGGTGGCTAAAGGGTACACTCAGCCACATGGAGTGGACTTCTTTGAGATTTTTTTCCCCGTTGCTCGGCTCAGTTTTGTATGGATCCTTATTTCTGTCACTACTCATGATTGACCTCTTCTCCGGCTGGATGTCGAAAATGCATTTCTTCATGGTGATCTTCTTAAATAAGTGTACGCGGAGCAACCTCGTGGGTATGTTGGTCAAGGGGGTGTCAGAAAGTGTGCAAACTGAAGAAATCCTTGTATGGGTGAAGCAATCACCACGGGCATGGTTTGATAAATTTAGTGTTGCACTCATATAGTTTGGGTTCAGTCGGTCCTCTATATATCACTCTTTATTTGTGAGCAAATCCTCTCGTGGCACTATTATTCTGGCTGTATATGTGGATGTTATTGTCATCACGAGTGATGATCTTACTGGCATTTCACAGCTCAAGGAGTGGCTACAAATGCAATTCCAAAAGAAAGATTTGGGCAACCTTTGTTATTTCCTTGGAATAGAGAACTTGCCTCCAAGAAAGGCACAAATCTTTCTCACAAATATATGTTCTAGATCTTCTTGCAGAGACAGGCATGACACATTGCAGACCAATCTCCACGCCTATGTATTATCATACCAAGGCGGCTATTTCTTATGACGGTGATTTTTCAAATCTAAAAAAGTACGGACGGATTGTGGGTAAGTTGATATGTATGACGGTTACTCTTCCCGATATCTCCTATCTAGTGGGAGTTCTTAGCTAGTTCATGAATGCACCCAAGATGTCACGCTGGATGGCGGTCACCCGAATCCTACGTTATATTAAAGGATCACCAGGAAAAGGTCTCACTTATTTTAAAAGGAAGGATCTCTCATCCACTTCCTTGAAGCTTACTCGATATAATGATGTTGACTGGGCAGATGATGTTGGAGATAGATGATCTACCTCAAGATATTGTGTGTTCCTTGGGTCACATTTAGTGACATAGGGGAGCAAGAAACAAAATGTGGTAGCACGATCCAGCACAAAGGCCAAATATTGAGCAATGGCACATGCTTGTTGTGAAGTTCAGTGGGTTATATCCATATTATCTAAAATGGGAGTGTTTGTTGAAACTCCAATCTCTCTCATGTGTGATAATCAACCATTCATATTGCTAGCAATCATGTTTTCCATGAGAAAACCAAGCACATTAAGGTGGGCTGCAATTTTGTTCGTGATCTAGTGCTCACCAAGAAGATTCAGACTCCTAATGTTCGCCTGGACAAGAAGTTGCAGATATCTTCACCAAGCCCCTTATACGTTCACTTTTCAGCCATATGAGTTTCAAGTTGGACATGCACAATGTGTATGCTCCAGCTTGAGGGGGAGTGTTAGAAAATAGAAGCTATTCATGTAATATTTTCTTATTTCCTTTAGGTCTATTATGTAAATGTTCACTTCCTATATAATAAAGGCTAACCTGCTACAACAGGGTAGCGTTTTGGCCAAATACTTTCACACCAACTTCTTATATATCCCTTCAAAGTATCTAGTTATGGCTTGTTGAACTGCTTGCTTAGCTTCTTTTTTAGCTAGATTGTGTTACCAAGATGTTGTGTTGTCAAGAGTCCGACAAACTCCTAAAGATCTCCATTCTGAGTTTCAAAGCCTTTTTTATTTCATCATTTCACAACCAGGTGGCTTTTTGTGGAGGCCCACAACCTTTATATCCTAGCAAAATTGTCTTGGTGATTCTTGTTATACTGAAGCTCATAGTATGTTACATAGTTTTAACATCAAAATCCAAGTTTCAAGTGTCCTTGATAAGTTTGTCATAAAATGTCACTTTCTTTCTCCTCTAAGATTCCGCCACTTAATTCTTCTATGTTGCGCTTTTTATGCTTAGTTTGTTGATCTTCATGTGAATATCTGAAACCATTAACCTATGATGGGTGGTAAGTTCTTCTTTAGGGATCACTTTATAATCCTTGCATACTTTACGAATCTTTTTAAGAAGTATTTGGGCTACAACCATTCTCACTCTTGAAAGTAATCATAGGAGAATCTCTTTTCTTGGACGGGTGTAAAATCTCTCATGCTCTCATTTTTCATTCATGTTATCATATCCAAAATAACCATAAACTCTCTCATAACCAACATTGCTACTCCCACATGACGATTTATATCACTCCTAGTATTCATCATCTAAACTATTGATATTTCTTGCATCAACCCATTCACAAATCACAATATCCCGAATATCCTTCTTCACCTCCTCGCTAAGGCAAACTTGGGAAGGCATAGGTACAGATAATATTACCAAATTGTCCCTCAAGAATAAGCTTATTGGCTATGATTCTATCACCCATCCATGTAATCTTGACAATATCATCATTCAACATCATCACTAATAGTTATCACTCTGTTTCACTAATAGTTCCAAGGTTTTTAAAAGCGCAAAGCAGGAAGCGAGCAGACATACCTTGTAGTTGATTAATCGCCAGGCGGGCGATTAGGCGGGCACTTTTTTAAAAAGCAGATGCTTAATTTTTCAAATATTTTTAACAACTTATACACATATATACATACATAATATTATGATTTGTGAATGTTCTATATAACTAAACATGTATATTCCTCTTAAATTAATACTAAGTAACAACAATAAAGAATTAATAAATTCAGCTATCCACAGCAAATCGCCTGATTAATGTCAGACTGTTAATATAAAATAGCTAACTAGCTATCTTATTAGTATATATATTGTCCTGCTTTATTTTTTATTTTGTTATTGTTTTATGGGCCTTTGTCTATTAGCCCATTAGTCCTTTTCCTTATTCTAGAATATTCATGTTTCTAGATCTTTCTTACTCTCTCCTATATAAGAAAGTCTCATGTACTTGTTTCACCAATCTAATGCAAACCATCTTTGTATTTTAGATGGTATCAGATTAGGTTGATCCTCCTTAAACCCCAACCCTAACCTATGCCCACATAAACCCTAGCCGCCACCCCTCTTCCCCTCTCTCTTCTCATCTCCTCACCCATCGACCCCCCCACCAGCCGCTGCCGCCCAGCCCCTTCCCTCCTCCTTTCCGCCACCTCTCCACCACTCGTCGCCCCTTCTTCCTCCACCCATACAACCATCGTTGCGCCTTCTTCCTCCACCCACCTCCACCCACCATCAGCACCTCCATGCCCGCCGCCCTCCCCACCTCCATCCAACAGCCCCTGTTGATGTCCCACTCCTCCGGCTAGCCACCACCTTCTCCACTCAGCCATCTTCCACCTCCTCTTCTTCCTTCCCTCCTTTCCCCACCATCTCTCCCTCCGGCTAGCCTCCACCACGTTTCATTTCCTGCCAATCTTCGAACGTCTCCGATAACTTCCCAGTTATCGCACGTTGAAGGCGTAACCGGATCTTGCTCTGTCTCCGCCTACGCCTCATGATGGAATAAGGTTTTCCTCCATGTTGGCACAGGTTTCCTATAACTATTGTTGCCCTGACGCGGATTTCTGGGATCTGATGCATCAGATCTCGTTCTGCTATCTTATGCTCGTGTACGAGTACTTTTAGCCCTGCCCATGTGATTGGGTTTCTACTGCTTTCATCTGCTATGTGCCTACATCTGCTGCGAGTCTGCTGCTCTATCTGCTGACTGCTACGTGCCTGCCGCTGCTACGTGCCTACTGCTCTGTCTGTTGACTCGTGATTCCTGCTCCGGCCTGCCACTACTGTCTGTTGTGTCGTGTTGTATTCTGTGACCTCCCATGGCGTCCTCCGATCCGCTTTGCAATCTCTGTGTGACGACTACCAAGTTGGACGGCTCCAACTATCACACCTGGGCAGCCTCCTTTGAATTGTATGTCAAAGCTCAGGGGTGCTATTCCCATCTAACTACTATCGGGCCGGCGGAACCGAGTGTTACTGTTGATGACAAAACTAAACAGGCGTATGACATGTAGTCCAAGGATGACTCTGGGGTTATGACATGGATGGTCAACAGTGTTGAACCCAAAATCAGCCAATCCCTTATGCGCATGCGCACGGCTAAAGATATGTGGGATCAACTCTCCCACGTCTATTCTCATCAACAGAATCCCAAGAACGTGTTTGATATTTTCAAACACCTGGCCAAGGAGTATATCTCAGATGCCATTGAAGATTACTACAATCAATGTTGTGCCCTTTAGGATGAGTTTGAGGTGTATCATCCCCTATCCTCAGATATTAAGGAAGCACAAAGACAACGGAATGAACTACAACTCGTTCAATTCCTTGTTGGCCAAGGAGTATTCTACCTCAGATGCCATTGAAGATTACTACAATCAATGGTGTGCCCTTTGAAATGAGTTTGAGGTGTATCATCCTCTATCCTCAGATATTAAGGAAGCACAAAGACAACGGAATGAACTACAACTCATTTAATTCCTTGCTGGCCTACCATCCTCCTTTGCGGGTGTCGTAGATCATATTCTCTCCAATGATACGTTGTCCACCTTACGCGATGTTCTGAAATGCGTGCAGCGTTTGCCTTCTGTATCTCAGGCGACTCCTGAACTTTCTGACATCGCTGCTCTAGTTGTTCGATCTGGAGATTCTTTCTGAGGACGTGGACGTGGACGTCGCCGCGGTCGTGGTCGTGGTCGAGGCCGCTCTACTCCAGGTGTTGGTCGTGGTTCGTACTCCTCGGGCATTGAATCCTCTATTTAACTACATTTCTGCAATTTTTACAAGCGCACCAATCATACTGAAGATCGCTGCTGGATCAAGCACGGCAAACTTGTTTGAGCAAATCAGGTTTCTTCCGACCAACCTGATACCTCTGCCTCTCCGTCTACCCTGCCATTTGTTGATTGGATCAGATCTGAAGTTGAGAAGTTATTCCAAGCTCGCCTAGCCTCTTCTGCTAAGTCCTCCACTACTGGCGGTTCTGCTCTTCTAACACAATCTGCTCCTCTTGGACAGTCTGGTAAACATAAATGGGTTATTGACTCGGGTGCCACCTCTCATATTACTAGCAATCAATCTTTATTTCCTACCTTGCATAAAATTGTTGCCAGTCCGCCTGTCATCCTAGCTGATGGTTCTCAAACATCTGTTTCCAGAATAGGGAATATCTATATTGTTGGTTGTCTTATGTTGAACTCGGCACTCTTTGTTTCTAAATTTCCTATCAACCTGTTATTTGTGAGTACAAATGTTAAGAGCTTATAATGCTCAATTACCTTTGACCCGGATGGTGTTATTTTTTAGGATTTGCGCACAAGGATGAAGATTGGTTCGGGCCATGAGGGACCAGATGGGCTCTATTATTTGGATGCACTGAAGACGACGGCTTACCTGACTACATCTCTGACCGGCATTATGTGGCATTACCGCTTGGGACACCCTTCACCGGCAAAATTGAAGCATTTATTACCTGATATTTCTGAGTCAGTTTTTCATTGTGAAACATGTCAGTTAGGGAAACAAACCCGGTCTACTTTTACTAAGAAAAATTGTATTAGCTCAAAAGCATCATTTGATATTGTGCATTTTGATATTTGGGGACCATGCTCTGTTGCTAGTATTTTTGGATATCGATACTTTATGAGGTTTATTGACGACTTTTCTAGAACCAACTGGTTGTTTTTATTAAAAAAACATATCTCATATTCTTGACACTATTACCACTTTCTTTGCTGAGATAAGTACCCAGTTTGGTAAACCCTTTAAAATCTTTCGAATTGATAATGCCCTTGAATTCATGCAAAGGTCAGTAAATCCGTTTTGCAACAAAATGGGTACTATTCACCAAACCTCTAGTGCTTATACACCCCAAAAGAATGGCATTGTTGAACGCAAGAATCGACACCTTGAGGTTGCACGTACACTTCTCTTTCGCTATCATGTTCCTCATGGTTTCTGGGCAGAAGTTGTTTCAACTGTTTGTTATCTTATTAACCGCATGCCATCCTCTGTTCTTGGCAATCAAGTGCCTTTTCAAACTTTATACCCGGATGCTCCTCTGTTCACCGTACCTCCTCGTATTTTCAGTAGTACGTGTTTTGTGAAAATTTTGTGTCCCGGCCTTACTAAACTGGATCCTCGTGCTACCAAGTGTATTTTTCTAGGGTACTCTCGGACACAAAAAGGGTATCGTTGCTTTGACACTATTACTAAGAAATGGATGGTGTCGGCTGATGTTGTCTTTTTTGAACATATGTCGTTCTACTCCTCTGTTGCATCTACTCTGACGTCTGATTTACTGACAGAAACACCTTTACATATGCATGTTGATAATGCCCTATCAGATAGTACTGTTGCGCCGGCTCCTCCTTTAAAAGTCTACCAGAGAAGACCAAAGGTACCAAATCCCTCTATGGCCCAACCAAGTCTTCCAACCTCGTCAGCAGATCAGCCAACATCTCAGGTATTTTCTGACTTAGACATTCCTATCAGTTTACGCAAAGGCACTCGCTCTTGCACGTAACATCCCATTGGGAATTTCTACACTACTGCTAATCTGGGAAATACTTTTGCAGATTTCACTTCTGCTTTATGTGTTGTTACTATTCCTATGAATGTTGCTCAGGCTCTCCAATACCCAGCACGGCGTCAAGCCATTGAAACTGAAATGCAGGCCCTCACTGATAGACATACTTGGGATTTGGTTGATGCACCACCTAGTTGTTCACCAGTTGATTGCATGTGAATTTTCACAGTCAGATATCAACCAGATGGTACCATTGAACGACTCAAAGCTCGCCTCGTAGCCAAGGGCTACACTCAAACATATGGAGTTGACTACTTCGAGACTTTCTCTCTTGTGGCTTGACTAAATTCTGTTTGTATCCTTATCTCTGTGGCTGTAAATTTTCATTGGCCCTTATTTCAACTAGACGTCAAAAATGCATTTCTGTATGGAGATCTGCATGAGGAGGTTTACATGGTGCAACCTCCCGGTTTTGAGATTCAAGGGGAGTCTTCCAAAGTTTGTCGTCTTCGTAAAGCTATTTATGGCCTTAAGCAAAGTCCCCGAGCCTGGTTTGACAAGCTTAGCTCTATTCTTTAGATATTTGACTTCCGTCGCTCTCAATCCGATCATTCAGTGTTTGCTAAGAAAACTACCTCTGGTCTTGTAGTTCTCATTGTCTATGTTGATGACATTATCTTATCTGGAAGCGACTATGCAAGCATTCAGGCTACTAAGACATACTTAGAAAAGCACTTTATTACCAAAGATTTAGGCAAACTAAGGTATTTTCTGAGAATTGAAGTCTCTCATTCTTCCTCTGGTCTTTGTTTGTCACAACGCAAATATGTTTTGGATCTCCTATCAGAGACGGGAATGCTTGGGGCTAAGTCTGCTAATACACCTTTGGATCCCAACACTAACTGGGATAACGACACTTCTCCTCCATATCATGATCATCATCAGTATCGCAGACTCATCTACCTTACTGTCACTAGGGCTGATATCACTTCCGTTGTTGGTCTCGTAAGTAGATATTTGGATAAGCCCCGTCAATGCCATTGGGATGTTGTCTGCCATATTCTGAAGTATTTGAAAAGTTCTCCTAGCAAAGGTTTGTTGTATAAGAAACATGGCCATTGTAATCTTATTGGATACTTTGATTCTGATTATGCTGGAAGCAAGATAGATCAGAGATCTACCTCTGGATACTGCACTTTTGTAGGTGGTAACTTGGTAACATGGCTAAGCAAGAAGCAAACTGTAGTTGTTCGCTCAAGTGCTGAAGCGGAATATCGAGCCATGGCTCACACCACCTGTGAACTTTTCTGGGTACGCAGTCTTCTGCGAGATTTTGGTATTTTTGTTGCTCCATCCATACCTATGCATTGTGACAACAAGGCTGCTATCTTCAATGCCAGCAACCCCACCTTCCACGAACGCACCAAACACATTGAAGTTGATTGCCATTTTGTTCGGGAGGCTATCTTATCTGGTCAGATTCCTACACCTTATACACCAACTGCGGATCAAGTTGCAGATATTTTCACCAAAATTCTTCCGAAGACTAGATTCACTACGTTGATAGCCAAGCTGGGCATGATTGACATCTACGCTCCAGCTTGAGGGGGAGTATTAGTATATATATTTTCATGGCTTTATTTTTTATTTTGTTATTGTTTTATGGGCCTTTGTCTATTAGCTCATTAGTCCTTTTCCTTACTCTAGAATATTCTTGTTTCTAGATCTTTCTTACTCTCTCCTATATAAGAGAGTCTCTTGTACTTGTTTCACCAATCTAATGCAAACCATCTTTGTATTTTAGATATCTAAATCAGCAGCTAACTATATATTTATATTCATTTAGTATAAATGTATAAGTATATACTCATAAATATCAAATCACATTACTGGCATTAATGTTATAGTATAAAATGTCTGACATGGGAAAAACGGAAAAAAAATGGGGAAAAAGCGGGAAAAAAAGCAGCCAAAGCGGGAAAAAAGCAGCCAAAACAGGGAAAAAGCGGTCACTTAATCCAAATCCGCTCAACAGTCGCATATGGTACATTTTTATCGGCCATCACCTTGCCTAGGACGATTTTAAAACATTGAATGGTTCCCACTTTGTCTGTATGTCTGTGTATACATGTATACGAGCTTTTGTACTTTGTGTCTCAAATCTCTCTACCTCGTTCCCCTTTCTACTTAGTATTGGATTTTAGACTAAAAAGTCTTTGGAGATAGTGGATACCATGTTCGGAAGAAAAGTCATTACATATCACTAATAGTTCCCACTCTGTTTCACTAATAGTTCCCATTTTGTTTCTATGTCTGTGTATACATGCATACAAGCTTTTGTACTTTCTACCTCGTTCCCCTTTCTACTTAGTTTCCTGGAAGTTATAATGAATTTTCTTCCGAACATGGTATGCACTATCTCCAAAGACTTTTCAGTCCAAAATCCAATACTCAAAACCCTACACTAATCATTTTTTTCTTGAAATTGCTTCTTTCTAATTACGCAATCATCATTGTCTAAGCCTCAATCACAACCATGTTGAGGTCAGTTGCATGCATCCTTCTTTTCCAATCAGCTTAGAAATGCATTTTTGACATCTAGTTGATGCAAACGCCAGCCTTGATTGACAGCAACAAATAAGAATATGCACATAATTAAGACGAGCAACGGGAGAAAATGTTTCAAAATAATCAACTCCAGACTCATGTGTGTACCCTTTGGAAATCAATCTAGCTTTGAAGTGTTCAATCGTCCCATCTAGCAGATACTTAACAGTGTATACCCATCGACATCCAACAGGATTGTCTGGGGGAAGATCAACAAGGACCATGTCCCACGGGATCGAAGAGCATCTATCTCCTCATCCATAACCTTTTTTCATCCAGGATGTAGAAGTGCTTCCCGAACATTCATTGGATTAGAGATAGCAGATATTGCAGCAGTAAATTTAGCCATGGAAGCATTGAGATGATCAGTAGAAACATACTTAGAAATACAATATTTTGTACCAGACCGTTGTCCTTTCCGTAAGGCAATAGGCATGTAAAACTCAGAAATCTGAATAGAGTCAGTAGAATTACCATGAATTGGTGGTGGATCATCAGTTTCCGAAGAGGTCATAGCACGGGATACTTCCAGGTAGAGGTCTTTTGCGCCAACGCTCATAGACTTTCAAAGTAGGGATGGAAGATTCGTTTAAGGACGGGACGGTAGAAATTGGTACATTTAGAAGTGGTACATTAGGAGGAGACACCTGTGGACGTGGCTCAGAAAAGAATGATGTATCTTCAAAGAAGGTGACATCCGAACTAACATACAGTGACGTGAAACATGATCAAAACATTTGTACCCCTTTTGTGTGCAAGAGTACCCAAAGAAAACAACAACGGATAGCACGTGGAGACAATTTATCAAGCCCATGTTGGTGATTTTGGACAAAACAAAGTCAAAAACTTTTGGTGGTAGGGCAAAAATAGGTCCATGTGGGTAGAGGAGTTGGTAGGGAATCAAACTTTGGAGGATGGACGATTGCATACGGTTGATGAGGTAGTTGGCTAACAAGATGGCATCAGGCCAATGGGACTTAGGAACATGCATTTCAATTAGGAGAGTACGAGCGATGTCAAGGAGAGGTCTGTTTTTCCTTTCAGCAACACCATTTTGTTGTGGACTATAGGCACAAGAGGTTTGATGAACAATTCCTTTGGAGGTGCAAATCTTTTGAAAACCATGTTACACGTACTCAGAAGCATTATCAGTGTGGACAAATTTAGGAGTAGCAGAAAATGAGCCTTTATTTCATCTACGAAGTTGGAGAAAACATCTAAAATTTCAGAGCAATCTTTCAAAAGATAAAGCCAAGTGGCACGAGACCAATCATTAATAAAAGTTACAAAATATCGCACAACAGTACGATTACTAATACAACATGGTCCCCAGATGTCGGAATGGATTAAATAAAACAGACTTGGACTCTTGTTATGACAACGGGGAGGATACATAGAGCGGTGATGTTTTCCAAGTTGACAAGATTGGCATGTAAACTTTTCAGAAGACAAACTAGGAAATAAGAACTTCAACTTTTGGGTTGAAAGATGACCATGCCTCAGGTGCCATTGATAAAGAGAAGTACAGTGAGCCATAAGAGCGGTAGCAGGCAAATTCGACGAGGTCTGTAGATAGTACAGACTGTCTCCACCTTCATATCCCCCACCAATCGTCTTCTTCGTCCTGAGATCCTACATGGAGACAGTGTAAGGAAAGAACGTTACACTGCAATTTAAAGATTTGGTAATTTTACTAACAAACATCAAGTTCAATAGAAATTTGGGCACAAACATAACAGATTTAAGGAGATGATTGTTAACATTCCCAATTCCAGTGACTGGAGAAGTAGATTCATCTTCCATGCGCACCGGAGGATGATATGTAGATTTCTTTAGATGAGTGAAGAGATTTTTATTACCGGTCATATGAGTCATGGCACCAGAATCAACAATCCAATCTTCTTTTGTAGAAGATGAGGAAGCTTAAAGGCAAGAAGGAACACCAGAGTGTAGAACAATGTTCGCCTGAGGTGTGGTAATAGTTGCAAAAGCGGCTTTGATGAGCTTGTCAAGGTCAGAAGAACTTAGAGTGACCATCTGAGGAGAAGCAGCATTAAAGGTATATGTAGATTCTTCATCAGTATCAGTAGTGGAGACTTGGTTTGCCCATTCAGGCTTTCCATGTTTCTTCCAACATTTGTCCTCAGTATAATTGGTCCGTTTACAGAAGTTGCAGTACCGAGGTTGAAGAGAAGACCCTCTTCCATAGGGCTCAGAAGGAGGAGGCCCCCGTCTACCAGTGTTAAGGCCTCTGCCCAGTCCACGAGTAGAGTTAACACGCCCTCATCCAGCAACAACTAGAGCAGTCGACTCTTCTTTGGTAGCAGACGACACAGAGCGAGATAGCCGAAGATACACATCATCCAACATGGGCAATGGTTTTGATGCAAGGATTTGTTGACAAACCGCTTCATAGCTAGGTGGCAAGGATGCCAAAAACTGGCATAGTTGAACTCCATCTTGTTTTTGTAGGCTAGTGAGATCGGTAGATAACGGATGATGGAGTTTGAGCTCTCCCCAAATACCTTTGAAGGTATCAAAATGTGAAGCAAACGAGGTAGCGTCGTCAAGTCTTAGAGAATGCAGGTGTTTATAGAGCTCATAAACTCGGGACGCATTTCCCGTACTGGAATAGACCTGAGCAATATCATACCAGGCCTCCTTGGCGGTGTCAGGAAACAGGAGATTGGTGGCTACATGGGATTCACAGCTATTTAGAATCCAAGACAGAACTTGAGAATCACATTCTGCCCATTTCTTATAGTCGGCTTTCTTTTTGTCAGACATTTCATCTTTAGGAGGCGGCTGCTCGGTGAGATGCTCAAGTTTGTCCGATGAATGAGCATAAATTTTAAAGGATCGTGACCACAAAATGTAGTTGGATGCATTGAACTTGACAGACGTGACACATGTAGCATGTGTCTCCATGATCTTAAGAGGAAGATGAAGCCATGAAGCAAAAGTGATATCCAAAGAATCTCCAGAAGCAGCAACACACAGTAGAAAGTCTCCTAGAATGGCACACGACATGTCGAAAATAAGACAGAGCGTGTTAAAGAGCAGTAGATAGTCACCTGGAATGGCACACGACGTGTCAAAAATAAGACACGACGTGTCAAAGAGCAGCAGATAGTCACCTGGAATGGCACACGACGTGTCAAAAATAAAACACGGCGTGTTAGATGATTCGTCAGATTGAGACGCGGTGTGTGAAAGGTTGGGGCAGCAGCAGATTAAGAGCAGAAAGGGCGAACCCAGCAAAATAAGGTCAAAGATGACCTAGAGTAAGTGCCAAATACTATGATTCGCCAAGAAGAAAGGTGATATGTTGGATATACCCAATCATACCACTAATAAAGTGAGCAGAGCCCTAGAATAGGTGATCATGAATGACCACAAATCTGCCGAACAGGACTTCCAAACAACAGTTCTTCAGGGCATAAGAACCTTGGAAAGACCGTCGGCCATATCCCTAGATCCTCTTGTTGGAGAAGAGGATAGGGCTAGAAAGAAACTTAGATCTTCTTAGGAGTGATCGGCAGTGGAAGTCAAGTAGGATGTACACGGCGGCAGTAGCAGCGGCTGACGAAGGGAGAGAGAGAGAAGGTGGCGGTGACTGGTAGAGATCAGGGCTAGGTGACCCGCTTTGATACCATATGAAAGTTTGTCGTGTTATCTATATTCACAAAGGAGGAAGCTCACACCTATAAATAGGAGGAGGTTGTACAAGGAAGCAAACTGAAAATTCTAATGGGTCTCTTTATACAAAGGCCCATGTTACAGAAAAAAGGACAGAATAAAGGAAAGACTTAAATAGAAATACATTAAACAGTAAATGCAATAATATATCTCAATAGTTCCCACTCGGTTTCACTAATAGTTCCCGCTTTGTTTCTATGTCTGTTATACATGCATACGAGCTTTTGTACTCTGTCTCAAATCTCTCTACCTCGTTCCCCATTCTACTTAGTTTCCTGGAAGTTTGAATGACTTTTCTTCCGAACATGGTATCCACTATCTCCAAAGACTTTTCAGTCCAAAATCCAATAATCAAAACCCTACACTATTTTTTTTTTTTTGAAATTGCTTCTTTCTAATTACGCAATCATCATTGTCTAAGCCTCAATCACAACCATGCTGAGGTCAGTTGCATGCATCACTCTTTTCCAATCAGCTTGTTATGCATCATATTTGCCTAAGAATGCAAATATCCAAAATCTCATCTTATAATCTTTTCTCAAGTTGATTTTAGCATTCTTTTTCTAGCGATCGACTCAATACACTATTCAAAATATCAGATCGAACTAAAAGTATATTAATTTCGCATTTGGTATATAACATAACTTAAATTATTAATTAGATTAAATAGATCTAATATATGTATTATAATTTCATCAGTAAATAATAATGACTTTGGATTTTTTTAATTAAAAAATATGTTATTCGGAAACCGAGTCATACTATTTAGATCCCAATCCAGTATATAAAAAGATCCAACTCTGCCAGATATTTATTTTGTGTTACTTCAAAAATTCTTGAATGAAATTCTCATCAAATCATCCAGTTTCAAACATCTATTTACGCCCTTAATCAGCAACCCTTCAGTAATCATATTGCCCTTGTAGCGAGTACGTAATATATAACACTGGAGCAGCCCAATGAAGTTTGCTGAAGAAAAATGAAAAACCTGCCAGGGATTGCAGAAGGTTGTGCAACTCCAGCCAATGGTCATAGAGATCAGCTTAGGACTTAAAGGACCGGTTTAATAATAAAAAAAGGAAATTCCACTTCTCCTTTGACATTAGTCGATTTGCATAGTTATATGGGAAAGACATCCTCCCTCCCACGGGAGGTCATCAAAACTGGGTCCTGAGATATTCGACCTCCAGGACCACATCAATTTCCAATAGCAAGCTAGATACACTTTCCAATAGCAAGCTAGCTCATAAGATGTTGTAAACAAGGCGTACAAGCCATCGATGACGTAGACGAACCTTCTTTTGAGCTTCTTTTGGGAGTTGCTCCTTGAAGCTCCATCTCTCGTACGCAGACAGGATGTCCTCTGATAGGTAATTCGAGAACAGGGATTAAAAGCACGTCATATGTAGAAATAGTAGCAATGTCTAGTATACCAGGTCAGAAATGATACTAATTTTCGAGCCAAAAGAAGCACGTTTGGAAACGGAATTAGCCCTCGAGCTTTCCTGGCTATGAGTATCAAAAATTTAGAAACCTAGAGCGTGAGGGTTGTCGTACCTCTATTCTGCTTGTCCATAGCAAGGATGAGGTCAAAATCATTGAAGTCTGCTGGACGAATGGGCCTGGAGATGGAAGTGATCTCAATTCCGCGCCTACTGGATGACGTTCTCATCCGTGGATCCGCCAAATTGCCCTACAAATGCATACAGTAGACATTGTGTCACATTGGGAACCAACTAGGAATATGTGGGCCGTAAGAAACACCTATACCTCGTGGTAGCCTATGGTACCAGCGGAGTCGATCTTAAACCTGGAGTCAAGCCCCCGCTTGCTCACCAGTGACCGAAACACCCCCTCTGCCGCGGGGCTACGGCAGATGTTGCCGAGGCAGACGAAAAGAACAGCAAATGGCTTCTGCTCCGCATCAGGGGAGGATGAGGCCGCCATGGACGGTGACAGTGCGTCAGAGGAGGCCGCTTGGACGGAAGCGGATTCGCGGCGCCGATGGATTGAGAGACTACGCTGAGGCAACGGAGCACCGGCGGAGAGGAAGCCAGTGACCAAAGAACTTACGGCACTCCTACAGCTACAGGGCCTAGTCCTTCCACTCAGGATGTACGCCGTCACCGTGCGATGGCATAACGGTAATTCAGGTGTCGAGAAAAACAGTTCTCTTGGTGCTGCTGCTGGAATGGAGTGGGAAAAGCTGCAGGCTCCCATGTTCTACACTTCTACAACATACGCCCCACACCGTCGCATCAAAGATAGAAGCATTCAAGATGCTTAACAGTAAAGGAAACCGTACATACCTGCCACAAAAAAGAACATCTTTTCTGGGCATAAAATTTGATTTTGAGAAAACTTTTCATTTTATCAACCGGAACTGTTTAACAAAAACACTCACTGGTTTTTGGATTTCTAGTCAAATGGGTCAATTGGATACATAGTTGAATATCCACAAACCACTTTTCAACAATCATAAATGGCGTTCTTTTTTACTATTTTCATAATTCAAATGGCCTCAAACAAGGCGACCCCCTCTCCCCTTACCTTTTTATTATCATCACAATCATCCTCTCTCGTATGATACAACTTGAAAAAAATAGTGGCCTCATAAACTCTCATGAGGAATGCAAAGAGGACATCATACAATTTGTTGTTGACACAATAATCATTTCCTCCCCAGAAGACTCCTCCCTACTCAACATCTTCAGAATCCTTGGTATTTTCTCCTACATTTCCGGGCTAAAAATAAATCTCCACAAATCATCAATTTTTGGGGTCCACCTTGAACAACCTGTCTTGAAAAGATACAAAGATCTTTTAAGGTGTAAGATTGAAGACTTCCCCATCAAATACCTAGGTCTCCCAATCACCCCCCACAACATCACAAATGCTACCTGGTCCCCCATCATAGAAAAAATAAACAAAAAACTCTCTGATTGGACAAATAACTTCCTAAATCTCTCAGGAAGACTTACTCTCCTAAACAGTGTCATCACTCCCATCACCACTCACTTCCTGAGCTGTATTCCCCTCCCATCCAAAACTAAAACACTACTCGACAAAGTGCGAAGGAAGTTCCTATGAAATAACTTTCACTAATCTACAAAATCCGGAAAACACTACCATCTAGTTAATTGGAAAACTGTTGATGCACCTTTAGACCAAGGTGGTTGGGGCATTCTTAATATTTAAACTCATGCCTTCTGCCTTATAACAAAAATCATCAACAGTCTGGTAAAAAATAAAACAAAAATATGGTCGAGCCTCATCAACCACAAATACTACCAAAAATCCCCTCCCTAGCATATTATCCCAAAAAAATCAGCCTCACCCCTTTGGAAATACATAAACAAAAACATCTAAACTTTAACCCAACTCATCAACACTCCTCCACACTCCCACCTAAAAATCTCCTTCTGGAACGACCCCTAGTTTGAAAAAAATTCAGTTCTAAACTTACACACAAATCGGACCATCCCGAAAAATCTCCTCAAGATCAATATTGACCAGGCCCTCCGCCTTCTAACCAGTAACAGATGAAACTCTCTCAAAAGATGCATTCTCATACACCTCAAACCAAATGACCTATGTAAAGACTCGGTCTTTACGATCAAATATTTACAAAATAATATCAGAATTATAAACAATCTTTATTACAATCATGCTTTTACATCAGAGTTGCGGAAGCTGAAAACATAAGATTACAAGATTGAAAGAAAAAAAATAAGAACTTACTCCTATCTAGTCTTCAACAGAGGACAGCTCCTGCACGTCTCATCTATTTCTCCTTTGTATCACCTGCCCATGAGTTCCCAAAAGGAACAAAACCACACATGGACCCCACTGAAGGGAAAATAAATGTCAGCTAGGCTGGTACTAAATCCATTATTGAGCTAGTTTAAAATAAAGAGTTATGGTATTAACTCTAGGTAAGATTGCTTGGTGGATTATGGAGGTAACACAAGAATAGTCTAGTTATCATGCTAATTACAAAAAGATACAATAATTCAAAGAGGCAACTAGAAAATGATAAAGAGATACCAATATCAAGATTAAAATGGAACAATTTTCATTAAACCAGTATCAAGATATCCAATAATTCAAAATACAAGGATTTATCTATTGGCACAATCAATCTAATATTTTATCTTCGCCAGTGGCTAGGTGCCTAGTGTTCTCCCCTCTATGAGAGAACGACACTTCGCCTGTGGGGGTAACCAGTACTGGGGGACCTTTAATTGTCCATTATCCACTGCGCAGGGTTGGGGGTCTTGACCCACCGAAACTAGTGAGCCAAAGCTCTTAGCCAATATTTCGAGTTTGTGTGCCAATATAAAAATCTAATAATACTTCAATTTCTCAATAATGTTCAATATTCAAAATCTAGTCGTGGTGAACTTCAACAAAAAGGGAAAGGCTAACAATAATATTTGTTCACCAGTTTGCAAAACTTTTATATATGAAACTCAAGAGGGAGGCAAATAGTTCAATAAAAGAATAGAGAATTTAGTACCTCAAATTATTCAAAGCTCCATGGATTGATCAATCATAACAAGGCTCCAAGAAGAAGAATCTACAAATTTATATAAGGGTGTTATCATTTGGCTTGGAATCAACTATTTGTTCAATCTTTTCTATTTAGTATTTTCTTTCTCATCTAGTATTATTATCATTCCGTGATTCTTTTATTCTCCTTATTCATAACCAAGTCATATATATAATCAATTTTTCACACTCAATTGGTTTTATCCACATTTTCTATAGATTAGTTCTTAACTTATTATTCTCTCTCTCAATTGTATATGAAATAATTGTATTCTGCTACTAGGTTCAAATGTGTTTATCTACCTTACCCTTACTAGTAATACCTAGTATTTAACCCGATATACATCTATATGTACTAGTCATATACCTAGATCTTGATTATGTACAAGTTACTTCATATGCCTACTATAATAAGATATAATTCTAAACGTAGATTTCACATATCATCCTTATCATTATCTCTATCCTCCCTTGTTAGGTTGCAAAAACTATATTCTATGATTCGTGAATAACGATAATTAACTATATGATCTTCTATACTTCCTTGTAGTGATCCATTTATCTATGTAACTTATCTAGGTCATTGCATACATATATGTACTAATAAGACTACAATATATCGAGAACATAGTATGCGTAGTGGTTTGCATCGTACTAACCATAGTCATATCTATTGACTTGCTTGACTTCAAAAAGTTATCTATATGCATGAGATTGGGTGTGTACGTAGTGATACATGTATGGTTTACCAACCGACCCTATTAGATCTTGACCAATCTCTCTATCCCTTTATCATTATTAGTTGGCATGATGCTATTTGATCCAGATTTGTATGGAATAGGAATCAGGTGAGGGAAAGTACCTCGATGGTTTGGCTGTGGCTCCTTGTGGGTGGGTCGACGCAGCCCAGCAACAGCGAGGTGGTGGTGGTGTCGTGGGTCGTGGGGCCGTCGGCATTCGATTGCTACTTGCTCCTACCGGCAGTGTAACTCGTAATAGGGAGGAGGAGGCAGGGACGAAATCACTTGTGAAGCCTGGTCCCTGCTCACCAGAGAGTGGGCGGACTCTTCATCGGTTGCACCAACCTCAACTCGAGGTGGGGCGGTGGTGCGACAAACCTTCTGATGTTGGTCGTAGCCGGTACCTGCCAACGGTGTTGTTGTGGAGTAGGGTTGCCGGATTCAGGGGTGTGATCCAGTGACGTCGTGGTGCTGCTAAACAGTAGGTTGCAGCTGCCGGAGTTGCGGTTTGAGGTGGGGGTTACAGGTACGTATGGTGGCGCTTGGGTGGTCGAGGAGGTTCTGACGTCGGGAAACACCGACGCTCTGTAGGGCGTCGTCGCCGCTGGGATCTGTTGACAAGGAGGAGACGATGGGGACAGGAGGTGCTATGATCGATCTCGATAGATTGAGGGAACGAAGGTGCAGCAGCGGGAAGATATGCCTCCATCATAGTTGCTTGCAGCTCCGTCTTTACCATTGCCAAGCAGGTGATCAGTAAGGCTGGTGGGCGGCAGAGCTGATCGCAGCAGCACTTCAGGCGACCATGGTGAAGTCTGCAGGTTGAGTCTCTTCGCTAGGGTTTCTGCTGATGGTGGTAGAGGCGTAGCAATGGGGAGCGTTGGTAATGGTGGTGGCGGGTGCAAGCCGATTGTGAGTAGAGTCGGGAGGTGACCAGTGCTTGCCGCCATGGATATGGCAAGCAGGTGAGAGGGTAGCGGTTGTGGTTGCAAGACAATCAATATCTGTGGTGAAGAAGAGCGGGGACGTAGGGTCTGAAACGACTGGGTTCATCGGAGGAGGCTGGAGGCATCCGACCTTAATAATGGCCATTGTGTTTCCGTTTCCTAGCGAGGGAAGGGTCGTGATCGCGGCTAGGGTTTAAGATCATGTGGACTCTCCCACTCAGTCGTTACAGATTGTCGACGGAAACACTCCCGTCAAGGTTAATGTGGCGTTATAGAGGATAGAGACCAGAGGACTCTTGTTAAGAGATTAACGTATTGAATATAACACTTAATGATAAAACTACTATCTACTAGTTATTTCAAAACATTTTATTCCAAAACAATACAATCAATTGTATTGCAAATTTGACCATGTATTAAGTTTTCAGCAACCCATAGACATCAATGCCTATACTTATTTGGCTACTTGGGTTATCATCTCGACATGATGAATAATGTGTAACTTTTAATATAACTATTATTTTTCCAATATTCCAAGCCATATGAACAAATGAGGGTATCCCATGAGTGTGAGGCTAAATTGAGATATCTATGACTTAATGATTCAAATTGAAATCAACATGATTCATGAAGCCATATTAAGGGACTAGTTTGCAAATATATCTCAAATGAGGTGAATGCCTATATTTAGACAAGAGAAATTTAATTTAATTTGAATCAAATACCATGACAATTTAGTCAAAATATTGACTAGTCTTTGGAATGAAGGATAAGATTTTAAATAAGCTCAAGATGGAGGGAAAATAGCTCAAAATTAAATTTCGTACCCAAAATCCAGTATGTTACAAATCATCTCCCCTAAAAGGGGATTTCGTCCCGAAATCAGCACGACCACGGTTTATGTCAAGTATTACTCTCCATTACCCGTAAGGGTTCAAGTATGGGTCTATATAGCATGTCAACCACAATCTAACTTCACTCTCTTAACCCCCAACTATGGGTTTTAATAATTCCATGTGACTCTCTAATGTTTTTCTCATCCCATGATTGTGACTTAGCTCAAGAAATCTTTGATAAAATCTCATAAAATCGTATTTCTTTGTACATATAGTATTATAAAAAAAAATCTTGTGGAAAACATTCGATGCAAAACTGAAGTTGGCCAAAATCAATGTGATGAGTAAGTCACAATCACCTTTTTTTCAACATTCTCCATACTAACTATTTAACTCAATAGTTCACTTATTGTATAGGGAATACGAATGTTGTACACAAATTCAAACTTATACTTCTAGTTTTACTATTTACCATCCACTTACTAGGTTGTTCACATTTTCTGACACCCTAACTCATCTATACTAATATGGTGGTGTTTTATATTCACTAATTGGTAAGTCATATGACTTTGTGAAAAATTAGCTCATCCTGAGTTACTATTTTTATTTAATTAGATAAGGTTAGCAAGACTAGGGTTTGTTCTAAACTACTCGACTAAGTTCTAAGTATGCTAGTTTTTAACCCTAACTTCTCTGAGACATGCATGAGTGTCGACTGTTTATGGATCTGATACCATGTTGTAAAGACTCCATCTTTACGATAAAATATTTACAAAATAATATCAGAATTATAAACAATCTTTATTACAATCATGCTTTTACATCAGAGTTGCGGAAGCTGAAAACATAAGATTACAAGATTGAAAAAAAATAAGAACTGACTCCTATCTAGTCAACAATAGAGGACAGCTCCTGCACGTCTCATCTATTTCTCCTTTGTATCACCTTCCCATGAGTTCCCAAAAGGAACAAAACCACACATGGACCCCATTGAAGGGAAAATAAAGGTCAGCTAGGCTGGTACTAAATCCATTATTGAGCTAGTTTAAAATAAAGAGTTATGGTATTAACTTTAGGTAAGATTGCTTGGTGGATTATGGAGGTAACACAAGAATAGTCTAGTTATCATGCTAATTACAAAAAGATACAATAATTCAAAGAGGCAACTAGAAAATGATAAAGAGATACCAATATCAAGATTAAAATGGAACAATTTTCATTAAACCAGTATCAAGATATCCAATAATTCAAAATGCAAGGATTTATCTATTGGCACAATCAATCTAATATTTTGTCTTCGCCAGTGGCTAGGTGCCTAGTGTTCTCCCCTCTATGAGAGAACGACACTTCGCCTGTGGGGGTAACCAGTACTGGGGGACCTCTAATTGTCCATTATCCACTACGCAGGGTTGGGGGTCGTGACCCATCGAAACTAGTGAGCAAAAGCTCTTAGCCAATATTTTGAGTTTTTGTGCCAATATAAAAATCTAATAATACTTCAATTTCTCAATAATGTTCAATATTCAAAATCTAGTCCTAGTGAACTTCAACAAAAAGGGAAAGGCTAACAACAATATTTGTTCACCAGTTTGCAAAACTTTTATATATGAAACTCAAGAGGGAGGCAAATAGTTCAATAAAAGAATAGAGAATTTAGTACCTCAAATTATTCAAAGCTCCATGGATTGATCAATCATAACAAGGCTCCAAGAAGAAGAATCTACAAATTTATATAAGGGTGTTATCATTTGGCTTGGAATCAACTATTTGTTCAATCTTTTCTATTTAGTATTTTCTTTCTCATCTAGTATTATTATCATTCCGTGATTCTTTTATTCTCCTTATTCATAACCAAGTCATATATATAATCAATTTTTCACACTCAATTGGTTTTATCCACATTTTCTATAGATTAGTTCTTAACTTATTATTCTCTCTCTCAATTGTATATGAAATAATTGTATTCTGCTACTAGGTTCAAATGTGTTTATCTACCTTACCCTTACTAGTAATACCTAGTATTTAACCCGATATACCTCTATATGTACTAGTCATATACCTAGATCTTGATTATGTACAAGTTACTTCATATGCCTACTATAATAAGATATAATTCTAAACGTAGATTTCACATATCATCCTTATCATTATCTCTATCCTCCCTTGTTAGGTTGCAAAAACTATATTCTATGATTCTTGGATAAAGATAATTAACTATATGATCTTCTATACTTCCTTGTAGTGATCCATTTATCTATGTAACTTATCTAGGTCATTGCGTACATATATGTACTAATAAGACTACAATATATCGAGAACATAGTATGCGTAGTGGTTTGCATCGTACTAACCATAGTCATATCTATTGACTTGCTTGACTTCAAAAAGTTATCTATATGCATGAGATTGGGTGTGTACGTAGTGATACATGTATGGTTTACCAACCGACCCTATTAGATCTTGACCAATCTCTCTATCCCTTTATCATTATTAGTTGGCATGATGCTATTTGATCATGATTTGTATGGAAAAGGAATCAGGTGAGGGAAAGTACCTCGAAGGTTTGGCTGTGGCTCCTCGTGGGCGGGTCGACGCAGCCCAGCAACAACGAGGTGGTGGTGGTGTCGTGGGTCATGGGGCCATCGGCAGTCGGTTGCTGCTTGCTCCTATCGGCAGTGTAACTCGGAATAGGGAGGAGGAGGCAGGGACGAAATCACTTGTGAAGCCTGGTCCCTGCTCACCAGAGAGTGGGCAGACTCTTCGTCAATTGCACCAGCCTCGACTCGAGGTGGGGCGGTGGTGCGATGAACCTTCTGATGTTGGTCGTAGCAGGTACCTACCGACGGTGCTGTTGTGGAGTAGGGTTGTCGGATTCGGGGCTGTGATCCAGTGACGTCGTGGTGCTGCTGAACAGTAGGTTACAGCTGCCAGAGTTGCGGTTTGAGGTGGGGGTTACATGTACGTATGGTGGCACTTGGGTGGTCAAGGAGGTTCGGACGTCGGGAAACGCCGACGCTCTGTAGGGCGCCGTCGCCGCTGGGATCTATTGACAAGGAGGAGATGATGGGGACAGGAGGCGCTATGATCGATCTCGACAGATTGAGGGAACGAAGGTGCGGCAGCGGGAAGATATGCCTCCATCATAGTTGCTTGCAGCTCCGTCTTTACCATTGCCAAGCAGGTGATCAGTAAGTCTGGTGGGCGGCAGAGCTGATCGCAGCAGCACTTCAGGTGTCCATGGTGAAGTCTACAGGTTGAGTCTCTTCGCCAGGGTTGCCGTTGATGGTGGTAGAGGCATAGCAATGGGGAGCGTTGGTAATGGTGGTGGCGGGTGCAAGCCGATTGCGAGTAGAGTCGGGAGGTGACCAGTGCTTGCTGCCATGGATGTGGCAAGCAGGTGAGAGGGTAGCGGCTGTGGTTGTAAGGCAATCAATATCTGTGGTGAAGAAGAGTGGGGACGTAGGGTCTGAAATGAGTGGGTTCATTGGAGGAGGCTGGAGGAATCCAACCTTAATAATGGCCATTGTGTTGCCGTTTCCTGGCGAGGGAAGGGTCGTGATCGCGGCTAGGGTTTAAGATCATGTGGACTCTCCCACTCAGCCGTTACAGATTGTCGACGGAAATGATCCCGTCAAGGTTAATGTGGCGTTATAGAGGATAGAGACCAGGGGACTCTTGTTAAGAGATTAACGTATTGAATATAACACTTAATGATAAAACTACTATCTATTAGTTATTTCAAAACATTTTATTCCAAAACAATACAATCAATTGTATTCCAAAACAATACAATCAATTGTGAGTCAATTTATGACATTGACCAGGGGACCATGTATTAAGTTTTTAGCAACCCATAGACATCAATGCCTATACTTATTTGGCTACTTGGGTTATCATCTCGACATGATGAATAATGTGTAACTTTTAATATAACTACTATTTTTTCAATATTCCAAGCCATATGAACAAATGAGGGTATCCCATGAGTGTGAGGCTAAATTGAGATATCTACGACTTAGTGATTCAAATTGAAATCAACATGATTCATGAAGCCATATTAAGGGACTAGTTTGCAAATATATCTCAAATGAGGTGAATGCCTATATTTAGACAAGAGAAATTTAATTTAATTTGAATCAAAGACCATGAAAATTTAGTCAAAATATTGACTAGTCTTTGGAATGAAGGATAAGATTTTAAATAAGCTCAAGATGGAGGGAAAATAGCTCAAAATTAAATTTAGTACCCAAAATCCAGTATGTTACAACCTATGTGCCTTAAAGCAAACTTTGGAAAATAACACATCAAACAATATCACTTGGAGATGGGGAAACTCCTTCTCAATTAAGAAAGCTTACTCCTTCCTTTCTTTCAGAGGCATCTCCCCACCTACCACAAGAATATGGAAACAAAAATGGCAGCAAAAATATAAAACTTTCCTTTGGCTTCTCCTTCACAACAAGCTGCTCACTGGTGAAAATTTGTCCAAGAAGGGCTTCATTGGTCCTTCCAGATGTCCTCTTTGCAAGACGGACACTGATTCAGTAGATCACATCTTCTTCAAGTGTAACATCTCACAAAACATCATCTCACACTACACACGAAACTACAGTTTAGAACTCAAATCAGCAACCTTCCCCCTTCAAATTTCACCAAATATACATTACAAATCCTTCAAGGGAAATGACATATTCATCATCATCAGTTGGAACCTTTGGCTTGAGAGAAACAATAGAATATTCAACAACAATAAAAAATGAGGCAAAATATTATCTCACAAATAAATGCAGACATTCACTTACTATCAATGTGCAGGTAAACAGGCCCATGATAGAAAAAGTGACTCTGAAGAAGGTGAATCGGAAGCCCATTTTCTCTGTGACTTAAAAGCCATGGTGGACGATGAAACGGGCGTCAGTTTGCTGCAACAACATCAATGATTCCATCTGACCAGGAGTTGAAATCCTTTCCTAGGAAAATTTGATATTATGCTTCTTGAGGCTTGTTAAGGGGTGCCTCCCCTAAACGATTAAAACATCACCATTTTTCTTCAACGTGTTTTTTTTTTCTTCTTTCATCCTGTATGAACTCACTAAAGTAGGTGTTTGCTTGCTTTGTTGTGCTTTAAATATATACTATGACCTTTACCTCAAAAAAAATCATCGCATCCAATCCAAGTCTCGCATTGGCCTTACCATCATATAGTTCTTTCTATTGTTTGGATATTGTTCATTCCCATGAATTCCAACTTTCAGCCCGCATAACAAGGCATAAACCATATATGATGCCCACTCTTAGGACTAATTTGGTTAGGTGTTGGTGAGTGTAGTTGTATCAGTTTGCAATATAAAAATGTACGACAAAATTATACTTTGTCATTCAACTACATTGCTCTTAAAATCTTTCATGAACAAAAAGTTTTTACGGTTAGTTATTTAAGAGTAGTTTATAATTTTACAACAAAAAAATCATCTATAAGTAAAAAGGTAAATAACAGGCTCAAATATAAATATAATTCTTGATAACATGAACATGTTTATGAAAGTATGATTCACTGAATAATTGTAGAGGATATTCTTTTAATGTGAAGAGTGCATATGTCTAATATTAAATTCACTAAAGGATTGATGTGTATATTACACGTAGTCTAAATAGGAAATTTTGTAGTAATATCTCGAGTAATATAACTACGTCCAGAATAGTACATATCGCCATAGACACCATGTGTACCTAGCTAGGGATAGACGTCCAACTGGGTCATACCAAGTCTTGATATGCTTTTATAGAAACTCACACAATGATGTGGGTCAGTTTTGGGGCCTAGATTGTCAAAAAGTTTTGACTCATACCCAGGCCATGTCATAAATATAAATTTTAGGCCAAATAAGTTTTGTCTATATAAAACATGAATTGAAAATTTCTAAAATAAATATATAAATGTGTATCAATATTATATGTAAAGTAAAATGAAGGCAGTGACATGTGATGTACAGTAATAATTTTATATACAATTATGCCCTTCAATTATATATTGCATACTGTGAAGGGCATGGGGTGCACTTTGTTGAATTTTTCAAAGAGAATTCTATTCTATAACAAAACATGAAGAGTTGCGGTAAATGTACATAGGGTATGCAATGGACGAGCTCAACTCTACAAGCTCATGTCCATACACACATAATTTGGCCCATACAACTCATGTAGGTGGGTTGTAACAAAAACTTTGACATTTACTTTTTACTAGTCAGGCCTAGATCGGTGTAAACATAGACAACAAAATATAGACACTCATATTATTACACATACAAGCATATACATCCATCTATCTATTTAATATATATAAGAAATATTGGTGTACATTTTATTGGATCAAGTATTGTATGAAAACCACAATTATGCTTTATATAAGATAAATTTGATTGAATTTATATAAGTATATAGATCTATATTATAATTCCACCTATATTTTTGTACTTTTTGTACAAATACAGTCAGTTCTAAGTCTGGGTAAAGGATGAGGGTTGGTGGTAGGTTGACAGGCAGCCATAAAAACTTTGTCTCTCTTTTTATGCATGGATCCTTATAAAATATCTGTTGGAGCGTCCCTGTCTAGCGACGCGCTGCATCGGCACCCGGGTGTGGTGATAAATATGCAAGGGGTTTTGATACAATGACGCCCGATTGAGTTGAAGGACAGACAAGGGTTTCCACATCTTAGACGGGTGTGGGTAAAGAAGCTAGTCCCACTACATCATCGCCCAGATGTAGCGAAAATGTGCAAGGGTTCTCACATCTTGGATGGGTGTGGGTAAAGAAGGTAGTCCCACCACATCATTGCCCTGATGTAGTGAAAATTTTGCAAGGGCAACATTTTTGAAGAAGACAAGTAAAGAAGCAGGTTCAACAAAAAAGGATTAGAGTTGGATCTTGAAATATTGGCTTTCTGATAGGAATCTTTGGAGATAGTGGATACCATGATGAGAACAAAAGTTAATATAGCTAGCTTATAGGAAGTTAAGTGGACAGGGGAACATTGTAGAGAGATTGGAGACACAAGTTACAAAATCTACTATACATATATTGATAAACATAGAAATGGTGTAGGTATTATTATTGATAAGATGTTGAAGGATAATGTTGTAAAGATCACAAGGATGGGCGATAGAATCATAGCTATCAAGATTGTTCTTGGGGGAAATACTTTTAACATTATTTGTGCTTATACCCCCAAGTTGGCCTTAACGAGAAGGCTAAGAAGGATTTTTAGGATGACATGGATGAATTGATGCAGGGAATACCGATAGAGGAGAAGATTATTATTGGGAGTGATTTAAATGGGTACATGGGGAGTAGCAATGATGGATACAAGAGAGTTCATGGTGGTTTTGGATATGACAGTAGAAATGGAGAAGGAGAGATGATTTAGATTTTGTAGTTGCATATGATATGATTTTGGCAAACACCTATTTCAAGAAAATAGAATCTCATAAGATTACTTTCAAGAGTGGGAGCAATTGTAGCCAAATTGATTATCTCCTTACAAAGCAGGTAGATCGTAATATATTCAAGGATTGTAAAGTGATTCCTAGAGAAGAACTCATGACCCAACATAGATTGGTGGTTTTGGATATTAACATTAAGATCAATAAAGGCAAGCATAATAGAAACCAAGCTAGCAGAGTGGTGGAATCTTAAAGGAGAAAATAAATTGGCTTTTCATGATAAACTCATCAAGGAGGGAACTTGAAACTTGGAGTCTGATGTTAACACTATGTAGCATGACATGAGCTCCTACATAACCAAAATTTCCAAAGAGGTTTTGGGGGAGTCCAAAGGTTGTGGGCCTCCACTGAAAGAGACTTGGTGGTGGAATGATGAAGTATAGAAGGATATCAAATGAAAAAGGGAGATCTATAGGAGCTTGCCCAAATCTCGAGATGATGCAGCGTTCCAAAGATACAAGCAAGAAAAGAAAGAAGCTAAAAAGGTTATTCAGGAGGCAAGGTCTAAATACTTTGATGATATTTATAAGAAACTAGACACAAGAGAAGGGGAAAAAGATATATATAAAATGGTTCATATAAGAGAAAGGAAAGGAAGAGACTTGAGTCAAGTGAAATGCATCAAGAATGAAGATGGCAGGGTGTTGGTGAAGGACGATGATATCAAGAACAAATGGAGAAATTACTTCCATTTGCTTTACAATGGAGATGCTACAAATAATGTTAGAGACTTGTGTGACATGAGTACAAGATATATCATTTACACACAATGAGTTTCACCAGTTGAGGTCAAGAATGCTTTGAAGAAGATGAAAATGAGAAAGGCATGCATACCAGAAGGTATTCCCATTGATGTATGGAAAAGTATGGGGGATGAAGGAGTTATTATTGGATCCTAGATGGGTGATTAGATGCTCTAGAGGGGAGGGTGAATAGAGCTGAAAGCACTTAAACCAAATTCATTAAACCTTCAAGATATATCACAAGATAAGGTTGCTAAATAGGAAATTTGTGTGCAACTAAAACATACATAGCAAGGGAGAGAGAGATTCTTATATTCACTTATAAGGCATACAATGCATGACCAAACAAAAGACTTACCTATCCAATACAAAGAGTCTTTAACCTTACCAAGGACTTACCCACTTTGCAAAAGTCTTCGGCCTTCTCCAAGGACTTACCCACTCTTACACAAGTCTTCGACCTTGCATGGATTACCCACTCTTCTTGGATCTTCAGCTTTTGACTTCACCTTCACTTGGAGAAGCTTCCACCACCAAGGTCTTACCCACTTGAGCTTGAGTCTTCTGCCTTCTCCAAGGGCTTACCCACTCTAGCTCCAAGTCTTCAGCCTTGATCTTCACCAAGGGACGCCTTCCCTTGTTCTTCTTCACCTCTCTTGGCTAAGAGAGAGAACCTTCATCTTCATGATTGCAAAATGAGAGATGGGGAGGTTGTGGAAGTGAGAGCCTCACAAGATATACAAATAGGACTAGCTATCTTACATATTTCCTACTCACTCTAATGGATGTAGCAAGTGATTAAGCTTAGAGAGAGAGAGGAGGTTGTAGGAAGCACTCAACTGTAGAATAGGAACCTCACAAAGAGTTTGAAATGAATGCTCAACCTTGGAATGAAGCCCAAGGGGTCCTATTTATAGCTGGGGATGCCTCTTAGCCTTTGGGAACACTTATGAATGAAAACTAGCCGTTTTGTGACTTGCAACGGATCTATTTTCACTTGTTGCAACTCCACAACGGCTAGAAGCACTTTTCTGCACTTTTCCGTACAGTGCAATCGGTCGAGTTTCTATAAGGTAACTCGGCCGATAGAGTAAAAGACAAAGCCGATATTTAGACCATCGGTCGAGTTTGTTCTGAGGAAACTTGACCGACCAATGAAAATTGAGTTGGTCAATTACTCCATCGGTTGAATTCTTTGAAAACACAACTCGACCGATGCAATCTCCAGAAAATTGATCAAGGATGATCGGTCGAGTTTTCAGGCTGGGAAACTCGACCAACAATGTGCATGTAATCAATTTTTGAAGTTGCATCTAAAGTGCTCTAATATTCGATCGAAGTGTTCCTGATATTTTTCTAAGCTTAATTACAAGTCATACAATCATTACAAGTGATTTACAACATGATTCTAATGGATATACATCATATTACAAAAATGTTCACTTGTATGACTTTGGCTTGTCTTTTCTCCAATTTGATATGTGCAAGTTAGGGCAATTGGAGTGTGTCTATACCTAATCTGAAATCACTCAAGTAGATACATTAGACACCAATATGTGGAATGGTTAGTCATCATCAAAACATGGGTTTAGTCAATTTAGACGTAAGTCAACATTGACCTAATTGACCTTGAGTCAACAATCTCCCCTTTTTGAAGATGACAAACCATTCCATAAATGTATTGACAGCTTTCAAGTAAATTCATACCTTCGGAGAAACCTAGGGGTTTCAATGGAATTGAGTTCATATGCTCCCCCTCAATTGGTGCTAGTGGAGTTCTCATACTCCCCCTCAATTGATGCTATTTCTCCTGCATGGTTAGCTTTTATAACATTTAGAATACTATGTCTTCTACTCATGTATGTTCTACACATATATGTCTTCTCCCCTTTTACCTACTGCCTTTACATGAACATGCTTATCTTCTTCATGTAAGACATGCCTTCTTCCTCTTTTAAAAGAAGACATACCTTTCTCCCCCTTTGTCATTTCAAAAAGTGGGGTTATGAAGAAATAAGAAACATCACTTGTTAAAGAGAAAGGAGATAACACAAAAATATATATATAAGGAGAGTAGAAGAGCACATATAGGGCTTGTCCAAGCATAGAAAGAAAAGCAAGTTAAAGCATATACTTGAACAACCCAATATGCAAGATGAAGTGCTGCAAAAAACTAATAAATCGCAATTTTGACCCTCAAGATGACGGAATTTGACCAAAAACCATCAGAGCTCATTGCAAAGCAATGAGTCTTGCTTAGAAGGTTGTTTCTGCATAAAAACACTACTCTTGCAGCAAAAACTGAAACTGGAGCAAATCTTCATAAAATCCAAAAAAAAACTCCAATTTCTACATATAATGTAGATCTATGTGCCCTGCATCACAATTTTATGCAAGCAACTCAAGATAGTAGATATGCAATTCAAGGAACAATCTTGAGCATGTATGAGACAAGATGCAAGCATAGCATATAGATGAGCAAAGATGCCAATCATAAACAAGGTTAGACCTACATGTATGTGAACTACTAGTAGATGATATCACAAGTTAGGACTACTAGTAGGATCTAGATCATAGCAAGAGATACCAAAAGATACACAAGATAAAGCAAGCTATGATTATATGTAGAGATATATCCAAACAAAGAGATATGCAATTTTAGGAGCATGGAAGGATATAACTCACTAGATATGCATCCTTACCATAAGATGATTACCACTAAGAACCTCAAGGTTGTATCAACACAAGATATACACCTAGATAGATGTAGCAAGTTAGAGCACAACGGAAGCAATTTTTAGACACAACCAAGAGATCCAAAGAGTTCATCATCAAAACCTGCAAAATAACTCAAAGCAAGTAATTGCAAGATATAGATATACCAATTTAGAGTAATTAGATAGATAGAGTTGTAAGTAAGATAGGCAATTTAGAACAAGGCAATATGTATATATAAAGGTACCAAAAGGAGTGCCAAAGAATAAGGCTTTTGGTTGAGAAAATCTAGTTTAGAGGGAAATTCTCACTCAATAAGCCAAATTTATATTCTGTGCACAATGTTATCGGTCGAGTTCTGAGCATTGACAACTCGACCGATGACAGCTGTTGGCAACACCCATTGGTACCTATCGGTCGAGTTTCAATAGGGCAAACTCGACCGACAGAGCAGCTGTCAAAAAGCACATATATTTTATAAAAACATATTTAAGGGCATGCTAAATATACAAACCATATCCAAACATGTCTAAGCAAGTTAGTAATGCACTATAGAGGCATTAGAAACCGTTTTTGAGCATGAGTGTGAAGAGAATCACAAAATATCACTTTTGACTCAAAAACCATATGTATAGTGCACACTAACTTGACAAAAACAAGTTAGGATAGGTTATAAGCAATAAAACCTTTACCTTTGTGCTTACCATTCCCTTTCCACTTGTCGTCACCCTCTACACATCTCACCTTTCTTCTTTCATGTGGATTGAGAAGTCAATTTGCAATTCAATAGCTCAAGTCAATACATTTGCAAGTACCTACAAGAAGAAAGATGAAATGGTCCCCAATCATGTTTTTGGGTCCGGAGGGGTTAGTTTAGCAACCCAAGTCCTATTGCTCTTGAGTGCTTTCCTAAAAGGACAACAAGTAGAATAATGGCCAATTTCATTGCAATAGTTGCATGTGCCCATAGTCTTGGAACTAGAGGATTCTCCATGGAATATTAGAGGTCCTTTATCTTTGTTGTTCCCTTGACTACTATCATATCCTAAACCATGTCTACCAATTTGTTTAGTAGTATGGTGTAGGATATCATTAAGGATCTTCTTACCAACTAAGAATCTTTGCAAAGAAGATCTCAAATTATCATTATCATGCTTAAGAGAAGCAATAGTAGAAAACAATTGATTAATATTATCTCTAGCATGCAAAAGATCATTTTCTAAGCAAAGAGCTTTAGTTAAATAAGAATCTCTATCAATATGAAGAGCAGCAAAATCATTCTCTCTATTAGTAAAACTAGAACATGATTCATGCACATTGATTTTAGCAAGCAAGGAGGCATTTTCTGTTTCTAATTCTTGCAAAACATAATCTTTGTCCTTATTTTTAGATTTAAGAACATCAATATCATGCATGAGAGAATCAATAATTAAAGTATGTTCTTCATTAGAACTAGGCATGAGAGGTTGAGCTTCTAGAAATCTAATCTTATCAAGCAAACTAGCATTTTCAAGTTTAAGAGAATCTACTTGACTAAGACAATCATTTTTATCATCAAGCAAGCAAGAATTAGCATGTTCAATATCATCTAATTCTACATGCAAATTATCAACAATTTTAGCAGGCTTTTTCTTTTTCCTTTTAGAAGACTTAAGAGAGGCACAAATATCATGAATAATAGCAATCAAAGATTCTTTATCTAGAGAGTTTAGATTTACCTCACTTGAGTCTTCACTCATTGATGCTATAAGAGAAAAATGGCATTCTCCTTCATCACTAGAGCTTGAGCTTGATCCTTCACTTAAATCTTCACTTGAGCTTGAGTTGGAGGAGCCACTTGAGCTTGATTGCCATTTCTTCTTGTGAAGATGGGTCTTTTTGCCTTGTGGGCAATCTTCCTTGTAGTGACCCTTCTTTCTACATGTGAAGCACCGGATGGAGGAGGACTTGCCTTTGTAGAGTTTACCCTTGGAGTACATGGCATCTTCTTTAGCTTGAGAGGATGGAGAGACTTGTTCCATGATAGCTTCAATTTGAGCCTTCATTTCAGCCTTCTTCATTCTCTTTAGCTCTTTCTTCTCTTATCTTTCTACTTCCTCCCTCTTGTCAAGTGTAGCTTCATGTGCTTGTAGATTTCCAATGAGCTTTTCAATAGGAATATCCCTAAGAGACCTTGCTTCTTCAATAGAAGCCACCTTGGGTTCCCACCTCTTGGGGAGAGTTCTAAGGATCTTTGAGTTGATCTCTCCACTAGACATAGGATGTCCTAGAATAGCAAGACCATTCAAAATGGTGTTGAGCCTTGAGTACATGTTGTCTATACTCTCCTCCTTTCCCATCTTGAAGTTCTCAAGCAGCCCTTTGAGCATGTAGACTTTGCTTTCCTTCACTTGATCTGTCCCTTCATAAGTGATGCAAAGTTTTCTCCATACCTCATAGGCCGTCTCACAAAAAGAAATCCGGTTGAACTCGGTGGGGGTCATGGAGGCATATAGGATGTGCATGGCTCTAGCATTCAAGGTGGCTTTCATCAAGGTAGCTTCATCCCATTCTTCAATCTTTGTCTTTGGTAGCATGTATGGGTTGTTCACCATTTGCCACATCTCAAGACTTGATCCTTGGATGTAGAATTGCAGCCTTCTTCTCCAATAGAGGAAATTGCTCCCATCAAAGATTGCTAGGCTGATTCTCCCTCCTTGGTAGTCACCCATCTTCTCCTACTTGTTGAAGTATGCTTGGAGAATACCCGCTCTGATACCAATTGTTGGATCCTAGATGGGTGATTAGATGCTCTAGAGGGGGGGGTGAATAGAGCTGAAAGCACTTAAACCAAATTCATTAAACCTTCAAGATATATCACAAGATAAGGTTGCTAAATAGGAAATTTGTGTGCAACTAAAACATACATAGCAAGGGAGAGAGAGATTGAACATTCACCAATTAGACAAGTTATTTAGAGTGGTTCCACACTTCAAACTAGAAGTGTGTCAGTCCACTTGCCTAGAGAGGTCAACCTCTAGGACTTCCAAACTATTACATTCTTATATTCACTTATAAGGCATACAATGCATGACCAAACAAAAGACTTACCTATCCAATACAAAGAGTCTTTAACCTTACCAAGGACTTACCCACTTTGCAAGAGTCTTCGGCCTTCTCCAAGGACTTACCCACTCTTACACAAGTCTTCGGCCTTGCAGGGATTACCCACTCTTCTTAGATCTTCAGCTTTTGACTTCACCTTCACTTGGAGAAGCTTCCACCACCAAGGTCTTACCCACTTGAGCTTGAGTCTTCTACCTTCTCCAAGGGCTTACCCACTCTAGCTCCAAGTCTTCAGCCTTGATCTTCACCAAGGGACGCCTTCCCTTGTTCTTCTTCACCTCTCTTGGCTAAGAGAGAGAACCTTCATCTTCATGATTGCAAAATGAGAGATGGGGAGGTTGTGGAAGTGAGAGCCTCACAAGATATACAAATAGGACTAGCTCTCTTACAGATTTCCTACTCACTCTAATGGAAGTAGCAAGTGATTAAGCTTAGAGAGAGAGAGGAGGCTATAGGAAGCACTCAGCTGTAGAATAGGAACTTCACAAAGAGTTTGCAATGAATGCTCAACCTTGGAATGAAGCCCAAGGGGTCCTATTTATAGTTGGGGATGCCTCTTAGCCTTTGGGAACACTTATGAATGAAAACTAGCCGTTTTGTGGCTTGCAACGGATCTATTTTCACTTGTTGCAACTCCACAACGGCTAGAATCACTTTTCTGCACTTTTCCGTACAGTGCAATCGGTCGAGTTTCTATAAGGTAACTCGACCGATAGAGTAAAAGACAAAGCCGATATTCAGACCATCAGTCGAGTTTGTTCTGAGGAAACTCGACCGACCAATGAAAATCGATTTGGTCAATTACTCCATCGGTCGAGTTCTGTGAAAACACAACTCAACCGATGCAATCTCCAGAAAATTGATCAAGGATGATCGGTCGAGTTTTCAGGCTGGGAAACTTGGCCGACAATGTGCCTGTAATCAATTTTCGAAGTTGCATCTAAAGTGCTCTAATATTCTATCTAAGTGTTCCTGATATTTTTCTAAGATTAATTACAAGTCATACAATCATTACAAGTGATTTACAACATGATTCTAATGGATATACATCATATTACAAAAACGTGCACGTGTATGACTTTGGCTTGTCTTTTCTCCAATTTGATATGCGCAAGTTAGGGCAATTGGAGTGTGTGTGTATACCTAATCTGAAATCACTCAAGTAGATACATTAGACACCAATATGTGGAATGGTTAGTCATCATCAAAATATGGGTTTAGTCAATTTAGACGTGAGTCAACATTGACCTAATTGACCTTGAGTCAACAGTTATGTAGTTAAAAAAGCTCTTTAACAAAATCATGAAGACCAAAAAGATGTCGGGTGAGTGGACAAATAGTACTATAGTCCCCATCTATAAGAACAGAGGTTATGTTCAGAGCTACACAGATTAAAGAGGTATCAAGTTGATGAGTCACGCTATGAAGCTTTGGGAGAGGATTATTGAGCAGAGGCTAAGATCTATAACACAGATATCAAACAACTAATTTAGTTTCATGCCTGGAAGATCAACAATAGATATTTTTTTTGATAGGGAGGCTTATGGAGAAGTATAGAGAAAGCAAAAGAGATCTCCATATGGTGTTTGTTGATTTGGAAAAGGCTTATGATTGAGTACCCAGAGAAGTGTTATGGATGGTTTTGAAGAAAAAGGGTGTGCCAATCCAATACATTGACTTGATCAAAGACATGTATGATAGCTCTACAAAAAGTGTGAGGACTCCTGGAGGAGAGACACCAACTTTTCCTATCGCAGTTGGGGTACACCAAGGATCCACACTCAACCCATATTTGTTCGTTCTTGTTATGGATGAGCTGACAAAGAATGTTCAAGATGATATTCCTTGGTGTATGTTATGTGTTGATGATATTGTTTGGATTGACAAAACTAAAGATGGATTAAATGATAAAGTTCAACGGCGGAGAGAGGCATTAGAATCAAATGGATTGATGATTAATAGGAGCAATTGAGTATATGCATTGCAATTTCAGACAATCCCGTAGTGTGAATGATGGAGCCAAGTTGGACGGAGTAGATATACCAAAATGTGATAAATTTTGTTACTTGGGATCTATTATTCATATAGATGGGGATGTCCAATATGACACTTGTCACAGGATCACTGTAGGATGGTTGAAATGGAGGAGTGCAACTGGAGTATTATGTGATCGGAAGATCCCTCTTAGGTTAAAAAGTAAGTTTTATAGAACAGCGATACGGCCAGCCATGCTATATGGGAGTGAATGTTGGGCGGTGAACAAACAAAATATCAACAAGATGAACGTGGATGAAATGTGTATGCAGAGATGGATGCATGGGAAGACAAGAAAAGATCGCTTGAGAAATGATTATATAAGGAATAAAGTGGGGTGGCGAGCATTGAGGACAAGTTGAACGAGGACCAACTCAAATGATTATGGACATGTGCAACGCAGATGGAATAATGCGCCTATACGAAGCAATGCTATTGAGTCAAGCACAATAAATAGAAGAAGAGGAAGACCTAAATTAACATGGGACGAGCTTATAAAGAGAGATTTTGAATCTCTACATCTCAACTAGAATATGGCCCATGATACAGCTAAATGGAAATGAAGGATCCATGTAGCCGACCCCAACATAGTTGTTGTGACATCCTGCCATCACCAGGACAATGAAATGTCACGCGAAAATGTGCAGAAACACCATAAACCACATATTACCGAAAACACGGTTAATTAAAACTGATTGCGGAAAACAATTAAAAGAAACTATTACATTCAGATCTTTATCCTGCAAGGAAACATGTCATATAAACATTCACAAACCTTGATGTATGTCCACAACTTATAGGATCCAGTTGTCCTGTCAGCACAAGAGTTTATCACTTGTTTATTCATACACAACAGGCCACTTCAGGCCAACAACAGGCTATACATATCTACAACAACTATACAAGTTCACTACATGATGGTGAAACCATAATCTTTCAGATGCTCCATCCATTATATCTAGCACATGTTTAGATCTTTCTGTGGCATTAGATAACATAGGCTTTTATGGTCACATAAAACTTCAAATTGTACCCCATACAAGTAATGTTGCCATATCTTTAAGGAATCAACTATGACAACAAGATCCAAATCATGTGTATGCCAATTCCCTTCATTCAGATTCAAATGGAGTAAGGCATAGGTGATCACTTGTCCATATTACATAAGAACTCTCCCATCCCTTGATTAGAGGCATCAATGATGATAATATAGGGTTTACCCTCAATCATAAGAAAAAGCACAAGAAAAGAAGTCAAACTCTTATTTAACTCTGAGAAGCTCTTCTCACACTTAGATGTGTAGATGAACTTTACATTCTTGCTGTCATGTTTATCACCGGGAGGGCCGACTCTAAGATGTTTTGAGAAAACCTCCGATAGTAGCTCGTAAGGCCTAGAAAATCACATATCTTGAGTGTTGACCTAGAGGTTATACATTGTCCATATTTTGATAATGACTTAACCATTCCATTCATATGTATATAATTTGTATATTCAAGATTGATTTCAGGTGTTAGGTACATGAAAAGGATCAAATTACTCAAGCCCTAATTTTCTACAGTTCAAGTCAAAATCAATGCAAGTGTGCTTTTTAGGAAATCCATGTAAATGACCTTAGAAGATTTTTTTAATCACTTGTATTGATGATATGACTTGTAACTAAGATGAGAAAATTAATTGGGACACTTAGAACCAAGTTTTAATCACTTTTTATGCACTTTAGAAAATTGATCACATGCAGTCAATCGGTTGAGTTACAATCTCGACCAATCCACTGGATCAATTCTCTGAAGAGTGCATTGGTCGAGTTGCGCACTCACAAAACTTGACCGATCAAGTTACTGACCAAATGCAACTTTCATTGGTCGGTCGAGTTTCCTCAGGACAAACTCGACAGATGGTTTGAAATTTGGGTTTGTCTTTTACCCAATCACTCGAGTAACCTTTATTGAATCTTGACTGAATGTACTGTATAGAAAACACAAAAAAGTTGATTCTAACCATTGGTGACTTGCTTGGGTGAAAATAGATCGATTGCCTTGCGCAAAAGTGGCTATAATTTGACCCTAAGTGTTCCCCAACTCAAAGGTGCATCCCCAGCTATAAATAGGACCACTTGGAGTTCATTCCAAGGTTGCTCATTCCATATATGCTTGGTTCTTTCTTAGTTGAGAGTGCTCCACACCTTTGAGCCCCTTTCTCTCTCTACCTTCAAGTCAAATCTGTGAGTATGAGTGAGTTAGGATCTGTTGTAAGAGAGCTACCTCTTGTATCCATGTAAAGCTCTCAACTTCCATCTTCCTTTCCCCTTTCCTATTGAAGAAAAGGCTTGAAGATCTTCTACGGGTGAAGGAGAAGGAGTTGCTGTTCTTCAAGGTTGAAGAAGGCATGGTGTTCCAGATCTCCGAGTGAAGGAGATAGGCAAGGCAAACACTCAAGAAGGATAGGTAATCCCTGGAAGGCCAAAGACTTGAAGATGGAGTGGGTAAGTCCTTGTTGAAGGCTGAAGACTCCCTGGTTCAAGTGGGTAAGTTCCTTCGGTAGGTTGAAGATCCTTGCTTGAGGTATTAAGTCCTTGTATGAATGTGGTTTTGTCTTATAATCTTATGAATGAATATAAGAGCATCAAGATTGCAAAGTCCTAGAGCCTAACCACCTCTAGGTAGTGGGCTGACTCACTTCTAGTTTGAAGTGTGGAACCACTCTAAACCACTTTGTCCAAGTGTATGTTCTTCCTTGTCTCTCACCCTTGCTATGCTTGTTAGTTAGGATCTCAAATTGGTTGTATGTTTAAGTTTCTGCACTTAATATAATTTGGTGGTCTAATTCATTTTGTGAGATTTGTGAAGCTCTATTCACCCCTCTCTAGAGCCCTTGACCCAACAAGTGGTATCATAGTAGGTCTTCTCCAAGCTACTTCCACAAGTAGGAGAAGATAGCCGATTTATCACTTAGATCTCTCAACTTGGAGGGAATCTTCTCCATGCGACCCCCGGTCTTCGATGACACCAACTTCCTCTATTAGAAGAGAAGAATGCAGTTCTATCTCCAAGGAGTACGCTATGAGATGTGGAGGGTGGTGCACCTAAAGAATGAAGATCCAAAGGGGGAAATATCCACATGGATAGAAGCCCAAATGAAGCAAGCTCAGCTCAATGCCAAAGCCGTGAACATCATCTATGCTTCCCTCACCCCATATGAATTCAACCGGATCTCCTCATGGGACACTGCACATGAAATTTGGAACAAGCTATGTGTCACCTATGAAGGAACAAAGCAAGTGAAGTAAGCCAAGATCTACATGCTTGGTGGTCTACTTGGGAACTTCAAGATGGGTAAGAATGAAAGAGTGGCAGATATGTACACAAGGCTTAATGTGATCATCAATGGATTGGCAGCCCTTGGTAGTGTGATGGACAAAGGCACAATCAACTCCAAGATCTTGAGATCTCTTCTAAAGAGATGGGAGCCCAAGGTGATGTCCATTGAAGAAGCGTAAAAGCTTAGTGAATTGTCAACCAAGGAGCTGGTTGGCAACCTTCAAGCTCATGAGCCAAGGCTTGATAAGCAAGAAGAAGAAGAAGAAAAGAGAGATGAGAAGGAGTCCAAAAAGATCAAGGACACAACCTTCAAAGATCAAATTGAATAGATGGTTTGGCAGCAACAACTTGCACTCAAGTCCCCTACTCCTTCCTCAAGTGAAGATGAAGGCCCAAATGAGCATGAAGCTAACTACTCCAAAGGCAAACACCTCAAGGGGAAGCCTTCTTCATCAAATCCTAGATGCTATAAATGTGGCCAAAAAGGTCATTATAAGAGTGACTGCCTCAAGGCCAAGAAGAACCACCACAAGAGCAACCACAAGAAGGACAAGGAGTAAAAGAAAGAAGACAAATACAAGAGAAAGGAGAAGAAAGAAAGAAGGAGCAAAGATGCATCTCATGCAACATGGGAGTAGTCTTCCTCAATTTCTTCTAGCTCTGAAGATAGAGAATGCCACCTTGCTCTCATGGCCTTTACAAGTGATGATGTAGGTGAGGTAAGTGAGGTAAGTGAATTCAATTTGCATGAGTTGTCTAAAGAAACTCTCATTGATATGCTTAATGCTTGCCTGTCATCTTTTACTAAATGCAAAGATAAAAAGAAAAGGTTAGGAAAGATAATAGATGATCTTTATGCTAAAATTGAGATTCTTGATCAAAATGAAAAGTTGCACCTTGATAGCATTGATTCTTTGCAAGAGAAATTTCTTGATCTTGAGCTCCAATACAATGGAGTAGAGGTTGAGAATGGTGTCTACCTAAAGACCATTGTTGTTCTTAAGGAAGATAACCAAAAATGCCTAGATGAGATTGATGTTCTTAAAACTGAAAATGTAGAACTTAACCTCATTGATGAAGCTAGGAAGCAAGAAACTCATGCTTATTAAAAGGAAATTCTTTTGCTTAAATCTGAAAATGCTAAGTTGCTTGCTCAAGTTAATAATCTATCCTCTAGACCTATTTTGCAAAGTAATGAGGTAGCTAGCACTGCTTTAGAACATGATTCTTTTCATACTAAAGCCCTCTGTTTAGAGGCCGACCTGTTGCATGTTAGAGATGATATTGCTAGTTTATATTCTACTATCAGTAATCTTAGTGATGATAATGCTAAGTTAAGAGCTTCTTTGCAAACGTTTCTTACGGGAAAGAAATCCCTTAATGCTGTCCTAGAACACTTTACCAAACAAATTAGTACTAGTGGTTTAGGATATGATGGGACTGCTCCTAAGGGTAAGAAGAAGAGTGTGGAACCTCCTTTCTTCCATGGAGAGACTTTTGGCTCTAAGAACCCAATGGTATGTGTTCATTGTAATGTGATGATCATTACTCTACTTATTGTCCTTACAAGACAAAGGGGACCAACCTAACAATGAAATGGGTCTCCAAGCTAACCCCGGATCCCAAAGTTTGAGTTGGGCACTGACATCCTTCTTTCATGCAGGTCAAAAGAAGGTGGATTGTTGATAGTGGCTGCTCAAAGCATATGACAGGTGAAATCAGCCATTTCAACAAATTCATGAAAAAGAAAGGAGGATCGGTGACCTTCGGGGACAACAAAAAGGGTAAGGTAATAGGTGAGGGTGATGTAGGAAATGAGCTTAGTATCAAAAATGTTTTGCTTGTTGATGGCCTACATCACAATTTGAGAAGTGTAAGCCAACTTTGTGATAATTGTTATCTTGTGCTATTTACTTCTTTAGAATGTTTGCTTCTAGATTCTCTCACAATGTTATATATAAGGGAACTAGAAATGGTAATATTTATGTTATTGTGCTTGATTCTCTAAAGCCCGTACTTGATAGATGCTTGGTTGTGGATAAAAATGATATTTCTCTTTGGCATCGCCGGTTGGGTCATGTGAATATGCATCAAATGAAGAAATTGAGCAAAAAGGAATTGGTTCGGGGACTTCCTAAATTGAATTTTGATAAGGATAAGGAATCCCAACCTTGTACACAAGGCAAGAAAACCAAGTCCTCCTTCAAATCCAAAGGAGTCCTTAGTACCAAAAGAGCTCTTGAGCTTCTTCATATTGATCTATTCAGACCTATGAGAACTCAAATGTTTCATGGTTCCAAGTATTGTCTTGTGATTATCGATAATTTCTCTCGCTATACTTGGACATTCTTTCTCGTATCTAAAAGTGATACTCTTGATGTTTTATTGAGCTTTTGTAAACGAGTTGAAAATGAAGCTTCTTGCTAGATTATTTCTATCTTTTGTAACCATAAGGGAGAGTTTGAAAATGACCTTTTTGAGCATTTTTGTGAAAAATCCAGTTACTCACACAATTTCTCTTCTCCTCGTACACCTCAACAAAATGGGGTAGTAGATAGAAAGAATAGCTCACTACAGGAAATGGCTAGGACCATGCTTCTAGAATATGATATTCTAAAAATTTTTGGGCTGAAGCTGTTAGCACCTCATGTTTTGTGAAAAACTGAGTTTTTACGCATCCATCTTTGAAGAAAATCCCCTATGAGTTATGGTGTGGTAGAAAGCCATCCATCAACTTCTTTCACATTTTCAAATGTCCTTGTTTTGTCTTGAACACAAAGGATTCTATCGACAAGTTTAATCCGAAATCGTACAAGGCTTTCTTCCTAAGCTATAGCACTACAAGAAGGGCTTATAGAGTTTTCAATATTGAACTGTCTAAAATTGAAGAATCTATTAATGTCAAGTTTATTGAATCTAACCCTACTATTGGAAAGAATGTTGTTGATAATGATATTGTAGATGACTTAATTCCTATCTTGAAAGATCTCGACATCGACAACAAAGGTAAGCAGGTGGTTGAAGAAGAAGATGAAGAGAAGAAGGATCCCACTCCTCGCTTTGCAAAGAATCATCCCAAAGAGCTAATCATTGGAAATCCATTTGAGAGGGTGAAGACACGAGCTGCCTACAACAAATAAAAGCAGTCAGTCCCTTCATCTCACAGCTGGAGCCAAAGAATATCAAGGAAGCTCTTGGAGATGATGAGTGGATCCTAGCCATGTAGGAGGAACTAGAGCAATTCAAGAAGAACCGAGTGTGGACTCTAGTGCCAAGACCAAGTGACAGAAAAATCATTGGCACCAAATGGGTATACCACAACAAGCTTGATGAAAATAGCAAGGTGGTAAGGAACAAAGAAAGGTTAGTGGTACAAGGCTACAATCAATAGGAAGGTATTGATTTTGATGAAGCTTATGCTCCTGTTGCTAGACTTGAATCTATTAGAATGCTACTTGCATTTTCTAGTTATAAAAATTTCTTACTATATCAAATGGATGTTAAAAGTGCATTTTTGAATGGTACAATTGAGGAGGAAGTATTTGTTGCTCAACCACCGGGCTTTGAAAATGACAAGCTACCTAACCATGTTTATTTGTTACAAAAATCTCTCTATGGACTCAAACAAGCACCTCGAGCTTGGTATGAGAAATTAAAGCACTTTTTGTTAGACAATGGCTATGTCACGGGCAAAGTCGATTCTACTTTTTTCTAAAACACACTTCTAGCAATTTTCTTATCATTCAGATTTATGTTGATGATATCATTTTTGGCAGGACTAATCTTGATCTTTGTAAGGAGTTTAGTTCTCTTATGCAGAGTGAGTTCGAGATGAGCATGATGGGTGAGCTTACTTTCTTCCTCGGCTTCCAAATCAAGCAAACCAAATATGGAAACTTCATCAACCACGACAAGTACACAAATGAACTACTCAAATGCTTTGGAATGGAGAACATGAAGCCTATGGACACACCCATGTCCAACACTGCCAGATTTGATAGAGATGAAGAAGGTGAGAAAGTAGATGAGAAGCTCTATAGAGGTATGATTGGAAGTTTACTTTATTTAACTGCCTCTAGACCTAATATAATGTTTAATGTTGGCTTGTGTGCTCGCTTTCAATCAAGTCCTAGGAAATCACATCTTATTGATGTTAAGAGGATTTTGAGGTACTTAGCCAAAACTCAAAACTTTGGTCTATGGTACCCTAAGTCAAGGGCCTTTACTCTTGTAGCATATAGTGATGTTGATTGCGCAGGATGTTTGGTTGATAGAAAGTACACAAGTGGCACTTACTTCCTTCTAGGACCATGCTTGGTGTCTTGGTTTTCCAAGAAATAGAGCACCATGGCATTATCAACCACCGAGGCTGAATACATTGTAGTCGGGAGTTGTTGTGCCCAGGTCCTATGGATGAAGCAAATGGTCCAAGACTTTAACATACATTCTGATGCTTCCCCTATCTATTGTGATAATACTAGTACAACCAATCTTTCTTATAATCCTATGTTGCATAGTAGAGATAAACATATAGAGGTTCACCATCATTTTCTTTGTGATCACATTGCTAAAAAGGATATTTATATCACACATGTGGACATGGAAAATCAGTTGGCAGACATTTTTACCAAACCTCTAACTAGAGAGCAATTTAACTTCATTAGATCTAAAATGCTCATAATTGCTTCTCATGATATCTATATGTTGTCTAGCTAGTTGCTTTTATCATATATGCCTTGCTCATGCTTTACTCACCTTACTTGCCTAAAATAGCTAAAATTGCAAAATTTGCTTGTTGACATGCTTAGTTTCGCTTGTTGTTGGGCATTTCGTAGATTTTGGGTTTTTATCGCTAAATAGTACCTAATGATGAGTGATATGTGCTGACGTATGTTCAACATACATAATAGACTTGAAAATAAATTTAATTATAATTCATATGGCTAGAAATTGAGTTTGATGGTTTTAGGTCAGGTTGACCATCGGTCAAGTTTCCCCCAGGTTAAACTCGACCGATCTGTGGCTGAGAGCTGTTATGAAATAGACCAATCGATCGAGTTTCCCACTCTCAGAACTCAACTGATCAGCGGGCTGAAGCCAACTTAAGTTGGGTTCGGCCGACTATTCTCCCTCTCAACTAGTGAATAGCCGACCGATTCGCCTTCTTCTAGCCCTAAGCTCTCTACCCAAACCCTTACCTTCCCTATCCTAGCCCTTTCCTGACCTAGATAGGTTTCCCTAGACCTCCCCTTTTGCTCTTTGCTGGTGTTTGGATGGTTTTTGTGGCTTGCTTTGTGTGTTTGATCTATTCTTCTCCTTCTTTTCGCCTCCCTGGCCTCTCATAGAAGAAAACGATCTGCCCCTAGCAATGCTCCATCCTCCTCTTCGTCATCTCGCTTGATTCCCTTTGATGACACCTCCTTTGTCTCAATAGAAGCTATAAATAGGTATAAGGACCTTCTTCGTAGGAGTCCTTTTCCTTTTAGAGCTTTGTTTGAGCCTAGCCCTAGGCATCAAGCGGTCATAGACCAAGTAGCGAGGTTGCTAGCCATTCATCACCTATCATCCCTGGCTATTGAACATGACTGCTTTCATAATTCTATGACAAGCATAAAAGCAGTTCACAAATTCTATGCTAATTTGTGTTGGAATTACAACACCCTTGTACCCCCCCCCCCTGAATACTCAAGTGATCCTAACTTCCATGATCGTCGGGAAGAGTTTTCAAATCTCCTAGGATATTCTAAATGTCTTCTTTTCTGGAGATGAGGAGAATGACACATGGCACAAGGATTATGACGAGTATTTTGACCTTTTAGATCCTGAGAGTTTCTACAAGCAGAATGAGCTCACTCTTCCTGACATTCACTGCTACTTGAAGAAACCTGATGTTCCATACAAGAAGAAGAGCACCCTACCATCCTCCTCCCTCGATCTCAGAAAGTGTATATTAGCCTTAGTGGTCAAGTGCAACATCCATATGAAGAAAAATCAAACGGATATTGCAGAGAACACTGTGGTCTTAATGTATTGCATTCTTGAGAATATTAGAGTCAAATGGTCAAGATACATTCTTCACCACATGACCTATTTTGATTTCGATAAGAACACTCAAGGCATCCATCTGCCCTGTCCAGTCCTAATTTGTGGTTTGTTTCAGTTTGCCACTGAGAAATCACTCTTTTCCAACTATCATTACAAGTTAGCCAGGAAAGGTGCGTGTATCAATGAAACCATGATTCAGAAGTCCGTGCCTATCTTTGCCTCCACCACACCCGGTGCTTCACCCTCAACCTTTTCCTCTACAGCCCCTGCCTCCACCTCTACCCGAGCTCCTCCACCTCAGCCACCTCGACCTAGCCGTGCTTTGTTTCATGTATCTAATGAAACCCTTATGGGCTACATAATGCACCAACAAGCATACAACCTCCAGGTCCAGGAGCACCTACACCAAGATTTATGTTCAATCATGTCAAACATGAACATGTCCTATGCACACCCATACCCCACCTACCAGCCTTTCCCAGGTAGTGATTATGCTTCTTATGCATATCATCATTACTACCCTACCCCCGAGCCTTCCACTGCTGCTCCTCCATCCTCTGATGTTGGTGGTCCTGCTCCCATGTACCTACCGTCACCTACTGGCCCCTTGGCCACTCTGCTCACCAATCTTGGTGATTCTGCTCCTTCCTTCCCTCAAGCCAATGAGCTCAATGCTCTTGGTATGACTTGGGATGAGCAGAATGCTCGTTGGCTCGGTTGTGGCTTTGGTCCTTCTGTGGATGAGGAGATGCTTGACCAGGATATATGATGCTGAGACTGCTGTTGCTGACGACAATGATGGTGATGGTGAGGATGCTTCTGATGATGGTGATGGCTCTAGTGGTGATTCTGGTGATGAAGCCACTACTCTTTACCTTTAGATGGAGACGAGGACTAAGAGCATGGAGCTGATGATGATGATGATGCTGTCGACATAGATAGTCTAGATGTCTAGTTGTTTCTTAGTTTTTAGTCTAGTTTGCTGATCATATATATCTTTCTTGGCTATTTTGTATTTGAAACATCTCTGCACATTATCTGAGATGTACTATTTTTATCTTCAATTTTTCATCGCTTATTACTTGTAGTTACTTTTATGAGAACATGCTTCTGAGTTGTAATCTATGTTATGTGCACTCTTGCTCTTGATCATGTTATATCCTAAGAGTTGGTGCCTTAATTCACCATATTTTGATTGCATGTATGATTATCTGCTTGATTGTGTTTGGAGAAGACCTGATTATACGCTCTTCTACCCCCTACTTTTTGATAATGTCAAAAGAGGAAGAGAACTTCATTGTCTTGAAACTCAATGATATTGCTATTGTTTGTCATACTGTTTCTTATTGCTTATGAGATCTTTTTCTTGTTCATTTTATGTTTTATCATGTGACTTGCAAAGGACCATATAGTACTTGTATGTTATAATTGCTTTGTGTAGATAGACTAACTATGAAGGTTAAAGTAAGCATAGATTGAGGGGGAGCAATTCACATTGTTCAAATCTTAAATCCCCCTAATTCACAAGGCAAAGGTATAATTTCTATATCCTTTTCAATATGTTTGAGGATTGGTTTGTCATTGTCAAAAAGGGGGAGACTGTTGACATAGAGGTTATACAATATCCATATTTTGATAATGACTTAACCATTCCATTCATATGTATCTAATATGTGTATTCAAGATTGATTTTAGGTGTTAGGTACATGAAAAGGATCAAATTACTCAAGCCCTAATTTGCTACAATTCAAGTCAAAAGCAATGCAAGTGTGCTTTTTAGAAAATCCATGTAAATGACCTTAGAAGATTTTTGTAATCACTTGTATTGATGATATGACTTGTAACTAAGATAAGAAAATTGATTGGGACACTTAGAACCAAGTTTTAATCACTTTTTATGCACTTTAGAAAATTTATCACAGACAGTCAATCGGTCGAGATTGTAACTCGACCGATCTACTGGATCAATTCTTTGAAGAGTGCATTGGTCGAGTTGCACACTCACAAAACTCGACCGATCGAGTTACTGACCAAATGCAACTTTCATTGGCCAGTCAAGTTTTTTCAAGACAAACTCGACTGATGGTTTGAAATTTGGGTTTGTCTTTTACCCAATCGGTCGAGTTACCTTTATTGAATCTCGATCGAATGTACTGTATGGAAAATGAAGAAAAAGTGATTGTAACCATTGGTGACTTTCTTGGGCAAAAATATATCTGTTTCCTTATGTAAAAATGGCTATAATTCGACCCTAAGTCTTCCCCAACTCAAAGGTGCACCCACATCTATAAATAGGACCACTTGGAGTTCATTCCAAGGTTGCTCATTCCATATATGCTTGGTTCTTACTTAGTTGAGAGTGCTACACACCTTTGAGCCCCTTTCTCTTTCTACCTTCAAGTCAAATATGTGAGTATGAGTGAGTTAGGATCTGTTGTAAGAGATCTACCTCTTGTATCCATGTAAAGCTCTCCACCTCCATCTTCCTATCCCCTTTCCTATTGAAGAAAAGGCTTGAAGATCTTCTCTGAGTGAAGGAGAAGGAGTTGTTGTTCTTCAAGGTTGAAGAAGGCATGGTGTTCCATATCTCTGAGTGAAGGAGATAGGTAAGGCAGATGCTCAAGAAGGATAGGTAATCCCTGGAAGGCCAAAGACTTGAAGATGGAGTGGGTAAGTCCTTATTGAAGGCTGAAGACTCCCTGGTTCAAATGGGTAAGTTCCTTCGGTAGGTTGAAGATCCTTGCTTGAGGTATTAAGTCCTTGGATGAATGTGGTTTTGTCTTGTAATATTATGAATGAATATAAGAGCATCGAGCCTAACCACCTCTAGGTAGTGGACTGACTCACTTCTAGTTTGAAGTGTGGAACCACTCTAAACCACTTTGTCCAAGTGTATGTTCTTCCTTGTCTCTCACCATTGCTATGTTTGTTAGTTAGGACCTCAAATTGGTTGTATGTTTAAGTTTTTGCACTTAATATAATTTGGTGGTCTAATTCATTTTGTGAGATTTGTGAATCTCTATTCACCCCTCCCCCTAGAGCCCTTGACCCAACATCCATGAGTTCCTTGGGGATTTCCACTTAGCTACTACCTCAATCTTGACAAGATCATCAACATTATGACCCACAAAGATCAGACGACCACAAAACATCACTTCACCAAGACAGAATTCACACTTTGAGAACTTTTCATAGAGTTAATGTTCTCAGATATCCTGAAGGACAATCTACATATGCTCATAGTGTTGATCCATAGACTCGAAATAGATAAGCATGTCATCAATGAATAACGCCACAAGGCTATCAAGGTAGGAGCGGAAAACTCAGTTCATCAGGACCATGAAGTTGGACCGAGCAAGGGTATAATAAAAAACTCATAATGCACATATTTGAGTGCGAAAGGTCATCCTTAATACATCATCACCCTTCATGTGCATCTGGTAGTAGAATTTATGTAGGTCCATCTTTTTGAAGACACTAGCAGACTTCAGTTGGTGAAACATGTCTTGGATGCACAATAGAGGATACCAATTCTTGATCATCACTTTTTAGCATATGGTAATCCATGCTCCTTCACAAAGCACCATATTTCTTCTTCATGAATAGAATTGGTGCTCCCCAGGGAGTGAAAACCCCATGTCTAGGGGCTGCTACATCTGCTTCTTGAGGTTAACAAGCTCAATATGTGCCATGCCATAAGGTGGCTTCAAGATAAGAGTTCGTGTCTGATACAAGGTTGATAGATAATTCAAATTCTTGAGTAGGAGGAAGTCCATGTAGCTTGTCGGGGAATACATCAGGAAAGTCTGAAACCACATCAATGTTATCCAATGGAAAGATGTAGGGATAAGAACAACTAAGTCAGGTAGCCTCCACAATAATATGAGATGTGTTTCTCTACCTTGAGTGAAGAGATAATGAAGTGTCGATCATCCTACTTTCTGCCTTTGATAGAGAGGTGCTCACCTTCAGGGTGCAACAAGCTAACATTCTTCACTCCACAAGACATGGACTTTTCAAACTTCTTCACCTAGTCCATCCCCATGATAACATCAAAGGCCATCATGTTGAGGATAATGAATTATGACTCTAAAATCTTTCCAGATATACATAAGTCTAAGGGAGGGATTTTTAGATATGTAGAAAATTCCATGCCACTAGGAGTTTGGATAAGATGTGGTCCATATAAACATATTCCAGTTATAACATGTTACAAGTTCATAAGTTAGGAAGTTATTAAATTTTTCATAATAAAACAAGGCTTTAATATGTTGTTGAAGTAAATTCATGGTACCTAGAATAAACTCATTATCATCAGTGGACTCCATGATGTCCATGGAAAAGATGTGTCATGTACGCCTCTCAACAATTGGGTGGTGTCCTTGCTGATTGTTGTTGTTCCTCGGGGGCTACTTTAGATGATGTTGTGGCTGTGATTATGAAGGGGCTCATGATTTAGTTGGGGTCAAGCCTTTGAAGTTTGGGACACTGAGGCCTATTATGACTATCTTGGCCACCCACGTGGAAAGTCAAGTGCTAGCATTTAGCTGAGTTATAGGCTACGTGATAGGGTACTTGATAAAAGCAACGATTGTAGTTGTCGTGACAATCATCAATAAAGATCTTCCACTTTATAGCACTATGCGTAGAGGTATGAAAACCATGATAGGCCTCCACAACAATTGTGTTATCCATCATCTACTAAAAGGTGAGAGGAGATGTGGGACTAAGATTTGTCTAAAATGGTAGTTGAGCCCCTTCATAATGAGTTTAGAACTATGATCCTTGTTGAGTCATGTAACTCAACGCTCTAGTAGAAGGAATATTTGGACATACATAGAGACACTTAGAGATCCGTACTTCAGAATATAAAAAATTTCCTACTTCTTCCTCAAAGAGGCAATCAGATGTACTTCTCACAAAAGAGTGTAAGAAGCTGCTCCCAAGTCATATCAAAAGTGACTCAAGTGTGGGAGACACTATTACACTAAATGTGTGTCATCTCATCTCGAATAGAGGTGAAAAAGTCGATCTTTTGGTTAAGAGGGCATGTCATGCACTCGAAGGTATGCTCAATGGCCAAGATGTAGTCATCTTCCTTGTCCACCATCTCAATCTTGCATTCACTCTTGAAGTAGGAGAGTTGTATCTTAATGAACTCCATAAGGGATTACTCCATGGGGTTCTCAATAGAGGAACTAGCATTGAAGTATCCCATCATAGAAGTACTCAAAATCTAGTGCATGAAGGCGAATTCTTGCTTAGGCATGAATCTAGGTGGAGATGAAAACTGTGTTTTAAGAGGAGGCACAATGACGACACGATGGGCCCAGAGGTAGCATGGTATTTGTAGTCCTCAACAACAGATCCACATGTGGCATCCCTAATTGTGGGTTCAGTAGTATGTAATACACATACAGTCCATCATGAGATTGGGATGTCTCATCGTTCATGTCCGTTATAGATTGGTCTCCTAAAAAGAATAGATCCATGTAATAATCCTAACTAAAGGTTTTGATATACTCTACTACTAACTTCTATGCTCTAATACCATTTTGTGAGTGGATCCATAATGGGACCAATCCCTAGCTTCATTTTGAAAATACTCAATTGATACCCATACAACATTCATTCACAATAGCAGATAGAAGAAGAAGCTAAAATACTCCCAAAATATTATGGATAAACTGAGAAAAAAAGTTATAGAAGCAGAAAGAGGAGAACTACATTATTAAATGTTTCAAATCATTATAAGTATTTGTCTACATGGGCATAAAAGAAAAGGAAATTAAACTATAAACAAGTGGATTAGTTGCTAGAGGAAAACTAGACATCTTAGAAGCTAGCCTCCATGAACTACTGTTGAACATGTTCCTTGAACCCTGGATCCTTAATCATGGGTTCCTGTACTAAGATTTTGATTGTCTTCTCTACAAATGGGTACAAATGAACATCACCCAGAATATAAGAAATAAGGTATATGTCCAGCAAAGGCTTAGTATGTACATATAATAAACACTTTGGGCACTATATTGGGTTATAAGTGCAAAAGAGATGTTCCCACAAGAAGGGGGCTATATAAAATTAGGCCAGTTAAAAAAGAATTGTGTTAAGGTAAATTAGGCATATGAAATTCATAGAACAAGCATGAAGAACATAGTATCTTGTCATATCAAATAACCACAAACACATTTAAACAATAAACTTTGCATGCATAACAATGTAGACTAAATATATATAAAACATGGTCATAATACCATAGAATTATGGGAAATGAAGGTTGTAAACACACACTCTGGGTAGAATATGCACATCCTCTATAAGTGTGATTATACATAAGTACCACTATTCTATATATTTTTGTCAAACACTTAGAATGCATACATAGAGAGGTGAGACTAGCATTTTGGTCAAATTCACAAAAAGGCAATCATAACAGGAGGGGTATAAGGACCCATCATAAGAGAGTAATTCAATAAAAGAATTCGTATGAATTTAGTTTAATAGATATGAATGTTCAACAGTTGCATTTCAAGGAGAAACAATAGTTCAAAAGCCATTTCATGAAATGAATTTAGGTTCTAGTCAAATGTTTTTCTAAATAAAATAGAGAATGTACATACCTTAAGTTCATACCTAAATATTCAATAAAAATCCTTAGGATTAGGGTCATGATCTTTCACAACCTAATCATCATATTTATGTATTAAACTAATGTTGATTCCATTTAATTCAAAAAATAGAAAATGGCCCTAATGTAAGTTAAAAATCATGCCTCAAAACCTTTCCCATTAAATCCTTAGTATATTTTTTATTCCAAAAATATATCAAGATGTATTATTTGGATAAACTAATAATTACTTATGAATTTTACAAGTTAGACTAATTATTGATATTAAAAGGGAAAATAAAATATGAATGGACTGATTTGACCTCAAATGAAATCACGATCATTCAAAGAATGTTGCACTTAAACTATAGTATCATTCAACTACTTATTCCTATGGTCAAACATGCATATGATTCTCATCAACCCAGACTCCATGGGAAAGATGGGGCTTTCTCCCCAGGGATTCATTTCCATGCTTCTCGTGCCATGAATGCTCCAATGGAGCTTGAATTTACGAGCAAGCCTCCACAGTAAGCTTCCTTATGAGTTGGAGAGTTATCCACTGGGTACACCTCATCAAACTAGAACCAACATGATTTAACTTTGGTCTTGAATTTGTAGAAAGATGAGGAAGAAGCATCATCCTTGCAACAATGCTAGCCTCATGTCGGACTAGCTAACACATGGTTGGGAGAGGGGGTTTAACAACATGCCAAAAATGCATTTGTCAGAAGGTGAGGACCTCACCAAGACACAAGTGAAGGCACACATGCGACTCTAGACTCGACATGTAGGCAAGCATTCACAATGGTTAGGGATTGGAATTCACAAGATCTACAAAATACCAAAACAATATGTATTCTAGTCATATAAATCACTATGAGACTCTATCGAGTCCTTGCATTGGGTTTGAAAGACTCTCCAGGGTCTAGAGACCATTGACATTCTCATGGATGACTGACCATGGTCTGGCTGGTCACAGAGTTTGTCGATTGATAAGTAAATGTAAAACCATGGCAATAATTACACCTCAAGGGCAATTTCTCGAACATAATCCACTCCAGCCCATGCTCCTCACATCTTGTCAGAGAAGATGAGCCGCAAGCTAGAATTATTTGTACTGCCATAGGGAAAATTAGTTGGGGAAGAAGCTAGAGGAGGGTGATGTAGATGGACCCGTTGTATACGACTTAAAGTTCGTGGTCGAGGACAAGTTATCTATAAGTTTTGGGGTTCAACAATGAACTTGAGATAGGGTGGAGTTGGGCATTTTGTGCACATAGAACATTGTGGCTTGAGTTAGGGTTTGTTAGAATCTAAGCAGGGTGTGGAGTTAGTTGGATGTGAAATTTCACAGAACGAGCATTTACAATGGATACAATGGGAAGAAGTCATGGTGTTTAAGTTCTCTCACAGTCAGGGGAAAGCCATAGGTGGAAGATGAAGTTTCTCAACTGGTTGCTCAACCAAAAAACATTTGTATGATGCATTGAGTCAAAGCTAATTTGTGTGACATGTAAATCATCTAAAATTAGAGAAAAGGTCGTTACACAAAATCGAATCATATGAGTAACATATAAACTAACATACTAACTTATAAATTTCTACATGATATGTATTTAATATCCTATTAAGCATAAAAAGTTTACACTACCTAATTCAAGTAGAGGAACACGATTATGGCCTGATATTTGCATTTCAATATAACTTGTGTTTTATTTATCCCATATTATACAATGATCATTTAATCAGGGTATTAACATTGACCTAATAATCAAATATAGTGAATCCTTTTGAGTTATATCCAATTCTCTCATTCTATGATTCTAGGCTTATTTTAGAGTGTATAATTAAGGTCGAGATAATGGTTTAGTATTGTAACTCAAAAATTCCGACAAGTATAGTATATTAAAAAACATTGAAATATGAATACTAAAGGTATCTAATTGAAAAAGGAGGCAAGAAAAGGGAAATGAAAGATTGGTACTTAAAAAGGGCATGTTTTAACTTCTACCTGAAAAACAATTTTTTTTACTCAAGAAGACTTGACAGGAAAGGCATCTCAATCTTGTCATGAATGGGCATGATCTTCACCCCTTGTTATGTGATGATAATTAAATTCAACCATAATTTTATTAATGTCAATTCTACTTAAAAAATCAAGGTCTACCCTAGGAGGATACGTGATGAGGAAGGTTTGCATAATCTTGATAGGGACAGTGATGTCTTGCACCCTGATTTTGTGACTATATCGACCAAGGAAATATATTTGTTTCCATACAAATGTCAGTATTAATACTTTCTACTTTCACACATCCATGTGAAAAGGTCAAATAACAAGTTTTCTTAGATTTCTCTGATACTACTTAATTAGTGTTGGGAGAAAACATAAACCAAGGGTCCACCCTCCATAACATAATGTCATGTGATGTGGAGTAGATGGTAGCACCATCTATTCCACATCACATGACATTATGTTATGGGGGGTTATGGATGATCCTAATAAGAAAGGATAATAAGAAGTGCTATAAATATTTTTAAAAGATTATTTGGTGATGATCCTAATAAAAAAGGCTACAAATATTTTCAAAAAATTCTATACATTATGAGGGGTTTTGGATGCATCTCACATTTCCACCTTCCTCTACTTTTCTTTTACATATACCCTGATATTTGAACTTTGTTGTTTGTTCAAAATTTTGAGTTAGATACTTCCAATAGTAGAAAAAAATCATTAGCTCAATATGGTCATAAAATTTGGGTAGCACCATCATATGTATGGTTTATATAAAAATATACAATCTAATGAAGTTCCTTTTTGAAAATTAGCCTTCAATGAAGTGAAAAATATTGATAATAAACTAAAACATCCTAGATGTAGATAAGTATGTGGACATCGATAAGAACACACAATGAGTGTGATCTGATGCAATGTTGTAAAATGGCATGTTCTAAAGTTGAGATATGGAATAGAGGATGTGGAGAGCATAACATTTAAAGGGATGAAATCAACACCTAGTAGCATAGACATAAAAAGTAAGACCTATAGGAAGAGTACCAATATAATTATGATAATTGAAGTATATATTATCACTTGGTTGATAAAATTAAAAGGAATGGTTGTTTTTGTATTACAATACCACTCTTTCAATTTCTAAAAAAATAAAATCAAATATCCACTCACACATTTCTATAAAAAGCCTTTAATCAAGATATTATTTGTATATCATGATTTGGATATATGACTATAGTTCAAATACTCATGCTTAATGGATTTTGATTGTTCATCTATAAGATTATTATACACAATGTTGAGGATTGAAATATTTATTGCAACACTTCCCAACAGACTTCATTTTTTACTTTATTTTTTTACATAAACCAACCATGGACAATGGCCCATTATCTAGTCTAGTAAACCCCCACATAGAGTGTATTCCTTGATTTTTTTATCCTAAATAAATTCCATGGGAACACAAACTCACTTAGTAACCCTTACATCCCAAAAATATTGTAGACCATCATGTGGATGACCCTAATCAAATGTATAGGAAAGTCAATTGTATTTGAAATCAGGATGAGTCACAAATGTGAGGACACATTTCTGACTTACTAGGCAATTACAATGTACTTGGCTAGTTTGCTTTGCTATCAATAACAATAACAGATAAAATGAACATGATAAACTTATTTAGACATTTTAAAAATAGATGGGCCAAACCTATTTAGAGTTTGGAATAGATGAGGACGTAGTTTGGGATAAACTGGGATCTAGGAAGGAATTAGTAAAAGTTGGAAAAAGCTTGATATTGATGAAGTCCAAACCTACTTGTAGTTGATGATAAGTAGTAATTTTAACATCCTATAAGTTTTAATCAAATTTACATAAGATATATGTGATCACATCACTTTTAGTCTACTAGATTGCTAGTTCGATAAATGTAGTCAACCTAAAGAGGGGTGCTCTATAGTGCTTGGTTGATTGGAAATTTCCTCAAAAACTTTTGATAAGTTCATATTGGATCCCCATACATCTAGTTGGTTCAACACCAGTTGTCATGTAAAAAATTTCTTTAGAAAAAAGGTAATAAGGGATTTTATTAAAAAAATTAAACTCCTAAATGTCCCCTATGTGTAGGAAAAACTTGAAATACATTTCATCTTCATCATTCTTACTCAAAGCTCTAAATATTTCATTGGTGAAGATGAATTAGGTTTAAAATTGATAGAAGTATGGTTTGTGAAGGATTTGACCCCCCTTCCATTTAGGGGTGCAAACAATTGGAAACATTATATTTTTTGGTATATTATTCACTTGGTCCGTAAACTATATGAATTTGTTACATTTACTTAATTTCTCCATCAAGTTCCTAAAACTCGAGTCTCTTATCTTTTCTTTTCTTTCCCTTTGGTATTTGTCAATATCGAGCAAAATAATTAAAAAAGAACTCTTTGTGGTGAATTAGTAAAGTTTTCAAGGATCTTCGACAGGGAGGATGTATAGGTCATATTAGACATGAGGTGAGTGGTGTGTTTTTCCTTTGGGGCCACAAAATAATGAATTGAGTTTGATTAGATGCAACACTAAAGGGGTTTTGAAGATACATGTTTTTTTGAATTTATAAAGCCCTAATATTTGGACACACACACATAGACTAACACACTTAATCACAAACACACATGGTCATGTTATAGAATAGGAAAGTGACAAGTTAGGAATCGAACCAAAGAGAGAAAAGGGGGCACTAGAGCTAGGTTAGTTTTTTCTAGGTTCATACTGCAGGGTCTAGGGTTTAAGGGTTTGATGGTTGATATTTTATTACACTAATGGTTGAGCAAACAAGCAATTAAAGGAAAGCAAACAAGATCAAAACCTAAGTTAATCCTATAAAATTAATTCTAATGAGCAAGGAAATGACAAGCTAAGCAGGAAAAGGAGCAAATTATGCTAAGGCAAGAAAGAAGAGTTCTACACTACACTAAGATAGCAAACTAAGTAGAAGAGCAATTAAAGATATAAACTAACAAGAACAAAGCAAGAACAAGGCAATGAACTACTAAGCAAGTAAAGAACTAACTAAGCTAACACTAGCTAAGAAAGAAGGAAATTAGGGTTTTAATTCAATTGAGAGAAGTGTGGGCTGTTTGGGGGATGCACTTGTCAATTGGGTTGGGGTGATAACATGTAAACATCATTCTTTCATTTAGATTACTAAACCAAACAACAAGATAGAGGCTGATGAATTGCCCTAAACTACTAATTGGTTGTGGATAGGATAGGATGTGTATAGGGGAACTAGTCACTGACACCTCCTACCCACCCTTATGAGGCTCAATTGGGTTAGGGTTTAGGTGGAATTAAATTAGGGTCTAGTCAAGCCTAGGTTTATAGGATAGGAACTCTTAGGGTAATTAGGGGCTGAGGGTAGTAATGTAAGGTGGAAGTACAGTTTTAGACCTCACAATACTTGCATTCTATCCTTGAGAAGGCTCCAAGCTAATTACACTAAATGCTTCTATACTAGCTACTTAGATCTCTCACTTAGGTGTAGCAGAAGCTAATTACACTAAATGCTTCTATACTAGCTACTTAGATCTCTCACTTAGGTGTAGCAGAATTGATTATCATGTAGGAAGGTGAATAACTAACTAGGGATCCATGAATTGGATTTGAGAGCAATTCACATTTTTTTGATGTATAGCTACATATAAGCAAATTTCCTAGAATCCTAGGTGATTTCAAGCACAAACCACAAAGAAATTCATGAGGAAATGACATATAAATAGAACATCATCACTAACAAACAAAATCATAATGTTTACATATCATTTCCCCCCAAAATGGTATCAAAGTAACATTTTGATCCCCAAACAACCTACCTAAGGAGCCTAACTACTCATAAAATAAGAAAATACAATAATCGAGAAAGAAGAATGAGTAGAGGAGTGGAAAGCCATGATGAGCTTGGTGAAAACTCTTCCTTATCCACCTCTTATCAGCAACAACTCAAGAACCTCCCTCCCAGGTAGGTAGATGGCATGGATGTAAGGTAGAAATTGCTCTAAAACCCTAGAATAGGTGTTTTTGGGTGGAATATGATGTAATGGAGGTGGAATGGAATGTGAATGGATTAGAGACAAAATGGGGGAGATGAGAGTGTAATTATAGCGGATAACCCCATGCCCCAACTTCCACCTATGTATATATAGGTGTTGGGGAAGCACTAGGTCAAGCGGGGGTAAAATAGGGAAATCAGTGCAAAAGATGTGCTAGGTTTGTATGTAGAACAACTCTTCTTGACAACATGACCGTCGTGGGTAGGGGTGAACATGCCCATGGTGGTATTAAACAAGCGAGGTGAAAAAATGGAAAAGTCACATGTTGTTCTTGGGAATTTGGATTGTTGGTCACCGTGGTGTGGAATTGGTAGCACGTCTGTGGTGGTCACTACAGTCATTTTGTCTTGAGGGAGTGTTGGACGTTTTGAGTAGCACATGCATTCTATCTTCTTGGAAACACGACCGTGCTGCACGACATGATCATTCTGGATCATGTTAGCACTTCCATGTTGTGTTGCATGGCTGTGCTGCTGAACTTGAATCACAACCTTGAACTATGTGATTTTGAGTGGACCAGCATGGCCGTTTTGTGGTACCATGCTCATGTTGGTTTCTTTAACAACATTTGAGCTTGTACTTTTTGTTTCCTTGGATCTCTTTTCTTTAATTGACCCTTGTTTACTAGGGGTAGGTCAAGGGAGCTTTTGACTTCACTTTGAAACTCTCTAAGGGTAGAGCATCCCTAGGATTGTTCTTCTCTCTCTCTCTTCCATCCAATCATGGTCCAAGTACTAGAAAAACATGCAAAATGTCCATAAGTGCATTTGATGATAAAACACATATTGAGGGAAATAACATGTAATCTAATAGGTTTATATGTGATTGAAGTGCAATAAGAAACAAGATGAAGCCTCAAAATAGGGCTGCATCACCACCCCAAACTTAATACATACTTCTCCTCAAGTATGCTCCAACTCAAACTCTCTACAATTTTTCCACAATAAAGGAATGACAAATGAAATGCAATAGATGAATATTTACTAAATGGGCTCAATGATGACTAGGTACATCCATTCCAGTGCTCTCCTCTCCTATTTCACAAATCAATCAGGATTAAAGCTCTGAGCATGCAATCTTCAAATATAGATCATAGAATACACAATCAATCCACATGGCTATCATATAACTCCGAGTAAACTACTTCATGGTGACAAAGATAAAAAATGACTAATGTTGTATGTTACATTCATGCATTCAATCTCATATGTCAATCTACACTAAGTAACCAACACGGCTGCAAAAAAGGGCAAAATGAGCTAGGTTTGATGTTTCCTAGCTCAACGGGCATGCAAATGGAAGAAAGGATTGTAATAAGAGTTTGGAGTGCTATTACATAGTATCACTCATATTTTCTTCATTTAGATGCTATTACATAGGAGTATATTTTATTTCTTTTTCTTTGCCCTTAGTGTAGATAGGGCACATGGTGGTGAGAATGAAGTGGGGGGATGTAGATATTGCCACCCCAAATTTTTGGGGAT